>CM056377.1:13339316-13666398 GCA_029718625.1 Synaphobranchus kaupii | reverse complement strand
AGTCCATCTCCCCTTAATTTGTACAATAAATTTGAGCGGGAGTGTCGACCCACTTGAGCCCGTGAGGAGCTGTAATGACTGCATTGATCATGCCGAGCCTCGATGGGTCAGAACCACCCACCCCCCCCACCCCCCCCCCCCCACCCCAAGGCCGAACAGACAGAGCTCCCGTCTCCCTCAAACCTCTGCAACATCAAAAATCCATCTTCTTTGCCCCTCCCAACCCCCAACCCTCCACCCCCTCCCCCCGCACCCCAAAGCTAATCAAAATCTCATCTCCTCTACCACTCCCAAAGATACTGGGATAACAAGACATTAATCTCCCTTGCTTCTCAATGGGGAAGGGCTGGCAGACGGCGCAGTGCGTTGCATGCACAATGCGTACCGCGCCACCCGCTGCACTCTCCCATCGAATAAGTAAAGTTTCCGCTTGTCTGGCTGAAGTATTTGCCCAGTGCAAAACACACACCCGCGGAACTCGCGAGACGAGCTCAGAGAGCAGGACGGTTCATCTTCAAAATGAACAGGACTTCGGTAGAGCAAGCAAGCCGTCGGTCTCTCTCGCTCACAAAAATGTTTTCGAATCGTTTTTTGTGTCGCAGGTGGATGAAGCTGGAAGCGTTCTGGTTAGTCCAGTTCTCTAACCTCTACACTACATTACCACACCTGAGCACCACAGTTATTCAAGATAAGTACAAATGTTCAGCACTGACAGCACAACTTGTTTTTAGATAATAAAACAATGCAGTCATTTTCATCTCTCTGCGTTAATGCCCCCTCAGAAGAACTCCAGTTAGTACGACAACCTTCATGCTGACGATACGATTCTCACGTTTCCTCCTCCATGAAATTAAATGAAATTCGAGCGCACCCAGGCATCGCAACAAAACCCGCAGTAAGGTTGGGGGAAATGTTGTGAAAATGCTGACACTGTGCAATCAGAGGAGTAGGGCTGCCAAGCCAGCCAGTCCAGCTGATAGAACAGGTAGAGAACAGGTGCTCCCTGATATTGACTAACTAATAATGCTCCTGGGACTTAAAGACTTAGTAACACTGAAACGCTGTCTACCATGGAGACGGTGAACCGTGTTCAGTTAAACTGTGTACTGAGCCTTACTTAGGAGTAGCCTTAAAGTGTCCCTTTCAGGTACATATTATCAGTCTCTCTGCCTCCACATACCTGCACATATAATATCTCAATAACTGGACCTATGCAGAATATTTATTTAAAGAGAAACCAAAAAGGAACCGCACACTTAGCTATTTTAAGAGGAAACGCATACCGCTTTGTCTTGTGAGGCCAAACAACAGTTGTAGCCTATGCATTTCAGACCCTGTCTACAAAGCACAAGCAATGCTAATTATGGAGAAGGTTTCAGAGGACACGTTCCTGTTGAGCTGGAAATAAGCTACGGTACTGCCATAGAATTATTGTTTCTCTTTTTTAACAGTGATTTCGCTCATCAGAAAAATAATATATCTACCTTTCACCCAAAACAGAGACATTAACAAGAATTAAAAGATACGCCGTTTTTTTTTTTTACACTTGGAAGCAAGTAAACGGTAGGCTACAACTTTGTCAACTTAAAACAATCAGCATTTACCCAACAGCAGAGGGCCTCAGGGCCCATGTTTGTCTCTCTCTCTCTCTCACACACACACACACACACACACACATGCACACACACACAATGACCCAGGGCTAAGGACAGGGCTGTGTGCTGACTTGGATGATGAATCTGGAGATGGACCTTTAAATTGGCTGTACTGCTACAAACTATCTTAGATTTCCCATCGGATACCTTGTAAAGCAGACCGGTCTTGCCCAGGGATGGCATTTGGAGAGTTTGCTGAGAGATTTTAAATCTCAAATCTATGGTGTTCCGAAATCCTGATCCCAATTTTTAAATGGTATGGATTGAGGAGTATCAGCTAATGGACATGATCATGGTTTTTTATCACACTATTGGTTGTGGAGGACATTTTGGTGTGTTTGGGTGCATGTCCGTTCTGAGTGAGCGCTACAGAGACCGCTAACAGTGAGCTCTCAATGCTTGAAGAATATAGGTACAAATTACATGTTAAATGAAACATTTTTGCTTTGCAAATGCTGCTCAGGGCCACTTGCAGATGCAGAACTAATCATTGATATTTTTACATGTTTTTATAAGTTTGCAGTATATATCCAACCTAACCTAACTGGAACTGGAACCCACCCCTCCACTGCAAGTTATGTGGGGCTAAGCCTTTTCTGGGTTGCCACGGTGACAACCCCCCCCGCCCTCCCCCTCAGCAGGGAGCCTGGGTCCCGTTTTGTTTTCAGGGATGAGCGGAGACCTCACACAGTGCTCTCTCTCACGCCCCATTTCCACACACCGCGGGATAGCAGATGCCCCTTTAGTGGCGCGTACCTTTAGTACCCGTGAGTCACACGGTCCCACCATAGGCTGCTGCACTTCCTGAGAAACGGTGTTAGTCTCAGTGCTGTCTGCAAGTCCCCCCCCCTCCCCCCCTCTCTAAGGAGCCCGACAGAACGGCAACAGCATCCTTGTTCTGCAGCACAGCACAGCGCAGGGCAGAAACTGTACACAGGTGCCCCTAAACCTGTCCATGCCCTCCATAAACTGGATCAAAAAGGATTTATTGTGCACTAATGCAAATTATTGCAAATCTTTCTCCGGCAATTGCATTTTTTATTTTTTTATTTTTTAAAGATTCCTGGCATTGAAGGAGAATGTATCCTAGCTGGAAAATGAATAGATTTGATGGTGATTCACAGGCAGAGAAATGAGCCGATAATGACTAGATTGTGCGGCGATAGAGCAGCGCAGAGATTAGCTCGTGATGAATGGTGTCGGAGTTGTTACTTTATGATGCGGTAGGGTGCTTTTTTGATAAATCTGCACCTCAAGGTGAAGCACTTGGTTGGACACTGCAGTATTTAACATTCAGCCTAGCTGGGGCTATTGATTCAGCGTGAGCTTGGAGAATCCGACCATACACTTTCCCTGAGGTTAATTTCCAAATACTTACTGGCTTATTGACTGATGAATTTTCATAGAAGGATCCTTGGGGTCCATTAAGACGCAGCCGTTTTTCTGTTTTGTTTTGTTTTTTTTTATTCCAAATGCTTCAGGACAAAGAAATAACTTCTTAAAAAAGCAATAAGCCGTCCCTTTCCCCACAGATCTCATGTATTTCCAGGTGAACTGAACGCGATGCAGATTCAGGTTGTTAATGAAGCCGATCAGTAATCAGTAATACAGTGGCAGGTAGCCTGTATTGTTCACAACAGTGGTTGCCAACCTATGGTAGACATAGCAGCACTGGTACGTGGATTAGTGGGGTGTGAACACATCATTGGTTATATCCCCCATTATTACATATAATTTGATGGGAACAATTAAGCATTTTTGTCATAGGCTATGCAGTGTGGCTACATGATGTTTTGTGTGCAATTCTGAAAAAGCTGGTGAATCGTGTAAAAAGCACAGTGCAGGGGTGTCTCGGTGGAGTAGCCTGTAAGAGCACCATCCACATGCTCATTGCGAGCAGAGACGTCGGCGTTTCGAATCCAGCCGCGCGACCTTTGTCGCATGTCTCTCTCTCTCTCTCTCGCTCCCATTCTTCCTGCGTCTCAACACTGTGCTGTTCAATAAAGCTGAAAAGTTGTAAAAATATAACTTTAAACATATGTATATAAACTTTATAATAAGTATATAACTTTTAAAAAGAAAAGTACAGTGTGAAGGTGAGAGGATTTGCTTGAAGGTAAAGCCAAAGGGCCTCCATATCTCCTCATCTTCTTCTTCCTCTCTTGGACCTCCCCTAAGTGCTACAAAGGTTCACTTTACCTTAGAAACATACCTCAAGCCCAGAACTTCAACATACCCCTTCAACCTCACTCTTTACCAACCACCACCAAGCTACCTCATTACTAGATCATTATTTGCGTCAGTATTGGCATAGCTTAATGAGCTACCATATAAAGGCATGCAACTGCTAACCTAAAATGGTTAAATCATGTTGATAGTGCAACTTAAATAATTTTTCTGATTGATTATTTTGGTGCTGACTTTCAACAGCATTGACTTTTTCAGCGATTGGCGTCACACAGCACTGGAATGGTGGGGCACAGGTTGAAAATGTTTGCGAACCCTTTAGTCTACAGAATAAACAGGGGGAAAAGCCGGCTGTGTGTGTGTGTTTGCCTGGCTTTCCTACCGTCTCACTAACGCTAGCACTTCAGGGAGACAGGTAGCTGCTAAAGGTGGAGCAGGTGGAAGGACTGCTGTCGGCTCACATTCCCTACCAGCCCCCGCAGTCCCTGTTGCCTGCCTCTCTCACTGGCTGAACATCCAATTTTCCGACTACTGTTTGTTTGGACAAGACTAGGCAGGGGTGAGGGAGAGCGGATGGAGAGGTGTCTACAGTCCTTAGGAGCCAGCATCACTCCGGGAGATGGATGAGTCTTAGGAGCGTCTCAGCCGGTGACTGCCGGCACCAGGACGTTCAGACTAACTCGTCCTGTCATTTGACAGCATCCAATGCCGGTCTGAGTGACAGCCCTGAATTTCTCCAGTGGATTAAAGGCAGACTGGTCAACTGGAACACGCAGAGAGAGAAAGCTATGTGTGAGAGTTGCTGTGTCGGGAGTGTCTGTGCGCACGTGCGTGTACGTGCGTGCACGTTTCAGTGTGTTATACGTGTGACTACATGTGTGTGTGGGGTATCTCTTGGTTACAACGGGACGAACAAACGCGCGCCCCCGCTACCATCAGTCAAGGCGCCAGATGTCCCCATCCTGCCCTGGCGACTGCCCCAAAAAAACTGTCCTAGAGCGAGGCCCAAGGCGCCTCTGACACTGGAGACCTAAAGGAAGATCCATGAACTAACCTGCCATTCTGTCCATATCCACAAGGGGCAGCGGTCAGGCCGCTCCAGCCAGGACCGCAGACAGAATAAGTAATCAGCTCATTAGCTGCAGTCCTGGGACAATCAAGGACAATTGTGGCACTAATGCAGCCCAGATATTCAATTGTGCACTGATGCCAAATCCAAAATGACCAAAAGACAAAAAAAAATCCATTATTTAGTTGGAGAAGAAAGAAGCAGGCCTCTCTCCTCTCCCCTTTTAGAATGAGCCAGGCCCCGAGTCCATGTTAGTTTTTGCTGTGTGCGTAAGATTTATCTCAAAAATGTATCAAAAAATGTTTTCAACATAAAAGTGTAACTCACATATTTACATTAATAGTTGAGCTATTTAAACATTTTTATTCCAGAAACACAACCTAAGCTTCCTGTAGAGATTATATAGCTGTTATAGTATTTGGCCAGCAGTAGTCATAAAGATCTACTGTCTGAAGATGTCATTGTGAAGATTTAAAAAAAGGTGTTCTACTGGAAAAAGCATCACGTGCACATCCTTACATGTCCAAAAGGATGATGTCATCTGAGGATTCTGCAGCTGGCAACCGTACTGAATAATTGTCAGGTGAGAACGTGTTTGAAGACACAATCTACCGGGAAATTAAGCAGGAGAAGCAGAAGAAACACAAAAATAAACCTTGTTTGGCCCTTTATTGAGCTATGTGAAGTTTTATCTAAATTATGTGCATTTACATGAGAACAGAGGGTTACAGAAGCCAACGTTTGGAGGCAGTGAGAGTCTGTGGTCATTGTAGTTATTTTCATGGGACACCTGGAAAAGTGCCACAATTTTGGTAGTGTATAGGTCTGGGGTATGCTGCACCAGCCTGTATGACTGCAGTAATGGGGATGGGGAAAGGAAGGCTTGTTCAGGGGAACCATGTTCCGATCGGCCATGGTGGGTTCTCACCGTTTCCTGGGTAACAGGAGCTGACTGGAGCCAGATTGTGATTTATAGCTTGGACAGTTGTGCCTTGGGGGGGTGGGTGCTGGGGAAGATGAATATGTGGGCCGACTGCAGGAGACAACCTGATTACTGCATCGACAAGCCTTTCATCCACCTCCTCCCCACCGTACAGCCACCATGGGAAGCGGAGACAGCCGCCTGCCACCCACAGCGCCAGCCATGATTCTCTCACTCCAGTCCCAAAAATGGACTATACCTCACACCTAGACAAGGGGCGGTATCCCATCATGCTCCAAAACACTCACTCGCACGTCTTCACCGGCCAACGTTCCGTCACACTCCAAAATACTCCCAAAGGGTCATTATCCCATTTAGATTTTTAAGATGGCTCCCCTGCCGTCTTCGCTAACAGTATTTCTCAGACTTGTTTGCTACTTCCAAATCTGCACCGCAACACAGAACGGGCTGCATGCAGCCCCCTGAACAAGGGGTGTGAGCCAAATAAATAACAATAATTACAGCACGCCCCATTCATCACTCACAGGGCCTGACAAAGATTAATGAGGCGCCCCAAACAAGATGAACCCGCTCTCCTTCCACTCTCTTTCTCGGGGAGCCCACTTCCTGATGGGAGGGCCCGGCAAACTAATGACCAGGGTGCACTGGGGCAGATAATGCCCAGAGCAATAAATTCCACTCGGCAACGGTGGCAAGCCCACACTACCTGTGCTATTTGGGCGAACTTTGGGGTGCGTTACGTACACCTGCGAGAGGTAATGCCGATTTATCATGAAGCGAGAATTGGCTGAATTTACAGTTTGGATTTTTTTTTTTTTCTCTTTAAAGGGGGCGGTGGTGCAACTGCATCAAACTGAGAGCCTGCGGTGGGGCTGGTGGCAGACTTTCAGCGGAGACACAAATGCAGCTTAAAGATATTACAACTGCCACAACAGTCATTTCAAACTGTGGCCGGGGCAGCAGGAGACGGGAACACCGTCTCATTGCATCAGACGAGCATTTCTTAAGATACAACCACAAAAAGAGCATCTGTGTGTGTCCCTCCAGAAAGCAGGAAGTCCCTTTCCCACTCAAAATCAGTATGGATCTATTGTGCATTTCCCATTGGATTGTGATGTCATTTTATGTGTGGCTGTACTGTACCTGGCAGGTTTCTCTGTGTGCCGATTTAGCAGTGCTGTGATAAGGCTTTGAACTGCTTCTTCATGAAGAGCTCTGGTCCATGTTATGGGTTTCATGTGAGAAATGCAAGCTCATTTCACTGGGCCTCCGTTTATCTGGCAGCCAGGGAAAGAATGGAGGGGATTCTGATGCACCACACACACATACACACACACACACACACACACACACACACACACACACACACACACCGACTCATTCACTCAAACACAGTCTCATTCCCACACACACACACCGACTCATTCACTCAAGCAGTCTCACACACACACACACACACACACACACACACGCGCAAACGCTCACAGTCACACTCACACACAAGCGTAGACACACACACACACACACACACACACACACAGTCTCAAGGCCCATCTACCCTCAACACAGCACATTGCCTGCTGTCTCCCCCAGCTCTATTTGAGTCACATAAAGCTATTCCTGGTAGCCCTTGCTGTCAGGAGTGGGATCAAACTGAATTTCATGCCTGTTGAGGATTGTTCATTATGGGTAAGTAAATATTTAGTTAGACCTTTTTTTTCCTACTTGGTTAATAGTGTTCCCTTTGTTAGTGTCAAATCATTTAAAAGATCATTGTCTGTTTAATCATCACAAGAACCGTTTAATTTTAACCTAAAGCTCCTCATCAGCATTACAAGATGTAAGGAATGAATAAGGTGTATTGTACAAGTGAGTAAACAAAGCAGGTGCCTTGGTAAAGCTTGCAAACCGATAATAACTGTCAAATTAATAATGATGTCATTAGTGGGAGGTAGTGCTGCCACTGCAGTCCTGACCACAGCTCATTTTTTATGGGAATAATACCTTGTTTCTTCTGGATAATGGAAGGGTCAAGAGCATCTCTACAGGTAACTACATTTGTGCCCTGGGCCACCGGCTGAATCACCCCAACACAGAAACACAAGGTGACCCATTGCCCATAAATACATTATTAATACTTTATTTAACCAGGCAGGTCACTTAAGGACAAATTCTTACTTACAATGACGGCCCGACAAGAGGCAAGCCTATTGGGTGAGTAGGGGGATAATCAGATATATACATTCTAGTGCCTCATATACATACAGCAGAGCTCTCTTTTGGGGACATATAGAGACTGGGCCACGACAGGGAGAGGCCAAAAACACCTAAATATATGCACACACATACGTGTGTGTGTGTGCGTGTGTGTGTATGAGAGAGAGGGGAACCAACCGCACGTAGTATTCAGTCACAAACTGTTCACAAACTCACACACACCCACCTCACATATACACCGGACACACACACATACACACACACACACACACGTTCACAAACTCGTACACACGCCCACCCTACAGACACCTGACACACACCTGTTCACAAACTCATACACACGCCCACCTCACAGACACCTGACACACACACTCACTCACATGAGAACGCATAGCCACTCAGATGCACTTGTTTTCAGGCCAAACCATAGGAAGCGATGCGTCTGCTGTAACTCAGAGTGGAGTGGCTTAAACAGAACATTACTCAAGTCTGCGGCTATGCTATAGATATATACTATACTGGAGGAAAGCTCGCCCTCCAGATGGTCGCACCCTCCACGACATCAGTGATTTAACCAACCTCCTAATAAACGTTCCTCAAGAGACCCCGATGGCCTGCCAGGAGAGACAGGGCGGACATCCTCGCCCACGGCGGTCTGCTCTGCCGTTAAATACCATTAAATGCATGGCCAGGCAGTCTCTCACTCACACACACACACACACACACACACACACACACACACACATACACTGGCCTCTCTGTCAGTGTCACAGTTGGCCCCGTCTTGATCACCGGGGAGGCATCCAGGCCAGGTTTTCACGCACCCCTAACTCTGATCTGAGGGCTGGGGAAATAAGCGGGCTTCTCCTACTACACGCTCCCATGCTTCTGTCAGGGACCAAATGCCACCAAGCATCTCGGGCCCGTTTGTAATTATTCAACAGCCAGGAGAGCTCAAAAAAAAGCTCCCAATGCCAAACAACAAAGGAGAGCGAAGAGGGGCCTCTCCCCCCCGACAGGCTCCTCCTGCCGTCTCTCACGAGGAGTCCGAGAGCCAGGGGGGAGTCTCGTCTCGCCGGCCCGCCCCGCGGCTGTGTGGGAGCAGAGGTGGCAGCTGTGAGCCCGGAGGCGCTGCTGGCTCAGCCACACACACCAGAACCCTCCACCGGACCGGACCAGCACATGGGGTGGGTGTGTTGCGGGCCTGGGGGGGTGGGGAGGGGAGGGCACTGTGCCACAGACTTGCTCTGACAGTCGCTCACGGCACACTGCGGGCTGAAAATGCCTCACCTACAAATGGGATTTACAACATTTTTCATTAGCACAGCTTAACAGAAGAGTGCGTTCACGGGTACTCCCAATTACATTTAGCCTTTTTCCCCCCAGCGAACAGACAAATCAATGCCACGCGATTATTCTTCACTCTGCACTGTGCAGAGATTCGCAGAGAGAATCGTGGGTAATTGAGTCACCTGACTTTGGAAGCAGATCCCGCAGAACCAAGGGGGGGGGGGGGGGGGGGGGGGTGAAATTGTACAGGTACAAGAACAACATATCATTTGGTTTTGTAGACAAGGTGGTGCAAAGGTTGTGGGGAGGGGGGTGATTGTGGGAGCGGTCTGAGTACTGAAGGACAAACAAACTCAATCTCACTCCATCCCACTTGGCAGAATTGAAGATCATGGTAATGTGAGCTTATTGCACTCGGAACTGACACAACCGGGTGCTGAGCAGGGAGTTTGTGTGTGAATGTCAATATGAGCGAGGTTTCGGACTCGATCGCCGTTCTCTCGGCCAATAGCTCGCCCTTCACAGCAGGAACCTGTCAGCAGGCTTGAGATGGATGTATATAGAGCAGAAATGTGTTATTTCTGTATGAAGGACGGAAAAGTTTCTTGGAAGGGTGCATTATACGTCCAGGTTTTAGCCAATGACCTCTCTCAGGACTCAAGGTAGCATAAAAGCCTGTTGGGGGCAGTACACTGCTTTCTAAAAGCCAGTAGGGGACAGTAAAATGCTTCCTAAAAGCCAGTAGGGGGACTGTACAATGCTTCCTAAAAGCCAGTAGGGGACAGTGCAATGCTTCCTAAAAGCCAGTAGGGGGACTGTACAATGCTTCCTAAAAGCCAGTAGGGTGACTGTACAATGCTTCCTAAAAGCCAGTAGGGGGACTGTACAATGCTTCCTAAAGGCCAGTAAGGGACAGTACACTGCTTCCTAAAAGCCAGTAGGGGGCAGTACACTTGGAAACTGATTGGATGTGCCTGCAGAGATGCCTAAAGGCACTGCATCTGGACGTCCCACTGCTGACACTGGCAGCTCTGATATATATGCTGATGCAAAACAGTCCAAACGTTTCCTATTCTCACAGCCTAAGAAACTAATATCCTCTCCTTCACTGTCAGAGAGAACTGAGGCAATGACAAATGGCTGTTTTTATTGTTAAAATCAACAGGACAATCTGACTGGAGGTGAAAAAGTATAATTTCATATTGTTTTTGCTGCCCCACTCTGAGTATACAAACTCTGGGACATTATCAGAGATCTGTTGGTGCACCAGCATGTTTATAATTTCAAGAATTAATATTTTACATTTCTGAAGAGAAATTCACTGCACTCCATCCATGTGAATGAAATCCACTTTCAAAATCAAATCTGCCAACATCTAAAGACACAAGACAAGAAAGAAAATATACAAACTACAGGAGAACCTCAGACACAAACACATCAGGAATGGGGGGCAATTCTTTACTTTGAAATGTTTGTATTTTTTAAAAGTGACGGCAAAAATACTGAAATTTTAAGAACGTGAATCCTTCGTTAATTAGAATTCCATTACTGTGGAGTCATTTTGTAGCTGTAAGCAAATTTTGTTGGGAGGGCGTTTGTAGAAACACCCCCTCACTCTCACATACAATCACTGTGCTCTGGATCACCCCCACACTCTCACATACAATCACTGTGCTCTGGATCTGCCTGATGAACAGGGCAAAAGTAAGCACACGTGTGCGTGTGTGTGTGTGTGTGTGTGTTTGTGTGTGTGTGTGTGTGTGTGTGCGTGTGTGTGTGTAATCCACCACATCCACAATGTACACTTTACTTACTCCTGATGAGATGTCATCAACGGTTCAAGTATGAACACTGGATGCACACAATAAGCTCGCAGAACTGAACAGGAGAAACCGCAGGTCACATGGTCGTGAGCTAGTGAGAGTGAAACTTCTGCAAAGAACCCTCGTCTGTTCAGTTCACCAGCGAACAGAATGCAAGCAGTAGTATGTGCGGAAACCAGAAATATTACATGCAGACGATGAACTGCACTCGGCAATTCATGTGGAATAGATGGGCCTCCATCCACCAAAACGTAAAACCCCACATTGGGGGGGGGGCGTCACAAAGGCTCACGGAGGAGTGGGAAATGCAGCCAAAGCCATGGCAAAGCACGGCTCGGTGCTTAAGGAGCTCTCCAAGACTGCGGCCCGCTGTACCGGGGCACTGAACTGGGGCTGTGCTAACACTGACAATCTATCGCCAGGGGCAACGGTTGCCCCGGCTTCCCTCACTGTAGCCATCGTTTGCCGTGCTTTAACGCACGACGTAAGAAATCTGCGCTGCTGCTTCCAATGTACAGTGCCTGCTGTGAGATGCGTACCGCAGGCTGCTCTTATTGTAACAGCACAGGGGGGGGGGGGGGTCATGTGGTAGCAGTGCATCCTGGCAGCTACCTTAATTTCACCCAAAGCATGCGAGTGTTGCATAGAAACACGGAGCACAGCAATAATTGCACTCAAATTAAGCATAGTCAGCAGTGGCAGCCCTTGCCTTTGAGGGGCTCTAAGCAGGATTTAATTCACGCCCCCCACCCCCACCCCCCCACCCCCCAACCCCCCAACCCCCCAACCCAGGTGAATCCACCACAACCTCCATTTCACAAGAGCAACATTTAGGCTGAATGAGCTACGTACGGCTTGTGTTTTTCCCCCACATAAGGTGACAGACTGAAAGGGCATAAACTTAATTCACAGGAACAAGACCTGTGACATGTTAGCCCCCACCTTCCAAGGCCCTTAACCCCAGTTACCGTTGGAAGTGACACAGCTTTGATTTGAGCTGGCAAACCCTGAAGGTCGATGACAGACGAGGTGGCACCGTGACGTCTCTCTTTTTATTCCTCTAGACAGAAATCGAGAGGAAGCCCCGTCATTTAAACAGAACTCAATTCAAAAAGCCATCAAAAGCAAATTGATGTGACAATTTCAACCTCAACTGTCACTCAATGTCACTCCGGCTGTTTCACTGGTGAATTATAAGTGGATATTGCTGTGCTTGATAAAAGTATAGTGCGTTTTCAAATTATATTTTGTGCTCTTCACTTATCTGTCCAAGCTCTGTGTGCTTCAGGTTACTTCTTGTAAAAGGATATAAGTCACTGTCGCTGTACAAGTGCGCACTGTGACTCCGCTGTCCCTTCGGTCTATAAGGTGTCCCGTTACGTTTTCCCTGATAAGGGCGTGGCGCACATAACACAATAAAACAATCCTGGGGAGAGCAATGCATTGTGGGATCCCAGCGAATAACAATCCAAGTTAAGCATGTATTAACCTCTATTAGCGCTCCATCTGCAAGCTAAACTGGTTATTAATGACCCTGGATCTCCACTATCCGTATGACCTGAACTACAGGAATACATTAGACAGCAATTATGGCACACAGCTGGGGAGGCAGAGGGGAGGGCTCCGGGCCTAATTGGTTCGGAAATGTCAACAATTTAGTACCGGGGGGGGTTGTTTCAGACCAAGCGGGCTGTTCTGCTACCCTTTAGTGGCGGCAATGGACCACGCGCCAAAACAAAAACAAAAAAACATGATTTAAGGGGGAAAAAACGGACGAAACGACTGGAGGAAGCGAGTAAAGGGACATGACATCAGGCCGTGCCACATGTCCGATCTTCAGACAAACGGGCAAATTAATTGCCTGTTTGTCTGCACGAAGGTGCCAAAAAATCATACAGAAAATAGAAACCACGGCAACGAGGAGGAAATTCTGAAATTATTCTGCATCTATAATGAGCCCAGCACATGCCAGAAATTCTGCTTATTATCCAGAGTCGGCCCTCGTGCACGAACCCCCAGCAGCAGAACCGCGCGCTGCCACATTAAATTTCTCCAACAACTTGTACCAATGCTGAATTTAGGCCTGAGTAATGTGATGCGGTAGCATCAAAAGGAACCTGTCCAACTATGCTTGTACAACCGACAAGCTTTTTGGTCCTCAGGGGTCGTCTTTAGTCAACTTAGTTCCTACAGTCTCGTATATTTTTATAGTCAGATATAAAATTTTACATATAACCCATTTATACAGCTGGACAGTTCAGTTTTGGTGCTGGGAAGGGTAGAAGTCCCATTTGAAATTGATGACTGCAACATTGTTTCAAACTGCGTGTCCTTACTGCTACACCACACTGCCACCCAGTGGACATATGTGCTATATCAAGCCATTCCGCCCTGAAGGTGCGCAGAGAAATAACCTGGGGGGAAACCGAGGTGAAGGATTTCCAGCACAAGATTATAGAACTACACCACATCGCACAGCATTGTAACTTGAGGAATTATAACATTAAATTTCCCTCCTAAATGGTTTAAGCCTAGTTCTCCTCTGTGATTGGCTAGAGGCCAGGAGGATCAGAGGTGGCCATAGATCTGGATAGCCCCAATGCGGACAGAACAGAGAGTGGGGAAAGAGAGTAGTTTGTTTTTACATGTTCAGATTTAATCCCAGTGACAAATATTGAGAGGAAAGGTTTTTTTTTTTAATATATATATTATTTGGATTTTTATTCAGCTGTGTTAAGAACAGCAGAGGCAAGTCGATACTGTGAGTGAGAATAGTGTTCAGGGCTGTGGAAACATACAGCATTTAATTTCAGACACATCTCAAGCTAAGGGATTAAGACAGTTTCTTCCCACACAGCTACGGGTCCAATAAACTGGCACTTGCGAGTGCATGCAAGTACCACCGTGAATGATTCACCCTCCCCATTCCCTTGGATCACTCCCTGCAACCGTTAACCACTCCGAGAAGTGACCTTGAGGACCTGAGTTATTTCAATCTGCATTCCGATAAGAATCTGCTCCTCTCACATTCTTATTTCCGAACACGTAATGTGATAAAATCCCTGGGGCTCAAATTCATTGGACTTCAGGTAGCAAGCAATTACGCATCCTTTTCTTTCCCACTGATTGCTCTTAGCACCCTCATTATAACAGAAGGGCCAACAAATGTCCCCGTTTGCAGTGTAACTGGAGGGAGGTTCTATAGACAAAGGCAAAGCCTATTTCAAATGCTCCTGCAGAGCAGGATTTAACACGGACTTTACTATGGATAAAATAATGCAAATAATAATGGCATAATGCCTTATCATTTCAAATTTGCATTCCGTCGAGGCCTGAAGACACACCTCTTCAGACTCCATCTTGACTGATATTCTAACCTAGGAATATCAGTTCCCTGTGTTTACTAGTTCCCTGTGTTTTCCTGTCTGTTTGTTATAGTTTATAATAGTATTTAGAATAGAAGTGTAGTATAGCTGATTTACCCACAGCTTACTGTGAACTACAGTCAACGTTCATTACTAGGGATAGCTGCTACATTATGGGAAGGATGTGCTTTGTCTTGTCTGATCTGTAGTGATCTTGATGATGTCTCTGTATGCACTAATTGTATGTCGCTTTGGATAAAAGCGTCTGGTAAATGAATGTAATGTAATGTAATGTAAATTTAATTTAAAAAATGTTTTGGTGATGGGGGTTGTTCTGTCTTGAACCACTACATAATAGGGAATATAACTTCAAATTAAACCCTTCATTAAATGACCTAGCAAACTGGCAAACGTTTTTGTAATTGGACGCAAACTTGTCTGGCGAGTACAACAACTTGTCAGTAAGTTACAACTATTCAGACATGAGCTGTTAGTTATTTTGTCACATTGCCAGCTTGACTAATACATGGATGTCTTCAAAGGCATTTCAGGTGACAAAACAAACGTCAAGATCAACAGAATGTATGGATGTTGTCCATCCATTCTGCAAGAGCCTGCTTTCTCAGATGTTGCTGGCGCACAATACAAGGACAATCCCCGTGACTGAAACCATTGCTTTCAGGGGTAGGGGAAACGCGAACACTTCCCGTTTACCTGTTTTTACTATGAGCGGAGTCATTTGTTTACATTAAACAAAAACAATTACATTGATTTATCATTTCAAACATTATTATTTGGTATTATTTCTGTGAATGAATCTGCATAATGACTTACAATTTTTTGGTGGTTTTCCACAGCATGAACAGAAAATCCACCCCTTTTCTACTTAGGGTACTGCATTCTGAAGACCAGGGCCGTGTCCGAATCAACACTCTTCCACACTGTTGAGTAGCCTTGGTGAGTAGCACCAAGGCTACTCAACAGTGTGGAAGAGTGCTGATTCGGACACGGCCCAAAACCACGTTCAATCTGAAAACGGTGTGCACCGTTTTGCTACGGTTTCCGGGTTGAACGACATGTTTCCTCGAAACGGTGTGCAACGGGCTTTGAGGTACGTTTTCTCTCGTTTGGTGGGTGTGTCAGAGGTGTTACCCAATCAGCAGCAACGTGTATATAAACCCCGCCGTATTAAAAAGGCAGTGCGCACAATGGATCCAACTAAAGTCCTTTACAAATGCGTCTACAACAATTGAAGACATTAGAAGACATGTTTGTATCTTTTGCTATTGTATGTACCATTGTGGAGTGACACTTTCATAAACTTTTCTACTCCACTCTACTCCTCTAAATATATAATGGCAAATAGGCCTATTACAATAGCATATCACAACAGTGATCAGCAATACCTAATGATAGGCCTAATACTCATAATAAAATAATTAGCTCCTATAGATTTTAACACAGTCTCGAATGTAAGAAGTGGATTATTATTATTAATGAATATGTAACAATTAATACGTAATTAAGATGTAATCAGCAACATTTGATGCGTTTCCGGGGCACGGAGGAGAGGAGGAGGTAGTGGTGGAAAGGAGGGTGTATTTTTCGAGTATTAGGACGCACCCGTGGAAACTCTTTCTATTTCTTTCGAGTCTGATTAAATTTCCATTAGTCGGTCGGTATATCTGTCATCTCCGGCCTAAAGTCTGCATACCTGGTTACATATATGAATTCGTAGCGAGATAGTCAGCAATGCATACAACACTTCATAGAGACTCAAGAGAGAAAAAGTATCACGTGCCAATGCCACTGGCATAAATCAATCAGACTTCAATCAACTAGGCCTACTCTTCCAGTTGTGGCAAAACTATTAAACTGATTGACAGATTTATTTTGACGGTCGGAACCAGTCATTCAAAAATAAGTATTGAGATTAATTAATTAAAATAATTAGACAACAGCATATGAATTGGAAACTAGAATAACTAAATAGAATAAATCTTACTACCTAAATGGAACGTTCTACGTATCTCTCCTGAGAATTTTGAATGTTCCTCTCCAATTCAATCACTAGAGGGCGTAACGCACATTATAATACGATATCCCGTTTTCTTGTGGCATATTTGTGATCTTAAGAATCGAAAAATTATATATATGTATTCCACTACATTATTATCCTATAATATTATATGATTTAATATTAATGGTGAATGTGGATATTATATTTATTGTTTATCTCTCCCTCTATATATATATATTATTTTTTATATTAGCAGAATGGCAAAGGTGATGTTCACACACCTGGTAAATTCACCTTCAGAATGAGAAAAATAAATAAAAATCAGAAGTACTCCTGGGGTTGCCAACATAGCTACAAGTTTGTGTTCATATACATGCATTTTAAATGGCCAAATATAAAGAAATAATACGCTAACATACTCAGCATTATGGCACATAACCAAGGGACCTGTGGACTGGGTTTTGTGCTGCAGTTGAGCCAAGCCTGTAGCTACAACGGTATCATTTTATTGAACAAAGCGGTTTTCATTCTTGCAACTTAACAGGTGTTGTACATTTTAAAAATTTAAATGGTACTTAACCACAGTGAGTAAAGTAAATGTTTTTTCTGATTGTTCAGCATCAGATGCATCGGCGCGTTCAGTGATGTACACCCATTAATTGCATAGCTAGATTAGTCATTGGCCTTAATGAATCCTTGTAGCCATGTGTTCAAGAGACTGGAATTGATGCTTACCAATGTTATTGTGATTAAAGAATCTTGATCATTTTGTGTATTGAAGTAATATGAAAAATATGGTACCCTCCATAGTTTTACAGATCTTTGTAAATTCATAGAATTAATCTACAAGTTTTAGGATTTGCCAAAGAATGGACAGCTTTCGTCACAGACATCTGGTAAAACTGGACTGTAATGTTGGTGAAGAGATGCTGAAATTAATGTCAGCAATGAAAAGGATATATATCCAGAGAGCTGAAAATTCACCCATGTTTATCTTTCATTGGTGGAAAGGACCAGTAGATGAAACAAGACCAGACCAGCAGTTTAATGCTAGCAAGGCGAACAAAGGACAGGGAGATTTTGGGAATGGTAGGCTTGAGAAACACTCATGCCAAACCCCTCAATGTTCTGGGCACCTGCTACCCCAATGAGATTACTCAACCCCTGATCCCAAGAGACTCTAACTGTGCTTAGAACCAGGTCAAGAAGGATCTGAGTGCAAACACAAAACATACTATACACAGCCAATGTAGATACATTATTCCATAGGCAATGAATGATTCATATTCAGAAACACATAACTAACCTGCATGGTATGCATATTAATTTGGCTTTGAGATATGAGATCAGAACATTTATTTAAAAGAATCAATCCCACTAAACCACAGCCTTTGGTACAATCAAAATCTATTTACATGGAACTTTTAGTCCCCAGTCATTAATATATGAACAAAAGAGCAGATTCAAACATTCCAGGGAAATGGTGCTCCCTTGAAAATATAACTTATGGAGATTTCTTTTCCTGAAGTGCAGGACCTGTTTACACTCTCAGAAATCAATGATTCTTCAAGACATGGCTTTATGAAATTCCATGCTGTGAGGCAAACCAGATAAAAAAATAAAAATAAATATCCATATTAAACCCAAAATAAGTGACCTGGCAAATGTGGCCCTTCATACAATAATTGTGCCATTAAAATGTATTCCTCCTTCTCCGTTTTATTACATTTAAACTAATAGATAATAAAAATGACTATTAATTCTCTTTAGCAGGTGATTGAATCACACAATAATGTATTGTCTTCCCCTCCCCCAAGAATGTTCCTTTTAGACACACTGGATGCAAATGTGAGGATGGATGTTGTGTTGGGAGTGCCCACGTACAGAGTTCTGAAATGTTTGTTACAGATAGCACCTTTGAAATACATGTAAAATTTCTTCCTCATAGGTTGGCAAAGTACCGATCCCGGTTTTGGAATTCCCTATAGGCGAAATTCGCATCCCTTTTGCTGTGCGGTATTCTGCCAAAGGGAGCGTGGTCGTTGAAGCAGCTTTCAAAGACTTCGTCCACCACCTTCTCGGCCTCCTCTCTGGTCACCTTCCTCACAGCCAGAATGGACCGCAGGGCCCGGTCCCTCACGCAGGCCTGTTGGACCAGGAAACAGCAGCAGGGTTCCCTCAGCATTACAAGAGCATTCAAGGACAAATCATTTCAAACCATTCAAGGACCTCGATCAGGGCAATTTCCAGATTTATCAGGAAGTACTGAATTTATGACACCGAATGTCTCTGGGGCCGACTTAGACGCTGAACACCGTCTCCTGCCATCAACCGTCAAAGAATCCAAAGGCTCTTAATGGATGTAATGTATGCTTCTGACATAGCAGTCGTCTGCCTCTGGTTGAGATGATTAGGGTGTGGAAACCAGCGTTTGCTGATTAATCAGAAAACATCTGGGACAATCCCATCCATGCTTATTTGCAAATTAATGATCCAAATTATCTTATAAGGCTTCAGAAGATTACTTCAATTTGTGCATGTTTGTGTCACAAAGTTAGGCATAAAGTCAGATTATGTGACAGATTTATTATTACACCCTAATTTGTAGGCAAACAGTGAAATGAATTAGGCTCTGGCTTTCCTTCAATGCTACCTGGTGATGCTGTTTGATGCCGAAGTTGAACCTGGCCATTTCGTTGCTGAAGGAGCAGTCTCCACTGAGGTTGGCGGCTCGAATCTTAAACACAGCGAAGATCATGTTACACACTGGATATTGCACTGTTTAAAATGACACCCTGCTCAAGATGGCCACGGGAAGCAACAATTGATTGTCACCAGCATGAACAGACACTGAACTGGCAAAATAGAACTGCATGATAGGACCAGCACTATATTTTTGAGGACAGAGGTTACATTTAATCTACAGCCGCATCAACATCACGTTTATTTTATTCATCAAGCAACAGCACAGGATGAAAACAAATGAACAAATAATTAAATATGGCCCATAAATACTGTTTAACAAAATTAAGAAATGTGGTGGATTAATGCAGTTGTATTAAAAAATAAAGCAAGGAAAATCTCTGCATCCATAACATCAATAAGGTGTCGGTACAAGAGGCCTATCCAGAGCATGTAACAATGTTGCTTTGGGACAAAATCAAAGGACACTGAACATTGTATAACAATATGTGCAACAAACTTTCCTTTGAGCGTGATTCATTGCTTTGGACACCTTACCTCTGAACAAGCCAGGTGCTTGAAATTATTGAACCAGTCAACATGTGCTCTGCAGTGGTCAAAGGCGTGGATAAGTTCATGGGTGACTACCCTGTTCATGTGGGATTGCTGATGAATGTTATTCTGGCATAACACAATCTGCGATTGGAAAAATTGTCAGTTTAAAAAACAATTGTTAGTGTAACTACACATGCCACTTTTTATGTACAAACCCCAATTGCAAAAAAGTTGGGACAGTGTATAAAATGTAAAACAAAAAGCAATGATTTGCAAATCCTTTCTGACCTTTATTCAATTGAAAACCGTACAAAGACAAGATATTTAATGTTTTAACTAATAAACTTTATTGTTTCTTGTAAATATATGCTAATTCTAAATTAGCATATAGGGGCATGTTTACCACTGTGTTACATCACCTTTCCTTTTAACAACACTCAGTAACCTTTTGGGAACTGAGGACACTAATTGTTGTAGTTTTGAAAGCTGAATCTTTTCCCATTCTTGCGATGAGACTTCAGCTGCTCAACAGTCCGGGGTCCACGTTGTTGTATTTTTAATTTGCCACGTTTTCAATGGGAGACAGGTCTGGACTGCAGACAGGCCAGTCTAGCACCCACACTCTGACTACAAAGCCACACTGTTGTAACACATGCAGAATGTGGCTTGGCATTGTCTTGATGAAATAAGCAGGGACGTCCCTGAAAAAGACATTGTCTAGATGGCAGCATATGTTGCTCCAAAATGCATATGTACCCTTCAGCGTTAATAGTGCCTTCACAGATGTGCAAGTTATCCATGCCATGGTCACTAACACACCCCCATACCATGACAGACGCTGGCTTTTGAACCTTGCGTTGGTAACAATCGGGATGGTTCTTTTCCTCTTTGGCCCGGAGAACACGACATCCATTATTTCCAAAAACAATTTGAAAGGTGGACTCGTCAGACCACAGCACACATTTCCACTTTGCGTCAGTCCACCTCAGATGAGCTCAAGCCCAGAGAAGTCTGCGGCGTTTCTGGATGTTGTCGATATATGGCTTACGCTTTGCGTCTTAACTTGTATCTGTAGATTCAGCGACGAACTGTGTTTACTGACAACGGTTTTCCGAAGTATTCCTGAGCCCATGTGATTATATTCATTACAGAAGCATGTCAGTTTTTAATGCAGTGCCGTCTGAGGGATCAAAGGTCACAGGCATTCAATATTGGCCTTGCCCTTTACACACAGAGATTTCTCAAGATTCTCTGAATCTTTTAATAATATTATGGACCGTAGATGGTAAACTGTTGGACTATTCACTCACGCAGTTTTTCACAAAGTGGCGAACCTTGACCTATCCTTGCTCGTAAATGCCCGAGCCTTTGTGGATGCTCCTTTTATACCCAATCAGGATAGCATCATCTGTTACCTATTCACCTATTTACCTGTGGAAGGTGTTTTTTGAACATTCCACAACCTTCCCAGTCTTATGTTGCCCCTGTCCCACCTTTTTTGGAACTTGTTGCAGGCATAAATTCCGGATTAACATATATTCAAGAAAAAATCTATAAAGTTGATAAGATAAAACATTAAATATCTTTTCTTTGTACTGTTTTCAATTAAATATATGTAAAAGAGACTTTACAAATCACTGCTTTCAGCTTTTATTAGCATTTTACCATACTGTCCCAACTTTTTTGGAATTGGGGTTTGTATTACCCTATATTTACTTGTGACGTCACCAGCCTTTCAATGACATTACAATAATCAATGCAATAATGACAAGAATCATTACAATGAAAAGAATCTCGCCAAAGGCAATCATCAAAACCGTGTTACATATCAGCCATTTTGTTAGACCGTCTGTCCTTAAACGACCCCAAAGCAAATAACCTCCAAGAGCCTTGGATAGATAGTGTCTTACTTGTGATGATGTTGCATCGAAACCACCACTGACAATCCCATCACAGTCTTCACATGAAAAATGTCGATCTTTATAAACGGCGCTGAAGAAATGTGAGATTAAAAAACACAATTAGCGAGCGAGTACGCTAAATTTACATCGCCTATACAAGCCGCCCAATGCTAGCTATTACAGATTCAATTCTGTGCAACGCTACATACTTTAGCCATACATTATTACCTTAATAATAATGCAGTGAATCAATTATAACATTATCCAGATTATTATGCCTATCGATATCATTAATTTATAATACATACCATCCTGACTGTTTCATCGCACCAAGGAGGAGTTTTGCATAAGGACCTGGAAATGAAAGGGGCTTCATTATTTTAGTTGGCTAACCTTGTTTTCCAAGCCGTATGCAGCTTGATGGCTATGTAACTTAGCTAAATCACAACATAGGCAGCTAGTAGCTAGTTAGCTAGCCTGCTAAGGATAGCAATAACTAGCTAACATTAGCTATTTTTCCGACCTTTGGAGCTAACGTTAGCTTGCTATATTTCTACATGTCAGTTTAGCTAACTCCAAAATAAACTCACTTGTCTCCAATGCAAAGTGCAACATGACCTGACATTTATGGTTGAAGGTAAATAAGCTTTCAGCGATTGATCCTTTTTTGTATTTCTTCGTATTCCTCTCCGGGAACAGATTGTAGCCAAAGTCCTCTTCTTGCTGCTTGCTCTGGTCCATTTCACAGGGAAAAAACAGCTAACGTTAATGCTGCAACACTATCTGGCTAACAGTTAGCCAAACTGTTAGTCAGCTAAACAGTAAGTCACAAACTACCTATCTAAATTAGCTAACGTTAGCCAAAAGGGAGAGCAACGAGACTAACGTTAACTGCCAACAACACCGGAGCTAGCAAACGATACCACCCAGAGAGGTCACGTTATGTTTGAGGCATGGCATATGAGGTCGTAAGATGTTCCTGGGTTAACCTTTTACCATCCGGATTATGTTTCTTTAAATTAATTATTATTTTCGATAATTATTTAGGCTACTCTGAGAGATCTACCTACGATGTACATATTGAAAATAAATTACTCGTAACGCTACATATAATGTAACTTAACGTTATTACATCGATGTCTTCTGAAGTTCTTTTGAATAACTTTAGCTAGCTAAATTAGCTAACTTAGTCTAGCTAGCTATATGCGATATTTTCTTTCGCTAGCTACATCAAGCTAATGTTAAGTGAATGTTTAGCTAGCAAACAAGGTCCAGGTAGTTAGGTGCTTGTTCATAACAGCTGGATATTATATTATTTATATTAATGATAATTAATAATAATAATCATGATAGCTAATAATAACGATAATTTCTTGATGTTCCTTTAAATGCATATAGGATTCGCGCAGACTCAGAAGCCCTCTCTGGTTGCTGGGAGGATATGTTTCTGTCATGGCGCGGTGCACAAACCAAACACGACATCGTAGTGCTGGAAGTTTCTAGTCTGTGTTGTAAGTTAACGTTATCTTACAATAGTAGCTAACGTTACAGTTGTTGATCTCTGTATATGACGGGGTGGACAGGTAGTTACCACGTACAAGCAGATTAAATCCAGATTCAGCTTTCTAGGTAATGTTAACGTAATATTTCCTAGCTAACAGTTATTAGCTAGATTAGCAAGCATACGTGCTTTCTGCCAAGTTATGAAGTTGGTAAGCTAATAAGTAGCGTAGCGTTAGACTTAGCTAGCTATTTTCTCTTGAAATTAATGGTTTAAGTGAGCTACGTTCGCTGTGTCTGACAGGCTGGTAGGCTAAAAGTAGATGGCTAACGTGGCAGCTCTGATAGCCGTCAACTGTGAAAGTGTATGAGCCAACGTTAGCTAGAGCTGGTAAAGTAGCTAACGTTAGTAGCAGCTCCTGTCGCCGATCATGTGTAGCTAAGTCATCCATATTTCCATATCATAGCTAAGTTAGCTAGTAATGTAATGAGCCATCCATATTTCCGTATCTTCTGGTTTGGTACATTCAACACCTGCTTTTCCCCCCAATTTAACATATTTCCATTCAGCTGATTCCAAACTTCACAAAGCTGGTCATGGCTCTGTCCATGTAATTAATTAAAAAATCATCATTGACTCGTTTTATCCTTTATTCCCAGCCATACAATGTCCGGAGGAAATAAAGCCATCGAACTGCAGTTACAAATGCGGCAAAATGCGGAGGAGCTGCACGATTATATGAAAGAACTTGACCGTTGGGAGACGGACGTCAAGAAGAAAGACGAGCAACTAAGAAGCGGAGGTGCTACTGCTAGCGAACAGCAGCAAGTAAGCCACACAAGTGCCACATTTAGCCCAGTCTTCATCTCTGGTCTCTATGTTTATGGCTATAATAACCAGTTTATTAATATTTTATTATTCTTGACTTTCAGAATCAACCATCGCATGTAATTTACCAAATTTACAGTGGCAGTTATCGCATATTTAGCTGTAGTGCCTACTAAATACATTTTTTATTTTTTTTTACCTTTCATTTGGCCTGTTTCAGAATTAAAATATGTCTCATGATTGACTAACGTATCTTTCAGCAAAGTTTACCACCCATTCGAAATAAGGATTTTCGACAGAAGAGGAAAGAGAAGAACAAACGGTCGACCAAGAATACAGGGAGCCAACTGAAGCAGTCTAGAATAAAGTCCTATGACTACCAGTCCTGGGACAAATTTGATGTGGTAAGTGATCCTCTTTTTAAAGATCCATAATGTCTGTATGAAGTACAAAGCATAACCTCCATTGAAATACAGACATTGAGGGAAATGCTGCTCAGATGATGTTTCCAATTTATAGGGTGACCTCAGGAAATGCCCTAAAGGGGCCTTTGTTGTTCATTGTTTTATTTATGGGGTCTACCAACCTCATCATCAAGGATATAACTTGTCCTTTCCTGCTACCAGTTGTATTGAAACCCAATGACAATACACGTTACCTTTACTGGAACGGTACCAAAATCAATGTCATAATGTTTTGTGCTTATAAAAAAAACTTGTTCGCATGCTTTACTGCAAACGGAACGAAGCTTAGTGACACGTGTAGTATTCTATGAATTGTCCACTGATATTGCAGGATAAGGCATTGGAAACCATGGACAAGGACGAAAGCCCTGATTCTGAGTCTGACTCTGAGGAAACTGGAGTCCCTGTTGATCGAGACCGTGCCCTTGGAGAGAAAGAGAAAGTATGTTTTATTCATAAGTAAGGGCTCTCTAAACTGTTCATCTTAAACTTGCGTGAACTCCAAATTAGAAAAATGGGGGGCTTCTTTTTTACCTGCAATATTATGAAAATTGGAAGAATTATAGTTTTTTAAAATATGTATTTTATTTGCAAAACTTGAATTGAAGTGTTGAGCTTCCCAACTTTTTAAATAGTTTCTAAAATGAATCCTGTCACATTGTGATGATCGAATAGGTTCTTGGGAAAAGCCTTAAAATATATCCTTTCTGATATTTAATCTTGATCAGTCCATTTGTTCGCATGGTCCATTCCCTTAACCATCCACGTGTCAGTAGTCCATGTTTTATTAGTAGTCAGTATTATTGTTTACTAAGGTGTTTTTTTTCCTTCTTCTTTTCAGGGCAATCAGTATTTTAAGGAAGGGAGATATGCCGACGCAGTAGAATGTTACACCAGGGGCATGAATGATGATCCTTACAATCCAGTCTTGCCAACAAACCGAGCAACGTGTTTCTTCAGACTGAAAAAGTGCGTACCGCATGTTTGTCCTTTTAACAGAACAGAAGCTTGCTTGGTCTTCTTGGTGCACAAGCCACTCAACGATTTTCTGTCACCCTGAGCCCATATGTAGCTTCAGTACTTGCATGGAAATTAAGTTATTTCAACCATGAGGCAATGTTGCTCAGCTGTGGGTCAGAAGGGCTGTAGTTGATGTGCTCTTCAACGGGTAGCAGAAACTGAAGCAGAAGTCTGCATTCCCTGGGTCTCGAGCTGAAGTCTGCCGCCTCCGTGTGGCTTTCCAGGAAGAGAGTTGAAGCCTTGTTCACGCCAAGGTTTTAGACACCCAATACTTCTGGCATCTATCCCCTGACATTTTTAACCACACGGAGACTTTTTGTGGTCTTGCTAGGTACGCTGTGGCTGAATCCGACTGCAACTTGGCCATCGCTCTGGACAGAAATTACACCAAAGCGTACGGCAGACGAGGGGCGGCTCGCTTCGCCCTCTGTAATTTGGAGCCTGCCCTAGAGGGTGAGTTGGTATAGGGGTTACAATCAGCCTCATGAAACAAACGGTAATGCAAAATAGTGCCTCTAAAGCTTGTTGGTGGGGACCTCGATGAGGACGACATCAGTAATTTAGCAGCAATATTCGATGTACTTCTCATTTTAGATTAATTTTTTTAAACCTTTATTTGCAGTGTAATACGGAATAGTGACTAATGTAGTCAACTAACAAACAGAATGGAAAATGTGATGTGTTTTTAAAATGTGCAAATGCAGCTTATACTTTACTGTCTGTTAATAGGGCACTAAAATAGTGTCATCTTTTTCCTCCCATCCTGATAATAAGGATGAATTATCATTATACTATCCAGATTCTTATTAAAATGTCATGTCTGCATTTTTACTTTCTCCCAAATAATCAGATTATGAGATGGTATTGAAGCTGGACCCTGAAAACCTGGAAGCTAAAAACGAAGTGAGGAAGATAAAAGAGGTGCGACTTAACCCCCTTTGCTTGTTTTTCCCAAATTTTTTGAAGAGTACTGAATATTGGTCCCTGGAGCAGTTAAAAATGTATGCTTCATAATCTAAAGTATAAATTATATCTTCATGCATGAAGTTCATTGTCCAGCTAAGTCAATGTGTCTTACATGGCTGATTTATTCATTCGCTCAGCCAGGTTTTGGCAAGTCCCTATGGCTTTTATTATAACATGGAAGGAGACTGTGCCTTTTTAAACTCACGTGTCGCCCTGTATTCCGCTCAACAGGCTCTGTCCCTCCAGGGAGCAAAAACGGACAGAAAGGAAATTTCTGAAAAGAAGCATCCGGAAGCAGATGACAACCAAGAGGGGAAAGTCAAAGAGCAACAAATCAGACAGCAGGCAGTAGTGCAGAAAGACCTCGTATGTGTTTTTCATGACCCTATATTATTCAAGTGGACTCTGTCAGCCATTGTGGTTAAATTAATGAAGTTAAATTTAAATGTGGTTAAATTAATGAAGTTGATAACGTATCATGAATATGACATTTACCATTTACATGCATGCCAGAGACTACTTGCATGCACGTAGAATAGTGGATAATAGCGCTTATCCTGGTTAAGGCCATATTGTGAATGAACTCTTACAGCAGGGGCTTTCAACCTTTTCTCATCCAGGGACCTCCACCCAGGCTCAAAGGGGTCCAAGGGACCCCCATCATAAGTTTAAAAAGGGTTATGTTTAAAAAAAAAAAAAAAAAAAGTTTTATATTTTGAAATATTTACCAAATCTACAGTCATTGCATATTAAGTCTGGCCAGAGAACCCCCTACAACACTACCTTCAAGGTATGTGGACCCCCTGTTGAAAACCCAGGTCTTAAAGGATTGTTTGCTGAAAATCTTTGCACTTATTATACGTGTCTATCTAACTGCCACTTAAAATTGATTTTGAGTTTTCAAGAAGTGAAAAGTTTTTGTTGAAAAGTTCGATTTGATCGCACGTATGCAAGACAAAAGTCAGCAGCCAAAAGATACATTACATTACAATCATTTGGCAGACGCTTTTATCCAAAGCGACGTACAATAAGTGCATACTGAAGGTCATTGAAGCGACTACAAATCAGATCCGACAAAGCACATCTTTCTCATAACGTAGCAGATATCCCTAGTAATGAACATTGAATATAGTACACATAGTCAGCTATACATTCTGAATTATAAAATAAAACACGAAACAGGAAACAAGCAAAAAACAGGAAACAAGTAATATGAAATTGGTCCTAGGTTGGTAGGTTAGTCAAGGTGGAGTCTGAAAAAGTGCGTCTTCAGGCCACAATGGAAAACAGGCGGTGTTTGAGCAGATCGTAGAGGAGTGGGGAGTTCGTTCCACCACTGGGGAGCTAGGGTGGAAAAGCTCCGCAGTCAGGGCGAGCGAAAGCCGTTGGCACGGAGGGAAGAAAGTGCAAGTCGCCTTGCTGCAGCAGAGCGAAGTGGTCGAGCTACCACTCCAAACATTCCCTGGGTTTTACTCATAAACCACCTTTTCAAGTGAGCTATTTTAAGAGTTGGAGATGAGAGGATTTCAGCTGAGTGCTTCAATTTGTTAAGTTTTCCTGATAGATTGTGGTGTGTCTCATGTAAAATAGTTCATCAGAATTCGGTGCACACTAGTATTTCGGTGCACACTCAACTCAAGCTGGAGTTAATTATTATTATTAATTTGTTTTGTGACCTTCTTCGTTTCAGGGCAATGGCTACTTTAAAGAGGGGAAGTATGAGGCGGCCGTAGAGTGCTATACCAGGGGCATGGAGGCGGATGACACGAATGCCCTCCTACCTGCAAACAGGGCCATGGCTTACTTAAAGCTTCAGAGGTAAGCATAGCTTCTTATGTGACGAGGAAAGGCTTACTGTGGGGAATGAAATCAGTAGGCTGCACATTCATTTGTATGCCAAAACTCCCTGAACCTGACCCCCACACTTACTCCACAACAGTACTTACTCCATAAATGCTGCATTCAGTTATGGGTTGGCCTTACGTGCCAGCTGTATAGAATTACACTGTAAGCCTGGTGAAAGCAGCGCAGCTCAAAGCAGTAAATCTGCCCATTTTACTGGGACGTAACCATTGTTTTCTAACAAATCAAATCAAGTCGGCAAAGGTAGGTGTAAGGTGAAGGCTGTTATTCAAACTGATTAAGAAAAAAAATTTCAGGTACTGGGAAGTGGTTGAGTAGCGAGAGGCGTGTGCCAAATACGCCTCGCTTCCACAGTCCGCCCCCTGAGAATGTGAAAAATGTCTAAGTTGACTCTTCCCCGCCGTGCCCGTTGCTGCCACGGCGTGTCGAGGTCTCTCCTGATTGGCTTACTTGGTTTGCACAGGTACGGTGAGGCGGAGGAGGACTGCAGCCAGGCCATAGCCCTGGATGGCACTTACACCAAGGCTTTCGCCAGGAGGGGGAGTGCCAGAGCAGCTCTGGGAAAACTGAGGGAGGCCAGGCAAGGTAAAGAGCAGTGATGCCAAACCCACATTCAAGTTCAAGGATGTAATTTTGCCAGATTTATTGACTTACTTATTCATTTTTCTTCCCCTGATTAATTAGGACATACTGATTTTCAGCACCTAAATATCTTTGGGGCCACTAGTACTTGGCTATATTGCTGAACATTCTCTCCTGCTAAAGAGTGTGAAAGCTCTTAATGTGTGTGCTCATGACATTCCCAGGTCCTCTGGCTCTGATGAAGACATTTAGGGTCCCAGCGTGTCCTGAGTAATCAGACAAAAATCACATTGGTACATACTGCACTGTGTCTAGATAGATCGCATTCTAAAGAGTAAGGTTATATGCTTTAAAACATCTTGAAATTCAAAATATTGTTGATGCAATAACTATGTGTGTATAATCAGTCGTATGTGGAAGTATGTTTTTTGCATTTTTGCAGTGACGCAGTGCTGATTTATTTGTGTTACACTTTCAGATTTTGAGCATGTTTTGAATCTTGAGCCAGGAAACAAGCAAGCAATGGACGAAATTAGGAAAATCTCAGCCGTATGTATTATAATGTATTATAATGCCCACCAAGAAAAAAGCCAGCACTATAACTGTCGTGTAGGACAGATCTTAGCTTCTTCTCATTTCTATTTGAGGATGCCTCTGCCAGTGGTTTGACAGCCGAACAATCGGCACTGGACCAGCAGACTTGGAGAAGAACTGTGCAACCTGTCGACAAGCCCCTGCATCTCAGATCAACTGTAAGTCGGACCATAATTTAGCTGTATTATATTAACCTTCGCCAACTTTCAGACCGTTTTTTTGGTTTACTGACTATGAAATGTGTAATGTGTACTGTTTTTATATTTTGGAAGAGTATTGTAACCTACCGAGTAATGAGTCGGAACATTCCCTCCATGGCAGCCTGTAAGGGTCTCTCTTTGTACATGCGTTTCAGAAGCCTTTAAGAAGAATAGAGATCGGGGAAGTTGGGGGGACGCCCCCTGTTTTTGAGAAACCTCTTGGGGCCCCTTCCTGCTCTACGCAGGGAGGGACGGCTCCGCCCATCTCCGATGCAGGCGACGATGGAAAAGGGCTGTCGCCTCTGGTGGGCTCCCCTTGTGCAAAGATCCAAAAATAGAGGAGATCTCTGACACCCCCGCACAACCCCCAGACAAGTAAGAGCCACATTATGCCCGTGACGTGGTTTGCATTAACTTTGCGTGTCAGGCTTACACCTCTCCATTATAAGCTTGTGTCACAGCAGTGCACTTCATAGAGACAAATCTGCTCACTTTTCAAGACGTAAGCAGTATTTTTTAACCAATCGCATCAACCCGACATGGTTGCAATTGCACATTTCGCAGAATCTTGTATTCCCATTGGCGAATGGATTAGTGTAATATTGTATGGTTATAGTTAACATCCTCTAAAATCTGGTTTATACTGTGTGCCTTAGATTCCCATGCAGTTGAAACTGTGTTTAAAACAGGGAGGAGTATTTTATATAATGAAGGTGCACCTTTTAAAGCAGGGTAGGCAACCATGGGCCTGGAGTGCCGGTGACATTTCTGGTTTTTGATCCATATGAGCTTGATCACAAGAGTTTGATGGATGATTAAAAGTCTTGAGCCTGAATATTCTGAACGATGAAACGCTGGGTGCCTCCAGCACATGGCCACCTGCATTAATTAAACCTGATTAAGTAAAATTAATCCAGTTATGTAGATACAGGTTCGGATGGAGCAAAAACCAGGATCGGCCTCGGCACTCCAGGACCAGGGTTGCCTACCCTGCTCTAAAGAAAGCATGATGAAGCATACTGTTGTCAGAAACGTAAGTCACCACCTTCAGAACTGTTTGTCTACGTTCCATCCCGTGATGCAGGAGTCCTGAGAGAGGTCATGTGGAAGCTCAACAAATGAGGCGCAAGGAAGACCTCGCCAGTCAGCAAGCCCCGCCCCCCTCCGTGTCTGAACCAGTGACCGTTCCCACCCTCCCAGTAAACGGCTTCCAGCTGGAGGCGGACTTGAGGAAGCTGAAAAATCACCCTGAGATCATGTACAAGTACTTAAAGGTGCAGTTTGGCTTCTCCTAATGGAGGGATCAGAAATCCCTTTGTTTTTGTTTTTTTTGAGCCTGCAAGACATCTTACCGGAATTGTCTTTGTTTGGTATACAATATACACTGCTCCTTTGTGACTGCAGATCTGATTCTCACATTCTTTCATTCCAGCAAATCAAACCGGACAAGTACCCAAAGGTTTTCCAGAACTCTTTGGAACCAGATGTTCTCAATCAGATTCTATGGGTTTTTAAAAGTTTCTACATCAAGTATGTATCCCTCAACCCCATTACCTTAGAGTGACTACCAAAATTGACAATGCAAAGACGTTTTGTCACATCTCATAATGGTTTAAAGTGGGGCTCTAAAGTGAATAAGGAATAAAATGACGAGTTAACACCCTAACCAAGCACCTTTCCTTTTAATCCACAAGATGTGAAGCGCCATCCCTCATACTTGAGGTTCTGAGAAACCTGGCAACTGTGAGGAGATTTGACATGGCTATCATGCTCATGTCCACTGCTGAAAAGAAAGGTAGGGTAAAATAATAAAACGGGAACAATGCACTATTAAAGTTCTCTAATTCAACTGATGCTTCCACAGCCATAGCTCATGACTGTAAAAAATTATTTAAAACCAAATAAATTATTGGGGATCATTAAATAATAATTAGGCACACGTTGCACCCCTGGACTAAAGTATGTATGGGGTCCCTTTCCCTGGTCTAGGAAAGCCTAAGGTCTTAATTTACATGTTACTGAGCATTTATTCGACTGATTAAAGCAGCAATTGATTAACAGAATGAAGTCATCTCACCTGAGTTATTGGGTCTGTTATTTACAGTAAAACAAAAACTATGAGCCCCCATGGCTCACCAGGGCCAGGGAACCCTTGGATATAGAGTGTTCTCTCCAAATGTTGTCCCTCTAGTCTTGATGGCTGATTTTGCCCTTTCTTTTAAAATTTCAGTTTTACAAGAATTATTTGATTGTCTCCGTGAAGCTGGCTTAGAGGACGAATCCGTCAAAGCTCTACAGAAGAAGTATGAAGTGTGAGAAACCCCAACACGCCCCAATGGCCTTTTGGGGAGAGCGGACAATGACAACTTGGGAACTTTAACACGTTAGTCCTTGCTTGGACACGGTATCTGCAGCCTTGAGCACTGGTTTGAATTCTCAAGATGAGGAATACATAGTTTCCGAGAACTCTCCCATTGAGAACTGCTGAGAGCCTGATTATTTCAACATTGTCAGGGTCAGTGTTCTGATCCTCCATTTCTCTAAAGGGTCAAATGGGTCCCATTTGTAAAACAGCGGCCCTTAGCTCTCACATGCCTGCAAGTTTCTGTTTAAGTTACCATCTTGTTAGAGCAGTTGGAGCTCTGTCCTGACTGCAGGTAAAGCCGTCGAATGGAAAAAAACATTGTTGTACCCCTTCTCATCGACTGAATGATTATTGAATTATGTGAGAGCAATACTTTGCTAACCCTTATTCAGCAAGTCTACAGGAATGCAGTTGTCAGGAACTAAAAATAAAGGTAGAATTTTGCTAATATTAACTGGTAGCCTCTTTTTCCTGGCAAATTGTTTTATTTGTTCAATTTGATTTCTCTTCAACCTCCCCCCACTAGAAACGCTAAAAAGATTTGTCATAAATTACAAGTGCTTACGCATTACATCTTAATTGATAATTAATGCCAGAAAAACTATTTTAACTCCAACAATCATTTCCAGTAATCATACACACAATTATGAGTTTGATCAATATCAAAATTAATTGCTTGCAGATTTTCTGCTTGGGGCCTTGCATCCCCAGACTTACACCGTGTCTGCTTGTGAAAAGGGGTGAAACAATTCAGAACTACATCTGTGGAGGGCACCATATAAGCATTTTGCTGTTATATATTATTTCTCTTGTTACAAGCTCATTCATGTCCTTCTTCACATTACTCTTCTATGGACTCTATATACAGTTCACCTTCTCACGTTTTATTACATTACAGACATATTCTACAATAGATTGAATTCATTTTTTGTCTCAAACTTCTACACAAAATAGCCCATAATGACAAAGTGAAAACAGGTTTTTGGACATTTGTGCTAATTTATTAAAAATCAAAATGTAAAATATCATATGTACACAAGTGTGCACACCCTTTGATATGACACCCAAAAGTGAGCTGAGGTGCATTTTGTTCCCACTGATACTGCTTGAGATGTTTCTACAACTTAATTGGTGTCCACCTGTGATAAATTCAATTGATTGGACATGATTGGGGATTGCCAACACCTGCCTATATAAGACAGTGCATGTCAGAGCAAACTCCAAGCCATGGGGTCAAAGGAATTATCTGCAGACCTCTGAAACAGGATTGTGTCAAGGCATAGATCTGGAGAAGGGTACGGAAAAACCTCTGCAGCTTTACAGGTCCCAAAGAGCACAGTGGCCACCATCATTCATAAATGGAAGAAGTTTGGAAACACCAAGAATCTTCCTAGACCTGGCCGCCCGGCCAAACTGAGCAATCGGGGAAGACGGGCCTTGGCCAGGGGGGTGAGCAGGAACCCGAGGGTCACTCTGACAGAGCTCCAGTGTATCCTTGTGGAGATGGGAGAACCTTTCAGAAGATCAACCATCCAGGCAGCACTCTACCAATCAGGCCTTTATGGTAGAGTGGCCAGACAGAAGCCCCTCCTTAGTAAAAGGCACATCACAGCCCGCTTGGAGTTTGCCAAAAGGCACCTAGAGGACTCTCAAACCATGAGAATCAAGATTCTCTGGTCTGGTGAAACCAAAATTTAACTTTTTGGCCTGAATACCAAGTGTCACGTCTGTAGGAAACCAGGCACCGCTCATCACCTGGCTAATACATCCCTACAGTGAAGCATGGCGGTGGCAGCATCATGATGTGGGGATGTTTTTCAGCAGCGCGAACAGGGCGACTAGTCCTGATAGAGGGAAAGATGAATGCAGCTAAGTACACCGAGATCCTTGAAGAAAACCTGCTCCAGAGCGCTCTGGACTTCAGACTGGGGCGAAGGTTTACCTTCCAACATGACAACGACCCGAAGCACACAGCCAAGAGAACAAAGGAGTGGCTTCGGAGAAAGTCTGTGCATGTCCTTGAGTGGCCCAGCCAGAGCTCAGACCTGAATCCAATTGAACATCTGTGGAAAGAGCTGAAAATGGCTGTGTACCGACGCTCCCCCCATCCAACCTGACGGAGCTTGCAAGGATATGCCAAGAGGAATGGGCAAAAATGTCCAGAAACAAGTGTGCCAAGCTCGTAGCTTCTTTCCCCAAGACGCCTTGAAGCTGTAATCGCTGCCAAAGTTGCAGCAACCAAGTATTAGGCTAAGGGTGTGTACATAACACTACTCACAAAAAGTTAGGGATATTCGGCTTTCGGGTGAAATTTCAGGATGAACCTAAAATGCACTATAACCTTTACAGGTGAAATTAATTTGACCTTCTCTAAACTTTTGAATGCACATGTCCAACTATTCAATGTTTCAGTACTTTTTGCACAACTTGCTGTTCTCTAACAAGGAGCTGAACGGCAAAATTCACAACAGGTGTTTGATCCATGAATCGACCAATAAATTTCCTGGTTCAATTAGAATTGGTATTTAAACAGTCCTCTTCATCATGCTGTTCACATTCTGACATCATGAGACCAAGACGACACCTAACAATTGATCAACAGTACCTCGCCATTGCGAGGCTTCAAACAGGATGTTCTCAGAGGGAAGTGGCCACTGAGCTTAGAGTGTCACAGAGTGTCATCAGCAGGTTGCAACAGAGATACAGAGAGACTGGAAGAGTCACAGAAAGGCATAGAAGTGGACGTCCTTTGGCCACATCCCACACTGATGACCGCTTCATTGTGAACAGTGCCCTGCGGAACCGGATGATGAATGCCACTCAACTCCAGGCACATTTAAGGGAGGTGAGAGGCACCCAAGTGTCACGTCAGACCATTCAAAAACCGTTTACATCAGCGTGGTCTGCGTGCTAGACGACCTGCAAGGGTACCTGACCACACACCACCAGGCACAGGCGTCATCGTCTTGTATGGGCCACGGAGCATTTACGCTGGACGAGGGGACCAGTGGACCTCAGTGCTGTTCTCTGATGAAAGTCGATTCACGTTGAGCAGAAATGATGGCCGCCAATGATGTTGGAGACGTCAAGGAGAGCGCTATGCATCAGCCACTGTTGTCACCAGACGACCCTTTGGTGGTGGCGGTGTTACAGTGTGGGCAGGTGTGTCTAGTCAATACAGAACTGCCCTACACTTTGTGAATGGTACAGTGACAAGCCCATACTACCTGAATAACATCATTAATCCAGTCATTGTGCCCCTGCATGAACAACACAGGCCTAATTTCATCTTCATGGACGACAATGCTCCAGCTCATCGAGGTCGCATCATTAGGGAAAGGCTGCTGGAGACTGGGGTACCTCAAATGGAGTGGCCTGCACTTTCTCCAGACCTGAATCCCATAGAAAACCTATGGATCAGCTGACTCACCGTGTAGAGGCTCGTAACTCTGTACCCAGGACCTCAATGACCTGAGGGCCGCCCTTCAAGAAGAGTGGGATGCCATGCCTCAGCAGACAATAAGTCGACTTGTGAACAGCATGAGACGTCGTTGTCAAGCTGTAATTGATGCTCAAGGGCACATGACAAGTTATTGAGACATTGACATTTTTGTTGTGGTATACCCACCACTGTTGTTGGCTTTTGTTTCAATAAATTGTTTGAGATGAGGAAATCACCATTGCATGCTTCTACTTAAATGCCCTACTTTCATGATACGTATAATATCACTGTAGCGTGAACTTACATTTTCCATAAATTTCACCCGAAAGCCAAATATCCCTAACTTTTTGTGAGTAGTGTATATGTAACCCCTAAATAACCTATTTTTGTCAGTAAAATAAAATTGCATATTTTCTAAAAACCTGTTTTCACTTCGTCATTATTGGCTATTGTGTGTAGATGTTTGAGGCAAAAAAATGAACTCAATCTATTGTAGTATAAGTCTGCAACGTAATAAAACGTGGAGAAGGTGAAAGGGGTGTGCAGACTTTCGGCATGACTGTACATTTGAAACTTGCTACAGTGACTATACCCCTCAGTCCATAGATAACCATGTATGTTTCAATCACCAACATCTTGAATTGGGGACCATTTTGGATTTTGTTGGTTCATATGCTACTTTTCCCACTTTCATCTGGTTTCTTCAAATTAAACTGGCACACTGAAGGAAGATAGTGCAAGCCTAACTGATCGAATTTGCTGCGGATTGGCCCTATCCTGGTGTGATCGCAGTTTTTACAATTAGATATTGATAAATTCTGCTGCGTTTGACTCTAGGACCTGAACTCAGTGTCAAAAGATCCCACTTTGCACAGAGAATAAACATGGCTTAAGGATTCATTAGCCTGCCATTATGGATTTGCACCATTTTGAATAAATTACAAAACAGTTTAAATCTATCTGCTCCAAGATGCTTTGACCGATTTGCACCGGATTTGCATTTAGCATCACAATTAAATTATTTTTAAAGAGTTTACTAAAAATATATTTTTTGTTGACATTTGATACTAGCTAGGCTGACTAAGCAATTCATTATGAACATGCATATGTATGTTTTTGCATTAGCATATTTGTTGCTTTGTGCGCTTGGCCCCCTTAATTGCTGCTTGCAGCTATATTTAGGGGACCGAGCAGCAAAGCCGCTGGTACCCTATTGTATGTGTTCAGATTCTTTTTTTTTAAAAATTGTTTTTCTCCCCTTTCACCTAAAATTCCCGTGAGCTGGTTTGTCCTAGAATCACCACACTTGGCAAGCTTGTTGGGATTCCCAAACTCTTGGATCCTCTATATTATGACGCAGATTGAACACTGGTGGCGCTGTAGTGCACGTGACAAAATTTTGACATTGACACACCCACTGCCGACGCCCCCGTTTCACCTAGAGTCACAAAAAACATGTCCATTTGCTCATTCTGAACAAATTTGCCTCAAGGACCAAGTCCGCCATATTGGATATTTTGCTAATTAGTAAAACGCTTAAAATGCTACTCCTCCTACAAAATTTGACCAATTGAGATGAAACTTGGTGTACACACTCCGTAGACCATGTCTCATAACAATTATTGATATTGATATTCTGAATTTTGATATTTTCAAAGATGGCCGAATGACGAGCCAATGAAATTTCACTGGGCGTGGCTTATCACAAAAATGCTAATAATTCCAAAACGATTTGACAGAACGCTATGAAACGTGGTAGGTCTGTTAAGAGTGCCATTTGGACTAGACATGTACAGTTTTATCCCAATCTATCCATGTGGTGGCGCTACAGAGTTCCAAATATAAAGAAATATAAAAAAAATTCACTAAAAATCACAGTTCCTTTGCAGAGATGTATAACTTGCTAGAGTGACAAAGAGCCGGATTTGGATCATAGAACTTTACTAATTTGGTGGGCACCATCTTGAATTTGCCGACATTTTGGCTTAAATATACTCATTTATTACTTCTTTGAGTTTTTCCTTAACCGCTTGGCTGATTAGCATGAAACTTGGCAAGTAGTTAGAAGTTGTCATGATACAAGCTCACACCGAATTTCGTGGCGATAGGCCAGTTGGTGGTGCTGTAGTGCACGTGTAAATATTGTGACATTGACACGCCCACTGCTGACGCCCCGTTTGACCTAGAGTCACAAAATGTGGTGTACAGGTCCATCTTCTCATGTTGAACAAATTTACCTCAAGGATCCATGAAGTCAGCCATATTTGATTTTCCGCTAATTAGCATTTTCTGTAAAACACTTAAAATGCTACTCCTCCTAGAAAATGTGGCCAATTTAGATGAAACGAGGTAGACGAACTCCGTAGGCCATGCTTCATAAAAATTATATACAGAATTTTGATATTTTAAAAGATGGCCGAATGACGAGCCAATTAATTTTCAATGGGCGTGACTTATCACAAAAATGCTGATAATTCCAAAATCATTTGATAGAAAGTTATGAAACCTGGTAGATCTATTAAGAGTAACATGAGGAATGGACCTCTACAGTTTCAACCAATCGAGCCACGTGGTGGCGCTATAGAGATCCAAATATAAGAAAATATTTAAAAATTCACAAAAAATCATTGACACGCCCCACAGCCGACGCCCCGTTTAATCTACAGTCACAAAATTTGGTGGATACATCCCGCTACTCCTGCCCAACACATTTGCCTCAAAAAACCATGAAGTCTGCCATCTTCAATTTTCCGCTAATTACATTTTTTGTAAAACACTTAAAATGCTACTCCTCCTACAGAATTTGACCAATTTGCACCAAACCTGTTCAAGGTACTCAACCCGCATCCCTACATACATGCATCACTTTACTAAGGCGTATGTCAAAAATTGGCCGAATGAGAAGCCAATGGATTTTGCATTGGGCGTGGCTTATCGCACAAATGCTAGTACTTCTAAAACCGTTTGATATAAAGTTCTGAAACTTGTTGGGTTGATCGAGAGTTAGATCAGGACTTGAGCCCTGCAGTTTTAACCCAATCAATCTGCGTGGTGGCACTAAAGAAATACAAATGTTGGGATGGGAGGTATGCCATCCGCCAAGTACACTATCTCTGTTTAGTAGGTTGGTGGTTCGATCCCCACCTGTTCCAAAGTTTTTTTTGAGGCACACAATGTGCACGTCATTGTAAGAATGTTCTTTTTATTGCAAAGGCTAAGAAATTTCAAAATATTACCTGTTATCTGTTTGAATTATGAAGTCAGTAAGCCAAAACAATCTGATACCGCAACACACAACGTCTTATTTGGCCTCCTCATTTCTGTTAACCTGCTTTAGCCTAGTGGATACAATCTTGGCTTTCTATGTATGTGGTCAGCGTTTCAATTCCGGCTTAGTACCAATGGCTAAGTTAATGTTTGGCAAAACTATTGTGCAAATTCTATGCTTCTTTTAATGTTGTTTTCACATTAAGAAACACCTTTTTATTGTAAAAGTTAAGACATTTAACAGTATTAACTGTTCACTGTTTCACTTGTACTTAAAAGACTTAATACACAAGCCCTTACTGGATCGGGTTAAGATACCATCAGCAATGGCAAAAGCCCTGATTAGAAACAAATATTTGTATTTTGGGTCAACCCTGTCTAGAGTTGTCTACCATTTTGCAGTTTCTGCATTTGACAAATGCCGCTAATGCCGCAAGGTCCCCGGAAATCGCTGTTTGCAGCTATATTTAGGGGACCGTGCAGCGAAGCTGCAGGTACCCTATTGTTTTTGTTCAGATTCTTTTTTTTTTTCTCCCCTTTCACCTAAAATTCCCGTGAGCTGGTTTGTCCTAGAATCACCAGACTTGGCAGGCTTGTTGGGATTCCCAAACTCTTGAATCCTCTATATTATGACGCAGATTGAACACCTGGTGGCGCTGTAGTGCACGTGACAAAATTTTGACATTCACACGCCCCACTGCCGACGCCCCATTTCACCTAGAGTCACAAAATTTGGTATGCATGTCCATTTGCTCATTCTGAACAAATTGCCTCAAGGACCCATAAAGTCCGCCATATTGGATTTTTTGCTAATTAGCATTTTTTGTAAAACGCTTAAAATGCTACTCCTCCTACAAAATTTGACCAATTGAGATAAAACTTGGTTTACACACTCCTTAGACCATGTCTCATAAAACCTATATTCAGAATTTTGATATTTTCAAAGATGGCCGAATGATGAGCCAATGAAATTTCACTGGGCGTGGCTTATCACAAAAATGCTAATAATTCCAAAACGATTTGACAGAACGCTATGAAACTTGGTAGGTCTGTTAAGAGTGCCATTAGGACTAGACATGTACAGTTTTATCCCAATCTATCCATGTGGTGGCGCTATAGAGTTCCAAATATAAAGAAATGTAAAAAAATTCACTAAAAATCACAGTTCCTTTGCAGAGATGTATAACTTGCTAGAGTGACAAAGAGCCGGATTTGGATCATAGAACTTTACTAATTTGGTGGGCACCATCTTGAATTTGCCGACATTTTGGCACAAGGCAACAATTTAGCAGATGAAACGGCAAGACAGGCCGCGTTAGGGACAACTTTCATGGGGCCCGCAATACTAGCAGAGGAAGGCCCCAACCCAACAGTAGATTTGCTCTCCCTTATCACTGCACAAGAGAAAGCGGGAGTGTATGAACACAGCTTATGGGTCAAACGAGGCGCGGTGAAAACGCTAGGTGGCGTCCACAAGGGCCTGTGGAGAGGGCCAAAAGGACATTTTGTGGCACCCACGGCATTGGTACACACCCTAATTAGAGATGCGCATGGTCAGGACCATTGCGCAAGGGGGGAAGTTATAAGGCGCAGTCAAAATGCATGGTGGTCACCGTATTTGGCAAGCATGGTAGATCGCGCAGTAAATGACTGTGAGGTATGTGCACAATACAACAACAGAAAAGCAGTTTCAGCGCCAATAGGGCACATTCCAGCATCTGATGGAGCATTCAGACACATAATGATAGATTATGTGGACATGATTGAGAGGATACAAACCTACAGGTACAGACTAGTAATGGTAGACAGGTTCAGCAGATGGGTGGAAGCCACACCCACAACTAGCCCAGATGCGAAATCAGTGGCAAAAATTTTTGTCACGAGAAGTGTTTTCTAGATTCGAGATCCCGGATAAAATGAGCTCAGACAAGTGAGCATTTTGCAGCAGAAGTCATTCGAATTGCCGCAGAAATGTTGGGCATAAAACAAAGGTTTGGGTGTGTGTATCACCCACAGTCACAAGGAATGGTGGAAAGGGCAAATGGCACTTTGAAAGCAAAGCTGGCAAAAATAGCTCCTGACAGTAGAATTAATTGGGTAAATGCATTACCCCTGGCATTGATGAGCATGAGAATGTAAACTAACAGAAATACACAACGCCCCATGAAATGCTGACAGGGCGACCAATGCTAGTACCATATCTGCGAGGTCCATACAATAGACCAGCACTTGAGCAACTTGAAAGTGAACTGGGCAGCTATGTGCGACATCTAACCTTAATACACAAGGCATCTAACCTTAATCCATTTTCCAACAGGTAAAAGGAGCCACGGAAGGAAGGGCAAGTGACATACTAGAGGACTTAGGTAATATACATCCAGGCGATTGGGTGTATATCAAAGTGTTGAAAAGGCAGTGGAGCGAACCCAGATGCGAGGGACCATACAAGGTGGTCCTAAGAACTCCCACTGCACTTAAAGTTGAAGGTAAAACTGTGTGGTTCCACTTAAATCACTGCTGTAGGGCACAAGAACCGGGACGTACGCTCGGGGAAGTTAGAGAGAATCTACGTCAGTAGGCTAGGGACCAAGCTCAGCAAGTGATAGAAATACAGGATGAGGAAGGTGCACCTCCAGCCTGTAGGGAAGAAGCCCCCTCAACGAGTGGGGCTTCAGCGAGTAGGGCCTAATGCGTTCCGAGATGAGTACGGAGCACCTGCGAATACGGTGGGCGGTCCAACCAACTGTCCATTTGGAAATCCACTCTGTGAGTATGGAGTGTGGAAAGGCAAGTGTGGATGGGAGTGCCGACAGCACCACCCACAGGCTGCTCAGGAGAAGAATGACCCCCCCCATGTTCTGGAACGCCTATGCTGCTCACATTTGGGGCATGGAAGGAGACTGCACAGAAACTTGCTGTTTAAAGAAGGCGGAGCCAAATCACTGTGCATCGGAAGTGCTAGAAACCTCTTCACAGTGATGGCCCTCTACGGTGTGTAAAGCACCTGGGCTGAAGTACATATACACTGATTACACAGCAACATGAAGAATGAGTCACACATACAGGAGTAATACACTCCCTTACTGATGGCAGTTAGTTTAGAGAAAGACATAAAGTTCATGGCATTCATATAGTCATCACACACAGAGTTAATGAACGAACGCTGCCAAAGGCCGGTGGCTGAGTGATGTACTGGTGACCTCTCCTCTGTCCACTAACTCCGTTGCTTTCCTCAAAGCTCAAACAAAAAATACCGTTCGCTTTCTCAGTTAACACGTGAAACCACTGTATATGCATAATTTCCCCGATTTCTTTCTCCGTATTTTACAGTAATAGGTTATGGTTCATCTATACAAATTTATAAAAACATAAGAAATACACACGCTTTGTACACAATGTCACTACAACTTATACACTTTCAGAGCGATTCTGTCTAGGATTCGCTTGATCGTATGCTTCGCGAACTTTATAACACAAATAAATGATTACACATATGATCATAAAAGCTTCATACATTTTATTAACACTGTTCCGGAACCCGTAATTAAATACACATAATGCACTAAATCACTGCTGCTTTAAATTCCACCGTAAGCTATTATCCACTTAATAGCTGCTATCCATGTCACTATAAACACTATGATCCAGTAGGGTTGCACGGTATACCGGTACTAGAAAAGTACCACGCTACTCTGCCGTTAAAAACGGTACTATACCACATTCATTTAGTATCGGTACTTTAGAAATGACATGAGTTGCGTCAATGTGCGGGTTTGACAGCGGCGCAGTGTGTGTGTGCAGCTTGAAGGCTGAACGCTCTGCTTCAACTCCCTGCAGTGGGCGTGCCAACAGCCCTCCCCCTCTCTCACTCGCCTCATTCAGTGCCAACAGGGGATTCCTGCAGAACTGCAGAAGGGGCTTACAGCTTGCTGGGCGGGGCTTAAGGGTCCTACAGCTTGCTGGGCGGGGCTTAAGGGTCCTACAGCTTGCTGGGCGGGGCTTGAGGGGCTTACAGCTTGCTGGGCGGGGCTAAGCACTAGTGCGCATGCGGATGGACCGAATTTGGGTTTCCAGATTCTTTATTTAGTTTATTTCAGGGGTAGGCAACTCCAGGCCTCGCGGGCCGGTGTGTATGCAGGTTTTTGCTGCCACCAGTTACCACGGCTCAATCAGCTAATTAGTCATACACACAATCACGATTCACTCGTAAATTACAGAACGATAAAACGCTACAATACACGCATACCGGTACAAGAACATTCATCAGCTGTTGTTCTTATCGCGGATATGTAGATTAAAATATCAGATAATGTAAACGATTGGGCTAATTAAATAATTGTTAACTGGTGGCAGCAAAAACCTGCATACACACCAGCCCGCGAGGCCTGGAGTTGCATACCCCTGGTTTATTTAGTATTAACATCGCATTAATAGATATTCTATGTCCTTCTGTATGTATTAGTTCGCATATATACATGTATTCATCAACTAACATTCAAAGATATACATTCAGAAATTATTAATACATTCATTTTTATTTTTTATTTAACATTTATTTATCCAGGGGAAACCCATTGAGACCAAGGTCTCATTTACAATGGTGCCCCTGGTTACAACAAATGTCACAAGCAGCAATGATACAGAAGGTATACACAACTATACACAAGGTAGCCTACACAAGGTACACAGTACTGAAATATAAATACTAAAATGCAAGAGTAAACATAGCAACAGTCATACATATACACTACTCACAAAAAGTTAGGGATATTTGGCTTTCGGGTGAAATTTATGGAAAATGTAAGTTCACGCTACAGTGATATTATACGTATCATGAAAGTAGGGCATTTAAGTAGAAGCATGCAATGGTGATTTCCTCATCTCAAACAATTTATTGAAACAAAAGCCAACAACAGTGGTGGGTATACCACAACAAAAATGTCAATGTCTCAATAACTTGTCATGTGCCCTTGAACATCAATTACAGCTTGACAACGACGTCTCATGCTGTTCACAAGTCGACTTATTGTCTGCTGAGGCATGGCATCCCACTCTTCTTGAAGGGCGGCCCTCAGGTCATTGAGGTTCTGGGGTACAGAGTTACGAGCCTCTACACGGTGAGTCAGCTGATCCCATAGGTTTTCTATGGGATTCAGGTCTGGAGAAAGTGCAGGCCACTCCATTTGAGGTACCCCAGTCTCCAGCAGCCTTTCCTTAATGATGCGACCTCGATGAGCTGGAGCATTGTCGTCCATGAAGATGAAATTAGGCCTGTGTTGTTCATGCAGGGGCACAATGACTGGATTAATGATGTTATTCAGGTAGTATGGGCTTGTCACTGTCCCATTCACAAAGTGTAGGGCAGTTCTGTATTGACTAGACACACCTGCCCACACTGTAACACCGCCACCACCAAAGGGTCGTCTGGTGACAACAGTGGCTGATGCATAGCGCTCTCCTTGACGTCTCCAACATCGTTGGCGGCCATCATTTCTGCTCAACGTGAATCGACTTTCATCAGAGAACAGCACTAAGGCCCACTGGTCCCTCGTCCAGCGTAAATGCTCCCTGGCCCATGCAAGACGATGACGCCTGTGCCTGGTGGTGTGGTCAGGTACCCTTGCAGGTCGTCTAGCACGCAGACCACGCTGATGTAAACGGTTTCGAATGGTCTGACGTGACACTTGGGTGCCTCTCACCTCCCTTAAATGTGCCTGGAGTTGAGTGGCATTCATCATCCGGTTCCGCAGGGCACTGTTCACAATGAAGCGGTCATCAGTGTGGGATGTGGCCAAAGGACGTCCACTTCTATGCCTTTCTGTGACTCTTCAAGTCTCTCTGTATCTCTGTTGCAACCTGCTGATGACACTCTGTGACACTCTAATCTCAGTGGCCACTTCCCTCTGAGAACATCCTGTTTGAAGCCTCGCAATGGCGAGGTACTGTTGATCAATTGTTAGGTGTCGTCTTGGTCTCATGATGTCAAAATGTGAACAGCATGATGAAGAGGACTGTTTAAATACCAATTCTAATTGAACCAGGAAATTTATTGGTCGATTCATGGATCAAACACCTGTTGTGAATTTTGTCGTTCAGCTCCTTGTTAGAGAACAGCAAGTTGTGCAAAAAGTACTGAAACATTGAATAGTTGGACATGTGCATTCAAAAGTTTAGAGAAGGTCAAATTAATTTCACCTGTAAAGGTTATAGTGCATTTTAGGTTCATCCTGAAATTTCACCCGAAAGCCGAATATCCCTAACTTTTTGTGAGTAGTGTATGATGCAAATATACAAGATACACATAACATATTCAGATAATATGGTGCAAATACACAAGATACACAGGACATAGTGGTGTACTAAAATACTAAGGATACTAAATACAGGAGAAAACATAGCAGCAATCAGGGAAAGGGATACGAACCCAGGTTAGGGTAAGGGATGACAAGAGAAAACATAGCAGCAATCAGGGAAGAAAAGCAATATTGGAACAATGAGTTTTGAGTGTTGATTTGAAAATGTTTGCTGAGGTTGCATCCCTGATGAAAGCTGGCAGTGCATTCCACAATTTGGGTGCACAAAATGAGTCTCCCCCCAAATCTTTTCTTGTGAACGTGTAGTATACAGAGAAGGCCAGCATCAGAAGACCTGATGCTGGTCTATGCTGGGAAGTGATGTTCACTAAGCTGGTAATGTGATGGTCTTGCTGGGAGACCAGCTTGGGTATACTGGTAGTGTGATGTAGTAGGAAGGGTCCCCATGCACCCCATGGGTATATTTTTTGTAAAGTAGACCTACCTGACACATAAACTTTGGTTACAATTTTCATTTTAATCATTTTCTGGAGGTTTAAATTGCTGGGGTCAAATTGACCTCAAGGAAACCAAATGTAATGTAAATTTGAGGATAGCAGGAGGTTAAATGCACACAAGATTACTTTAGCCTTTCCTGAGCTAGACATTATCAAACAGATCTATAAGCAGATTTATGGATGTCTGGTATCTTTATGTCATGACAGCTAAAGCTCCTTTTGGTTTAGTGTCTGTGGCTGTGCAGGGATTTATCGGAAAGGAAACAGGTTGGTTAACAATGGGCTGGAGTTAAAATTACTTGTACCTGTAGCAAGCTGCCGACCCAGCAAAGTGGAAAGATGAAGAGAATCACAGGTACTCTCACTTGTTCAGTCCTTGGCGAGGACCAGGACACGTTCAGCTCTGAGGATGAGCCACAAGAGGTCTGCCTGGACACATGACATCAGTGGTGGTCCACCTGTCACCCCTGACATGTCACTTTCCCATGACTGCACAGCAACCCGGCACACAACATACTTGTTCACATTCCATAGGGTGTTCACACATATCATTTTGCTTTCACTCTAAAGGAAATATGTCTCACATAGACCCCCCAGTACTTTCTGGAGACGAAGATGGGAGGCGCGTCTGTGGACGACCTGATGATGATGAGTACCAGTCTTCTCCTCAGAATGCAGTGATGCTCTGCTACATCATTGCAAAGCCATTGACCCCTCATGATTATGGTGTACAAATTACCTTCACTTCTTACCAGATAAAAAACTTTATTTTGGGAGAGGTATATGTGCTTCTTTGATCTCGGTCATCTTTTATAATATCCTCTTAATGGTTTATTCTGTATATATGGTTTATATATACTGGGTTTGATAAGCGTTTATTTTGCGTTTCCCTTATTGTTTTGATAAGGAACTCATGGAGATGCAAAGATTCGATTCGAATCCAGGTACTTTCTGTGTGGAGTTTGCATGTTCTCCCTGTGTCTTTGTGGGTTCACACACAGGTGGTCATTACATTACATTACAATCATTTGGCAGACACTTTTATCCAAATCCATGATCAGACACACATAACGCACAGGTTCAAGTTGAAGAAGTTTAATTTGTCACGTACTGAATAATACAGGTACTTACATAAAACACTATTGATATATACCATGGCTCCAAAGAGAACAGTAAAAACAATATTTAAACATGCTGAAACATAAAAAGAGAACAGTAAGACTGCCTACTGGACCTGGACAGTTCTTCTCTGCTGGGCCCTGGGTCGGTTTCCACCTCCACTCTATCGTCCTTGACATGCCTGGAGAGATATCAGATGTTGTATGATGAAGAAGAGAATGAGAATACCAACCTGGATTAAGATCAGCTTGGTGTAGTCTTGCAGTTAAAAGTAAATTACTCACATCTGAAAGATTATGTTTGAATCGTTTCTTCATTTCACAGCTGATTCTGTCATCGAATGCCTCCCGCTCACTAATATGAAAAAGCATAAATGTAAAAATAAAAAAAAGTTAGACAATGCAATATTCTGGTAATTCTACACGGTACCACTATACATAGTTAGGTCTAATAGTGATGTGACCAGGACAACACATACAGTTACTGTGACAAAGAAAATGAAAACGAACGACATTTAAAACAGAAAACGGCAGGATAATAAAAACTAATCTCTGGATCTGCATTTTCATAATCTGTAAAACAACAACAATAACAATAAGCGGCCTCTAACTGATTCTGCTGTTTTCACTATGCTATATGAGCATCAAGTCATGTTTCTCATTTTGGACTAAAATAGAGGAATGTTGCTCAAGCTTATAAAACGCAGTTGTGTGCACTATGCACCAGGATTCGTTTTAGCATTACACATATTTTCAAGGTGGCTTTGATGATTGAATAAGCAACAAATTCCAACGTATGTGTTTTTTACAACGACGTTGACAATGTGTATTGCGGTGGACATTATAGAGAATGTGAAGTTGACCACCTTGTGAAAATGGTTCGTGTTTAACATTAGTTCAACATTAATAAGTAGTCTTCCTCAAAACTTGGCGGCCAAAATTATGGCAACTTCACATTCACATAGTTGGGGTGGGTTGGGTGTTTACAGGGAATATTAGCTAACGTGCGTTAGCTAGCTAGTGCACATTCTAACAAGCTAGCTAACGTTAGCTCAACACTGAAGCAAATGACAGACCGAAAATAGGCCCGCCTAATGTTCAAAATAGCGAAGGTGCCCCTTAAGGTACTTACTTTTTCACTGGAAGCCATCTTTGGTTCTTCTTCCACCGAATGAACGTTTTAACCAGAGCTAGAGAGACTCTCCCATACAGACTAAGTCTGCTTAAGCTCTGGCAACACAAATTTGGTCCATCCGCATGCGCACTAGTGCTTAGCCCCGCCCAGCAAGCTGTAGGACCCTTAAGCCCCGCCCAGCAAGCTGTAGACCCCTCAAGCCCCGCCCAGCAAGCTGTAGGCCCCTTCTGCAGTTCTGCAGATACACCCTACTCTTCAGTGCTCAGCCTTGACACAGCGAACATGGCTGCTGCGAGTAGCTACTACAAGCGGTCTTGTCAGCCGTCCACAGCTTGTGGACAAAACGGACGCACGGAGCGAAATATGGAAATATTTCGCTTACGTTGCCGACAGCCATGGCAAGCCCACGGACACGGTGCTTCAAATCTACGCAGGCGAAGGGAGCCAACACATCCAACTTGGCAAATTATCTCGCCGACAAACTCAGTAGTGTGTGGAGTGTGTGGACCTCCCTACGTAGCAACTCCCAAGTGTAAACTACAGTGTTTTGATTGGCGGTAGACTAATCTCACAACATTGGCTGCTTGGCCATGCACAGATGAGTAGATTTGGAAAGCGAATAACTAACCTAAATTAGCTAAATGATCATTTTCAATCTTCGTCTTCTCGACTTCAGCTAATAAGAAGAGCTTGCCTCCAAAAAATGGTCAGGTAACGTTAAAGATCTCATATTTCTTCCATGTAGCTAAATGTATTAGCTAAGCCTAAATTAAATGGGGGAGAATGGTGACAGTGGAAGCTGTTCTGATAATACAGAAAACAACGCAAACGTTACGGTGCAGTTTATGAAACACGCCGGAGCGTAACTAACTCATAAGTAAAGTTTGCGATCTTCGTTAGATAATGAAACTCCTAAATGTCCCAATCACAGAGCAGCGGTTAAACAACGACATTTTAGCCATCTTTTTTGACAAAACGTTACACTGATAATTTATCCTCTCTTCTCACATCCTTTTTCATTATTTTCCGGTGTCTTATTTTCTTTGATGTCTGATATTTTTAAGTACTCGTATTGATGAAGCCAAATTACATTTGTAATGCCATTTCAATTTACAGAATTATACAATTCTGACTGTGGTATGGATGCTCTGCCACTTGTGCTTCAGAACGAGTGTTCAGCACATCAGGCATCATCTGCAGTCCTAGACGCGTTAGGCTGACTGAGGAGCACATTGACACACTTGTTTTCCTGGCTAAGAACCTTGAAGTGGCCAAAGAACTGTCCAGAAAATAAGTCAGAGAGAGAATAAGAGAAAAAAAGAGAAATAAACATGTTCTGGTTTTCACATGTCCACGTTCTGTGACAAAAATATTTCTATTGTGAACCAATTTTTATTTTTTTAAACATAAAGCTCAGCAGCTGCAACAGAATACATTTTATTTTTGTTAAAACATTTTAAATAGCTATATAGCTCAGCAGCTGTGTGAAAATATATTTAAATTTATTTATTTTGATTATTATTATTATTATTATTTGTAAGTTTAAACAGGTCACATTCCTGTTAACTCTTAGTTCACTTCCCAAAAAGTAGCTGCAAAAGCAAAATATGTTTGTTACAATTTAAGTAACCTGAATTCCTGCAAAAGAGTGAATTATCAATAAAAGAATTTTAAGTTCCATGTTCTGTCATCCATTATTCCACTACTTTTCCTGATGTTTTAGGTTTTTACCGTGGTATCATTTCAGTATCGGTATCGAGATATTTAGGCAGGTATCGGTATCGAACTCATAATTTTGGTATCGTGACAACACTATGATCCAGAGAGCTAAAAATATCGGAACGCCGTTACGCAGGTGTCGTCTAATTGTGTCTGCTTCTAATCCCTCCTCTCTGGGCATTGACTGTTCTTGTACAGTGGGACGACCAATAATACGCTCAATAAACTCCATTTACAAGTGTACTCTCCGTTTTCTTTACGATTATCATGCACACAGTGCATTCAACAGGGTCTACATATTTGGACCTTCTACATAACCTGTTTCACTTTGTGGATGTAATACAATACTTCCCTCAGCAACCGCAACATTTCTGATGCTATGCCACCACGTTCTGTAAAGGCCGGTATACACTGCGATTTCTGCCACGATTTTTCAGTCCCAGACAAAATTTGCGAATCGTAGAAGAATCTTTCGTCGTGGCCAAAATCGCCCGTCTTAGATCGCTCAGTGTGACATACTCTCCGACGGCCGATTTTGTGAATCTTAGCCTACGACGGAAGACTGACAGTGTCAGAAATTTCGGCCCAAAATCTTGCAGTGTGACCGCTGCTACGACCACAGACTGTAGAAGTTTCATGGACAACCAATAGGAGAACAGCAACGCATGACGTAAGAGACAAACTCCTTTGTTTTCTCTATAACGTTACCGGTTTGCAACCGCTCTCAAATCATTTCGCGTCCCAAATAAACAGCCTTAAACCAAGTTGAGAAACTCGTCACTACCAATGTAATATCCTTAACGAAAGCAAAGAAAGGAAGAATGTTTCCTTTGAAGCACATCTCTCACTTCAGTAAATTTCGCCCCAGCCCATCTTGGATGAACAAACAAGTGAATGAATGCTCGGCTAGCTGCGTGCAATGTTGCCATATTCTTAGCCTATATTAATTCCCCCAAAAAACTCCTAAAAAAATAAAGTTTCGTGAATGTGATGCAACTGATTATCATTTAGCTATCAGTGACTCTTACAATTAATTTGTGCCAGAGGTTTATACGCCGTCAATACACGTAGTCCCTACTGCAAGTAAGTTAGCTACTAGATTGTTTAGCCATGTTAGCTACGCCAATGAAAACTAACAGCCTATCAATCACCTAGTTAAAAAAAAAAATTTGTTTTTTCTTTTTCTTTTTTTAAACGACGGTTGTGGGAGATTCACAAGCAGCTTGGATCAGACTCGGGCCGCCGAGCTTTGCGAAACCGCAGAGCTTGCGCGCAAGATAATAAGCAAGGTAAAGTTGGTTTTATATTGGATATTCAGTGGATATTTGTTTTTCAAATTTCAATAGCCAATGACAGAAGCATGTAGGTGCATTTTAATTTTCATATTTGTTATCAGTGTAGAACAAAGAGACTTTTACAAGCTTTTTTTTCATATTTCAGGAAAAAAAATGTCAATGCCTATAAAAACACTTGAATTTCAATAGTTCCAATGCCATTTGAATTAGAAGTGTCAAACCAACTTTAATCTCTTTGGAGACATTATTGCTCAAATTTACAACTGATTATTTTTCAAATTTTATTTTTGTAGATTTTAAATGAATTTTTTTTCAAAATAAAGCGACTAAAATTTCAATAGCTTCTGTGACATATGACGAAGACGCCTCAAACCAAGTTTAATGTTGTCACAGATATTATAGCTCAAATTTACAACTAATGATTTTTCAAATGTTTTTTTTGTAAATTTTTTATGAATTTTTCTTTAAAAAAAAAAAACGCTAATATTTCAATAGCTTCTGTGACATGTGACTACGATGTCTCAAACCAACTTTAATGTTGTCAGAGACATTATTTCTCCAATTTACAAGAAATATTTTTTCCAGTTTTCCCTTTGTGAAATTTAAATAAAGTTTATTCAAAATAAAAGCACTAAAATTTCAATAGCTTCTGTGGCATATGATTAAGGCCTGAAGACACACCTCTTCAGACTCCACCTTGACTGACATCCTCACCTAGGAATATCAGTTCCCTGTTCCCTGTGTTTTCCTGTTTGTTTATTATAGTTTATAATAGTATTTGGAATGGTTTATAATAGCAGTTTATAATGGTATTTGGAATGATTTATAATAGTATAGTTTATAATAGTATTTGGAATGGTTTATAATAGCATAGTTTATAATAGTATTTGGAATGAAAGTGTGGTGTTGCTGATTTGCCCACAGCTTACTGTGAACTACAGTCAACGTTCATTGCTAGGGATAGCTGCTACATTATGCAAAGGATGTGCCTTGCCTTGTCTGTTCTGTAATGATGATGATGTCTCTGTACGCACTTACTGTACGTCGCTTTGGATAAAAGCGTCTGCTAAATAAATGTAATGTAATGTAATGTAATTAAGATGCCTCAAACCAATTTTAATGTTGTCAGAGACAGTATAGCTCAAATCTACAAGTGATTATTTTTCTAATTTTCCCTTTTAAAGGAATTTTTCTTCAAAATAAATACACTAAAATGTCAATAGTTTATGTGTCATGTGACCAAGACACCTCAAACTACGTTGCCTGTTGTCAGAGACAATACAGCTAAAATCTACAAGTGATTATTTTTCTAATTTTATTTTTGTAAATTTTAAATGAATTTTTCTTCAAAATAAATACACTAAAATGTCAATAGTTTCTGTGACAAGTGACTAAGATGCCTCAAACCAACTTTAATGTTGTCAGAGACAGTATAGCTCAAATCTACAACTGATTATTTTTCTAATTTTCCCTTTGTATATTTTAAAGGAATTTTTCTTCAAAATAAATACACTAAAATGTCAATAGTTTCTGTGTCATGTGACCAAGACACCTCAAAGCACATTGCCTGTTGTCAGAGAGCATATAGCTCAAATTTACAACTGATTATTTCTCAAATGTTCCTTTTTAAAATTTTTTATAAATCTTTCTCCAAAAAAAAACAACTAATATTTCAATAGGTTTTGTGACAAGTGACTAAGATGCCTCAAACCAACTTTAATGTTGTCAGAGACAGTATAGCTCAAATCTACAACTGATTATTTTTCTAATTTTCCCTTTGTATATTTTAAAGGAATTTTTCTTCAAAATAAATACACTAAAATGTCAATAGTTTATGTGTCATGTGACCAAGACACCTCAAACCGAGTTGCCTGTTGTCAGAGACAGGACAGCTCAAATTTACAACTGATTATTTTTCTAATTTTCCCTTTGTATATTTTAAAGGAATTTTTCTTCAAAATAAATACACTAAAATGTCAATAGTTTCAGTGACATGTGACGAAGACACCTCAAACCAAGTTGGTTGTTGTCAGAGAGAAGATAGCTCAAATTTACAACTGATTATTTTTCTAATTTTCCCTTTGTATATTTTAAAGGAATTTTTATTCAAAATAAATACACTAAAATGTCAATAGTTTCAGTGACATGTGACCACGACACGTCAAACCAAGTTGGCTGTTGTCAGAGAGAGAATAGCTCAAATTTACGACTGATTATTTTTGTAATTTTTACAGGAAAATGTGAAAAAGTAATTTAAATGTCAAGAGCTTCTTGTAACCGGAGGCCTGAGACCAATGTCACTATTATCATGCAACTTGTCTCAACTTCGTAAAAATAATTTTTTTCTGTGCTTATGAAAATGCATTAAGTGATTATAAATAAAACAGTCACACTTCAATAGCTTGTTAAGGTAATAACATGATATTTATTAATAGATATATAGTGCCTTCCACTATTATTGGCACCCCTGGTAAAGATGAGTTAAAGGGGTCCTACAAAATTGACTGTTTGGTGAATTAGCTTAATCTCACACTGGAAAAATGAGAAAAATCCAACCTTTAATTGAAGTAAATTTATTATGAGAAAAAAAATCCCTCATCAAGAAATAATTATTTTTAGCAAAAGCATGTGTGCCACAATTATTGGCACCCTTGCATTTATATATAGAATAAAGTAATCATTTTTAATATTTGGTCACATATCCTTTGCATGCCATGACTTCCTGATGTCTGTGAGCCAACAACATGAAGACTCTTGATATCTTATTTTCTGGTACTCTAACCAGCAATACTATAACATCTCTGCATTTGAATGGATCTCTATGGGAATTGGGGGGTGGGACTAGATTTAGCTGTAAATTATGCTGGAACAGTATGGAACACATGTTGGTAAAATGGCTGTCAGTCATCAAGGGTCTGAGGTATCAAATGAGCCTCAAACCATCACGCTGCTGCCAGATATGCAGTAGATATGGATGGATCACTTTAAGGGTTGTTTCTCCTGACAAATTTTCTGATTGAACTCTATGGAAAAATAAGTCAGGAGAAGAAACCCTTCAAGTTATCCATCCATATCTACTGTATTTCTGGCAGCAGAGTGATGGTTTAAGGCTTGTTTGATACGTCAGACCCTTGATGACTTAGAGCCATTTAGCCAACCATATGTTCCATACTGTTCCAGTGTAATTTACAGCTAAATCTAGTCCCACCCCACAATTCCGATAGAGATCCATTCAAATGCAGACGTTATAGTATCGCTTGTAAGAGTACCAGAAAATAGGATCAAGAGTCTTTTCATGTTGTTGGGTCACAGACATCAGGAAGTCATGGCATGCAAAGGATATGTGACCAAATATTAAAAATGATTACTTTATTCTATATATAAATGCAAGGGTGCCAATAATTGTGGCACACATGCTTTTGCTAAAAATAATTATTTCTTGATGAGGGATTTTTTTTCTCATAATAAATTTACTTCAATTAAAGGTTGGATTTTTCTCATTTTTCCAGTGTGAGATTAAGCTAATTCACCAAACAGTCAATTTTGTAGGACCCCTTTAACTCATCTTTACCAGGGGTGCCAATAATAGTGGAAGGCACTATATATCTATTAATAAATATCATGTTATTACCTTAACAAGCTATTGAAGTGTGACTGTTTTATTTATAATCACTTAATGCATTTTCATAAGCACAGAAAAAAAATATTTTTACGAAGTTGAGAGAAGTTGCATGATAATAGCGACATTGGTCTCAGGCCTCCGGTTACAAGAAGCTCTTGACATTTAAATTACTTTTTCACATTTTCCTGTAAAAATTACAAAAATAATCAGTCGTAAATTTGAGCTATTCTCTCTCTGACAACAGCCAATTTGGTTTGAGGTGGCTTAGTCACATGACACAGAAACTATTGACATTTTAGTGTATTTATTTTGAAGAAAAATTCCTTTAAAATATACAAAGGGAAAATTAGAAAAATAATCAGTTGTAAATTTGAGCTATCCTCTCTCTGACAACAGCCAACTTGGTTTGAGGTGTCGTGGTCACATGTCACTGAAACTATAGACATTTTAGTGTATTTATTTTGAAGAAAAATTCCTTTAAAATATACAAAGGGAAAATTAGAAAAATAATCAGTTGTAAATTTGAGCTGTCCTGTCTCTGACAACAAGCAACTTGGTTTGAGGTGGCTTAGTCACATGACACAGAAACTATTGACATTTTAGTGTATTTATTTTGAAGAAAAATTCCTTTAAAATATACAAAGGGAAAATTAGAAAAATAATCAGTTGTAAATTTGAGCTATCCTCTCTCTGACAACAGCCAACTTGGTTTGAGGTGTCTTGGTCAAATGACACAGAAACTATTGACATTTTAGTGTATTTATTTTGAATAAAAATTGCTTTAAAATATACAAAGGGAAAATTTGAAAAATAATCAGTTGTAAATTTGAGCTATCCTCTCTCTGACAACAGACAACTTGGTTTGAGGTGTCTTGGTCACATGACACAGAAACTATTGACATTTTAGTGTATTTATTTTGAAGGAAAATTCCTTTAAAATATACAAAGGGAAAATTAGAAAAATAATCAGTTGTAAATTTGAGCTGTCCTGTCTCTGACAACAGGCAACTTGGTTTGAGGTGTCTTGGTCACATGACACATAAACTATTGTCAATTTAGTGTATTTATTTTGAATAAAAATTCCTTTAAAATATACAAAGGGAAAATTAGAAAAATAATCAGTTGTAAATTTGAGCTGTCCTGTCTCTGACAACAGGCAACTTGGTTTGAGGTGTCTAGGTCACATGACACATAAACTATTGTCAATTTAGTCTATTTATTTTGAATAAAAATTCCTTTAAAATATACAAAGGGAAAATTAGAAAAATAATCAGTTGTAAATTTGAGATATCCTCTCTCTGACAACAGTCAACTTGGTTTGAGGTGTCTTGGTCACATGACAGAAACTATTGACATTTTAGTGTATTTATTTTGAAGAAAAATTCCTTTAAAATATACAAAGGGAAAATTAGAAAAATAATCAGTTGTAAATTTGAGCTGTCCTGTCTCTGACAACAAGCAACTTGGTTTGAGGTGGCTTAGTCACATGACACAGAAACTATTGACATTTTAGTGTATTTATTTTGAAGAAAAATTCCTTTAAAATATACAAAGGGAAAATTAGAAAAATAATCAGTTGTAAATTTGAGCTATCCTCTCTCTGACAACAGCCAACTTGGTTTGAGGTGTCTTGGTCAAATGACACAGAAACTATTGACATTTTAGTGTATTTATTTTGAATAAAAATTGCTTTAAAATATACAAAGGGAAAATTTGAAAAATAATCAGTTGTAAATTTGAGCTATCCTCTCTCTGACAACAGACAACTTGGTTTGAGGTGTCTTGGTCACATGACACAGAAACTATTGACATTTTAGTGTATTTATTTTGAAGGAAAATTCCTTTAAAATATACAAAGGGAAAATTAGAAAAATAATCAGTTGTAAATTTGAGCTGTCCTGTCTCTGACAACAGGCAACTTGGTTTGAGGTGTCTTGGTCACATGACACATAAACTATTGTCAATTTAGTGTATTTATTTTGAATAAAAATTCCTTTAAAATATACAAAGGGAAAATTAGAAAAATAATCAGTTGTAAATTTGAGCTGTCCTGTCTCTGACAACAGGCAACTTGGTTTGAGGTGTCTAGGTCACATGACACATAAACTATTGTCAATTTAGTCTATTTATTTTGAATAAAAATTCCTTTAAAATATACAAAGGGAAAATTAGAAAAATAATCAGTTGTAAATTTGAGATATCCTCTCTCTGACAACAGTCAACTTGGTTTGAGGTGTCTTGGTCACATGACAGAAACTATTGACATTTTAGTGTATTTATTTTGAAGAAAAATTCCTTTAAAATATACAAAGGGAAAATTAGAAAAATAATCAGTTGTAAATTTGAGCTGTCCTGTCTCTGACAACAAGCAACTTGGTTTGAGGTGGCTTAGTCACATGACACAGAAACTATTGACATTTTAGTGTATTTATTTTGAAGAAAAATTCCTTTAAAATATACAAAGGGAAAATTAGAAAAATAATCAGTTGTAAATTTGAGCTATCCTCTCTCTGACAACAGCCAACTTGGTTTGAGGTGTCTTGGTCAAATGACACAGAAACTATTGACATTTTAGTGTATTTATTTTGAATAAAAATTGCTTTAAAATATACAAAGGGAAAATTTGAAAAATAATCAGTTGTAAATTTGAGCTATCCTCTCTCTGACAACAGACAACTTGGTTTGAGGTGTATTGGTCACATGACACAGAAACTATTGACATTTTAGTGTATTTATTTTGAAGAAAAATTCCTTTAAAATATACAAAGGGAAAATTAGAAAAATAATCAGTTGTAAATTTGAGCTATCCTCTCTCTGACAACAGCCAACTTGGTTTGAGGTGTCGTGGTCACATGTCACTGAAACTATAGACATTTTAGTGTATTTATTTTGAATAAAAATTCCTTTAAAATATACAAAGGGAAAATTAGAAAAATAATCAGTTGTAAATTTGAGCTATCCTCTCTCTGACAACAGTCAACTTGGTTTGAGGTGTCGTGGTCACATGACACAGAAACTATTGACATTTTAGTGTATTTATTTTGAAGAAAAATTCCTTTAAAATACACAAAGGGAAAATTAGAAAAATAATCAGTTGTAAATTTGAGCTATCCTCTCTCTGACAACAGCCAACTTGGTTTGAGGTGTCTTGGTCACATGATACAGAAACTATTGACATTTTAGTGTATTTATTTTGAAGAAAAATTCCTTTAAAATATACAAAGGGAAAATTAGAAAAATAATCAGTTGTAAATTTGAGCTGTCCTATCTCTGACAACAGGCAACTTGGTTTGAGGTGTCTTGGTCACATGACACAGAAACTATTGACATTTTAGTGTATTTATTTTGAATAAAAATTGCTTTAAAATATACAAAGGGAAAATTTGAAAAATAATCAGTTGTAAATTTGAGCTATCCTCTCTCTGACAACAGACAACTTGGTTTGAGGTGTCTTGGTCACATGACACATAAACTATTGACATTTTAGTGTATTTATTTTGAATAAAAATTCCTTTAAAATATACAAAGGGAAAATTTTAAAAATAATCAGTTGTAGATTTGAGCCATACTGTCTCTGACAACATTAAAATTGGTTTGAGGCATCTTCATCATATGCCACAGAAACTATTGAAATTTTAATGCTTTTATTTTGAATAAAATTTATTTAAATTTCAGGGAAAGGGAAAACTGGAAAAAATATTGCTTGTAAATTGGATAAATAATGTCTCTGACAAGATTAAAGTTGGTTTGAGACATCGTAGTCACATGTCACAGAAGCTATTGAAATATTAGCGTTTTTTTTTTTTTAAAGAAAAATTCATAAAAGATTTACAAAAAAAACATTTGAAAAATCATTAGTTGTAAATTTGAGCTATAATGTCTGTGACAACATTAAACTTGGTTTGAGGCGTTTTTGTCATATGTCACAGAAGCTATTGAAATTTTAGCCGTTTTATTTTGAAAAAAAATTCATTTAAAATCTACAAAAATAAAGTTCAAAAAATAATCAGTTGTAAATTTGAGCAATAATGTCTCCAAAGAGATTAAAGTTGGTTTGACACTTCTAATTGAAATGGCATTGGAACTATTGAAATTCAAGTGTTTTTATAGGCATTGACATTTTTTTTCCGGAAATGTGAAAAAAAAGCTTGTAAAAGTCTCTTTGTTGTACACTGATAACAAATATGTAAATTAAAATGCACCTACATGCTTCTGTCATTAGCTATTGAAATTTGAAAAACGAATATCCACTGAATATCCAATATAAAACCAACTTTACCTTGCTAAGATAATACCAGGGGAGGTGAAGTAGCTTAGCCTACAGTAAAGCTACTAGGGATGCAGCCAGGGCTCGAAATTGCGACCGTTTTGGTCGCATATGCTCCCGAAATTTAATCTGTGCGACCTCGAAATATAATTGGGAGCATTTGTGCGAGTGCAAATAATTGTTCTGGTGCGACCTTTTTTTTTTCCCCCAGTCGAACGTCCCTTTCTCTGACAGTGACCATTCTAACCAATCAAACGTGAGCTTGACGTTCTTACCTTTAATGCTGATTTTAGATTGGTTAAGATTAGCCTTCAATCACTACCTTTCACGGCACTCCACTGTCACGTCACACAGAGAGCTAATGCGTTAACTAATGTTACCTGAAGACAAAAGTTTATTATCAATTTATTAACGTTACCTAACTAGCTAAATTGGTAACGTTAGCTAGCGTTATCGAAAGCTAACAATATGAAGCGAACGATTACGGCATTTTTTAGTAACGTTAACGTTACTAAAAACGTAACAGATGTAGTCGCCGTGGCTGCTGAAACAGTTGGCGATGCGCGATGTGGGTGCACCAGCAGCGAAGAAGGCGAGAGAGTGGCTGAAGGACTTCGGACTTCGTTCGCTTTAGCTTAGGTATGACAACGGCGCAATGCACTGTGTACACTGTAAAGCCTGTGGGACGGAGATCGCAGGTAACAGTGCGCTTGCAACGGAGTCGACACATTTTAAGCGTGAGAGCGTAAAAAAAAAATTATTACATATATTGTTGGTGCTCCTTACATTTTGGTGGGTGCTCCTAAATTTTTGCTGGCGCTCCTAACTTTTTGAAGTTGGGAGCACCAGTGCTACTGTCGTGGAAATTTATGCAAATACCACCGAGTGTCAAACAGAAAGAGTCTCCTGATCTTAATCCAGCACAACAAGTTAAGAGTATTCCTTTAAGACTTTATTATTCTTGCAAGTCAAACAAAGAATGGGGCTAGAGTGCTTACCAGCTCTCTTCCCAAAGTCAGAAGGACAAACATGTCCCTTTTTATATCATCCTACACAATATGTAGCAGTCATTACATCATTTTACACAGTACGTCATTTAATCATCCTACACAATATGTAGCAGTCATAAACAATCCATACATGACAGTTAGTTGTCTCGAGTCCAATTATCTGAGCACCCCTAATTTTAACACAATGATGACACTGGGCCAAAGATGCCAACATAACCCTTAATGGACCATGAGACATCCTCTGTTTTGTTGGCCTTAGCAGTTTTGCAGAACTGTCTGTGCATCTGGGTATTCCGCAGATCGCATATCATTCTCGCACCTGGTCGTTCAGACTTTACTCCCCTCCTTCTATCGCCTAGATGTATTCTCAGGAAGTCGTCTCCTTCCTGCCTTTGGTCTCAAGTTTACTCATCAGTGAACGCTGCAATTCTGGCACAAAGGACAGGCCCTCCCCAGGATTTCCTCTCATGGGAGGCTGACCACATTCAGGCACACTTGCTCAAGGACAGGCATATTTTCTTAAGGACAGGCACATTTCTTTAAGGACAAACAGTTACAGTTATACATTTTCAAAAGCTACAAAGCATGCATATACATGTGTACTGATATCCTTCATAATACATTTGTATACAGTTGTATTAATACATTTCCAATAATACATTCGTACTGATACAGTTGTACTGATACATTTCCAATAATAATACCTTTAATATTGTCTTTAATATTGCTGTTCAAGCTTATAAACCATCAGAGACAAAATCTCCTTTCACATTCCCTCCTTTTATCATTCTTATGATAACCAAACTCAGGGAAATTTTGTCAACATACGGCTTCAGCTGTCAGCAAGTAGTGATAAGACTGACACTACTCTTTGTCTTCACAGTATTCTCCTTCCAAGTATGGATTACCTGGTAATTCTGCCATCGAAAGATAGCTGGGCTCTAGGTCTGGTTCTTCGAGAGAAACATGCATATATCTGCCCATAGAAGTAGTAACCATTTTGGATAGGAAGACACGGAACATGGGAATACATCCACAGAAAATGATTCCTAACACAGCTAAGGTAATCCCTATGGTTATACCTATTTTAGTCAGCCACTGTTTCCAGGAACCGAACATTTGCTCCCACCAGGACATATCCCACTGCCCGTGCCCAGCATTCTCCTTCAGTTCGATAGACAAATCTGACAATTTAGCCAGAGCTTTTGTGAAGGAACCCTCAGGTGCAGTGTTATTAGGGATGAAAGTACAACATTGATCACCAAACAGGGCACAAACACCCCCTTTTTCTGCTAACAAGAAATCTACAGCTATGCGGGTCTGTGAGGCCATAAGGGACGCAGCACTGAGTTGTTCATGAGCTGCTGTAAATGAGTCACGGGTATAGTTTGCGAGGCGCTGCTGGTTATAGTACAGAAAATTAATCCAATCAACATTTTTATTAATTGTACACCACCAACACAAAGCTGATTCCCATCCTGCAGCTATTTGGTTTCTTGCTTTATACTCATCTGGAACCCCCCGAGGCACCCCTATCGCATCTATCCAGACTTTCGGGTCTTTTTCAAAGGATCGCTTTTTTCGATAAGTCTGGGTATTTTTATCCGCGTATACTACTTTAACTTCCTCCATTAACAGTACACGGGCACATAACCCCGTCCAATTACGAGGGAGGGCGGCACGAAGATCATCACCACCACAGATCCACCACAGGTCTGGAATAACACGGGTTTGGTTTCCTACAATACGACCTGCAGGTTCGTATGAACCATAAACCGCGTTTGTGGGGCACAATGCCCCAGAACAACCATCTCCTGTAATGGGTTCGATATCCCATATAGTGGTACAGTTCCCTGTAAAATTACCCATGTGTTTCTTTCCTAGTTCTGAGGCTCGAAAGAAACACTCAAACTCCGCTTCGGGCCAGATCGGGAACTTCCAAATGGGTCCCTTTTCAGCTGTTGGTAATCTCATAGGTTTACACCCCCCCTTTGATATATGTACATGTGTTCCTCTTAATAGCATGCAATCAAATGGACATGGGGTTTTTTGTTTTATTGACATACCATAGCTACCATCATTACTAGTCTTAGTAGGCTGACAGCTAGAACTGTTGTATGGGAGTGGGACAACCCACTTCTTCGGGTTAGCTGTGGAACATACATAACAGGATGAGGCAGTGACAGTTTTAGCAGTAGAGGACGCCCACTGATACCATGCATTGTTTTCAAGAACATGCTGCAATTGGGTGTATGGTTTTCCCTTTAACCGTGTATGTGGTTTCCTCGGTAGCTCACGTTTAGAGCGGAACGTCCAGGGCTCTTCCTTCTGGTTCAGGTTACTGCTGTTCTGCACCTCAATCCGCTCTGTTGACCAACCCCATCTGTTCAAAATTGCTAATACGATGATAAAAAGAATCCATATTATTATCAACGTAATGAGCCCTTTAACTGGGCTCTTTAGTCCCAGCACCCGGCAAGGATGCCAGGATGTGGGAGGGGTAGCCTTAGTCTGGTGGGGCTCCTCCCCCTCCTCCTCCTGCCTGTCCACCTCCTCCTCCATGTCCAGCAGCTCCCTCAGCGTCAGGTCCCGTACGGTCGCTCCCATCTCTCTCCGACTCATGGTGCGCGAACAGCTTACAATGACTCGCGTGGACCCAGGTTACTCGCTCAGCCACTCGAACTGCAGACGGTGTGGTCAACAGGATCTGGTACGGCCCTCTCCACCTGGCTTGGTGCCACTTCTTCCTCCGGAAGTCCTTAATCAGCACCCAGTCCCCCGGCTGCAGCTTGTGGAACTGGCCCTCTCCTGGTTTCGGCAGAGCTGCTTTCACCTGTTGATGTACAGATCTAAGTTGTTTAGTAAGAGTCGTACAGTATCTTACCATGTTGGTATCGAGTAGTTCAAGGTCCAAGACTTCCCTCGGCGCGCTATACCCAGCATGCATTGGCCTGCCCATAAGCACTTCATAAGGGGACATTCCCAAACTGGAGTGTGTCCTTCCCCTCATTCCAGCCAATACTGTGGGTAAAGCTTGAATCCAATTTAATCCTGTTTCCTGCATTACCTTGGCTAACCTGCTTTTCAGTGTTCCGTTTGCTCTTTCCACTACTCCTCCACTCGCGGGGTGGTAGGCGCAGTGGAACCGCAAATCAATTCCCAAATAGCGAGCCAGTAATTTTATAGCACCATTGCAAAAATGTGACCCATTATCAGAGGATATTTTCCGCGGTATCCCCCACCTGGGAATTATTTCCCCTATTAACACTTTGGCTACTGCTGCTGCATCTTCCTTGGTGGTAGGGAATGCTTCTATCCATCTGGAAAACATGTCAATTATTACTAAACAATATTTTTTGTTATTGCATGGTGTTAGTTCAACAAAATCCATCATTAAGTAGTCAAACGGGCCTCGGGGTATGGGAGTAGCGCTAAGTGTAGTCTTCACCCCTTTTCCAACATTGTTCTGTGCACATATAACACATTGCTGGCAAAAAATTTGTGAGTGATTTTGGAATGACGTTCCTGTCAGATCCCAAGTTTGTTCCATTGTTGATACCATCCCTCCTTTTGACACATGGTCCCGTCCATGTGTCAACTTCAAATAAAAGGGAATCAAATAGTTAGGAAGCAGCGGCTTACCTGTTTTCCCGTACCAGACTCCTCCCTCCTTTTTAGCCCATTTTGCCCACTTCAGTTTTTCACTTGTAGAGGCTCTGGTCTGGCATTCTGCTATTGTTTGTTCTGGGGCTTGAGGTAGATTTTGTGTTAACATTTGAAGCGTAGTATGTTTTGTCGCTTGTGCAGCAGCTTTTGCTGCTACATCAGCTCTGTCATTACCTTTTGAGGTGTCATCTTGGCATTTAGTGTGTGCGGCGCATTTGCATACCGCGATGCCCTTGGGGAGCAATATTGCATTGAGTAGGCCCTCCACTAATGCTCCATTCTGTATTGCCTTTCCTGCTGATGTAAGGAAGCCTCTATGTTTCCATAATGTTCCAAAATCATGCACTACTCCAAATGCATATCTGCTGTCTGTGTGTATGTTCACCACCTTTCCCTTTGCTAAATGGCACGCTCTTGTTAACGCAAACAGTTCTGCTGCTTGTGCAGATAAATGCCCCGGAAGTCTAGCAGACTCCAAGATCTCGTTTAAGGTCACTACAGCGTACCCTACCTGACTGTCGCCTGTGTCTGGGTTTCTATTTGCAGAGCCATCTACGAATAGTTCCAATTCAGCATTAGGGAGAGGGGTAGAGGAGAGGTCTGGTCTGGGAGACAGGATTTGATCAATCGCCTCCAAACAGTCATGTGGTTCTCCATCATCCGCTGTGGGGAGGAGAGTAGCAGGGTTTAATACAGTACATCGCTTAATCATAACATTTGGCAGTGATAACAAAACATGCTGGTAATGTAACATTCTAGCCGGTGAAAAATGAGCTGTTTTCTGTTTCAACAGAATTTCAGCCACTGCATGAGGAACTAAAACCTCTAGGGGACGGTAAGCGACTAGAGCAGCGGAAGCCATGACCGCAGATGCAGCCGCTGTTACCGCCCTCAGACAAGGGGGAAGTCCCCTTGCTACAGCGTCCATGTGCTGCGAATAATACGCAATAGGTCTCAGCTTTCCTCCATGCTCCTGCAAGAGCACAGCTGACATGTATCCTGCTTTTTCATCTACCGTCAATGTGAACGATTTGTCCATGTCAGGCAATCCCAAAGTGGGGGCCCGCTGCAGCTGTCTTTTTATTTTTTCAAAGGATTGTTCAGCCGTCTCAGTCCAAGTCACTTTGTCATTAGCAGTCAAATTATGGCCGTGTGCCATATCCTGTAGGGGTTGTGTCAGTTCAGCGTATTCTAAAATCCACTGTCTACAGTAACCCGTCATTCCTAAAAAAGACATGACCTGTTTCTTTGTTACAGGTTTAGGAATTTGAGCAATTGCTTGTATTCTTTCGTCACCTAATGTTTTCCCTGCTGCAGAGATATTATGACCTAAGTATTTAACTATGGGTTGTGCCAGCTGGACTTTATTTGGTTTTACTTTATTTCCTGTTTCCGCAAGAAATATTAATAGACTCACGGTGTCTATTTCACACGTTTCCTGATCTGGAGAACACACCAGTAAATCGTCAACATATTGAATCAAAGTGCTTTTGCCCGTTTTAAACTGAAAAGTTTCTAAACATTCTTGTAACGCCGCAGAAAACACTGCAGGGGATTCAGCGTACCCCTGAGGCATACGAGTCCAAGTATACTGTTTTTCTCTAAACGTAAACGCGAACCAGTATTGCGAATCAGGTTCTACCGGAATACTGAAAAACGCATTAGCCAAATCAATAACTGAAAAATAGGTAGAATTTCCAGGTACCTGGCTCAATATTGTAGCTGGATTCGGAACAATGGGAGCCCTTAGCTGTACTGCACTATTTACAGCACGTAAATCCTGAACAAATCTCCACGAGCCATCTGGCTTTTTAACTGGCAGTATTGGCGTATTACAAGGTGAGCTGGAGCATGGTACAATTACTTTATCTGCTAATAATTCCTTAAAAACCGGCAATATTCCTTCCTCCGCTTCTTTACGGAGAGGATACTGCTTTTTGCAAGGTCTGTGTGTCGTTTTTGGCACCACAGTTAAAGGGGTCGCTCCTTTTAGCAGGCCCGTTTTAGTTTTTGAGGAAGTCCACAAGTCTCCTGGGACTTGCTGCAAAAGGGGAGACTCAATTGAAACCAGAGTGTGTTGTCTGGTTTTTTCCCTAGGCTGTACATGAATGGTAAGATAACCAGTTACATAGTACTCTACCACCTGCTTTGTGGTTTGCATAGAGGGGGAGAACCAATTTGTGTCCTCCCTTTTTACCCAATCTTGTGCTCCCTGACAGCTTTTTACCCACGGTCCTACGTCCGCCCAATTTTTATCAGCGGCTTTGCATAGCGACACATGGGGTACACTGTCCATTATCGTATACTGCACATTTTGATGCTCATTCAACTTCACAGACATTGCGCAAAATTCCAAGCCAAAATACACAGCATTTATTTCCAATTTCTCTTTTTCACAACATTCAGACTCATATTCCTCATCTCTCCCTTCTGATATGTGTGTAGTTACATGCAAAGCGTCAGATTGCATGCAATTTCCGTCTTTGTCACTCCAAAAGTTTTTTGCCATATCTAAGCACTGCTGTGTCATCTGACACGAGTCCAAGTCCCAAGCGTACCACACAAGATCATTAGCCAACTTTCCCTCACTTTTCCTATGAGTAATCACACCATCCACCCTGCATTCAATGTCAATACCGAGTTTACACAACAGATCCCGGCCCAGTAAATTTACTGGACAATGTTGGGAAAAGAGGAACGAATGTTTCATAGTAGGAGCACCTGCAGTTTGCATATCACACACTTCTAGCTGTTCTGTATAACGTTCTGTAGTGCAGCCACCTCCTGCATTCATACTAGTCATAGTTAGGTCTGACATTTCAGGTTTCTTTCCCTTCCACGCTTTAGCTGATATCACAGAATGCCCAGCCCCGGTGTCAACCAAAAATGTGAGTGCTCGCCCACCCACTTCCAACTTCCACATCGGAGCCTCGCCAGGCTTAGTTTTTACCCACAATTGGTACTCACCCTGCTCCGGCTGGTCCCCCTTTCCCCCACTCCTTCATTCCTCCGCATATCCACCTGGATTAAACACTCCTCCAGGTCCTTTCGGGGCAGTTGGCCACGTCACCTCCTTATCCTTGTCCGGACATTCCTTAGCCCAATGTCCGTCTTTTCCACAGTGAAAACAGGTATCCGATCCCGGGGCTATGTAAGGGCGGCCTGGGTTCTTGGATTTGCCCCCGCGGCCTCGGCCTCTTCCTCGTCCCCGTCCTCTCCCTCTCCCTCTCCCAGCTTGTTCCTGGAACGTCTCGAGCTGAGCCAGTTGGAGCTGGGTGGACAGGGCGGCAGCTTTGGCTTGCTTCTTACCCTCTTTGGTTCTCGCCTGGTCTTCAGCGTGGATGGCGTGGCGGGCAGCTTCTTCCAAACGGCCATGTTTCCATCCAATGCAGGTGTGCATGGCTCCTTCTCTCACGTCTGGTCTGAGTGAATTCATAAACAGATTGGTTAGTTGATTCTCATACGGGGTCTGCACTGCTCCAGGAAACCCTGGTGGCCTTTGGAGACCGCTGTACTGGTCGAAAGCGACTGTCAATCTGTCCAGAAAATCCCTCACGCTCTCGCTGGGCCCCTGCGTGATTCCCGTCAGCTTGGTCCAGTTCATATGGCTTGGAAATTCGGCTTCTATTGCCGCTTGCAACGCATTCTTCTGGTTCTGGTAAGGGGATGCTAGATTAGCGTTATAATCAATAGTGGGGTCAAAAGCTTGTACCACTCCTCCAAAGCCTGCTATCCCCCCCCTCCCTGCTATTCTCGGCCACCTTAACTTTAAAGCTCGTCGCAAGACTTGCTCCAAATCACGAGAATGCGGTTTACAAGTATCTATGACTTCGCAGAATTTCTGCCAAAAAATAGCACCACCCACAGTCACGGGGTCTGGTACTTCAGCACAGATAGCCAAAAGTTCTTTTAATGACCATGGTCTGTAGACCGATACAGTGGCCCCACCTCCCTGTGGATCTGGGCACTCTATCATAGGAAAAAGGGTTGTCACTTCTCCCTCTGGATCAGTTAGACTTCTATCCCATTCGGTCGAGTCAACCCCATAATCCCCAAAAGTCTGTTCCCAGATACGTACAGCATGTTCATCACAATAGGGTATCTCACCAGATTTGCAGGTGGCTGGGTTCTTACAGTCTTGCCCTCTACAAGGAACTGGTTGTCCTCGCATGCGGTAATTCAGTCCTGACCTGAGTTTCCCTCCGTCCGGGGAAACTGAAGTTTGCGGTCCGTACTGCATATTCCAGGGCCGAGGCATGGGCGGTCTCTGCCGCTGAATTGTTACAAGGGGTGTAACTGGTAGAGTCCGTCCCGCTGCTCCTCCTACTGCTCCTTGGAGGGCTCCTGGTCCCGCTTGAAATGCTGGTTGCAGTACCGGTGTAGGTGGCGGGGCCGGGTATTGAGGAGGGGGTCCAGGTGGGGCAGCCAGGCAGTCGAGATCTGGATAGACTTTAGAACAACTCATCATTTGAGGGTTAGACACAGGCATAAGCGTTCCGGGATATGCTGGCGCGTGGGGTGGCGGAGGCTGCATTACTTCTAATTTTTTATTTTTTTCAGAACGTTCTTTCTCCTCTTTATCTCTATTTCCTCTCTGTCTTTTAGCTTCTCGCTCTTTCGCCTCATTCCACCATAAATTAAAACTTTCCCAACTTATTTTCTTTTTTGGTTTGTTTCTCTCTTTATCCTGTAATTTATCTTTTAACTCTTGGAGTCGGGCAACACTGAAGCTTCCTTTAAGCGGAAATCCCAGTTTTACCCACACTCCAAAATCTGCCACTGCTGGCTCACCATGCTCCAAATACATTGTATACTTGGGACCTACAAATTTATTAGAGTCCTCTGACCCCGTTTTTGAGTGATTGGTTCCCATGGTTCTGAATTTATTTACTTATTTATTTATTCTTAATTTAGCCTGATTTTCTATGCGGGCGACGGTTTTTTGGTTGAATGCGCAAATTGCCCTCTAAACGTGCTTTGGCTCGATTTGTTTCCCAATTACTTTTTTGCGCACCCCATTGAAATATCATCCGCCCACTATACCAAATTTCCCGTACGTACACGTTATGAGGTGTAAAGGTGTTCCGACTTCGAAAATGTCTTTCAAAAACTAAACCTCTTTCGTGTCTTAAAAAATGATACCACGTCATGGATCAGGCACTGCGACGGAATTTTGAGCCAGGTAGTAACAATCCTGGTATCGCGCGAGCGCCCTTTTTCTTAACCAACTTCTTTTATTTGTGGAATATATACGACGCAATGTTCCACCTCTGTGAGTTTCGATTAGATAATATTCCCGACTCTCTGCCCCGTCGGGTGCACCGACAGTACTTTCTCTTACTTCTATTTCAGATTCAGACAATACGTGGAAGATAGTCATATCTTCCTCGTTTTAGGGTTCAAAATATTCTTTTATTAAAAACAACACTAATACGAGTACTATTCGCGCCTCGTAGTGGGCAATATTAATTACTATATTTAAGAACGTATCGTCTGATGTTTGAACTTCTACTCCTAATTCAATTGCTTCTATCATTAACACTCTAAATTGCAATAAATATATGGCAATTACCAAATTTACTATATTATTATTCCTACATAATACCAACAATATTATGAACACAAAAGATAATAATGAAGCTTCTACTAAAATCCTAATTGGCCCTATCCTTATTGGGTAACGTTACCTCTAGAACACTGGGACCTGAGTCCCTGCTCTCCTCCTAAGGTACCTCTAAAACACCGGGGACCGAAACCCCTGATGTGAGGCTCGTCAGCCTACTTTTTCCTAATACTCAGTTGTTGTGCTCACCTTCTGTTTGACTTCCTAAATCTTTCGGATCCCTTATCAGTCACTCCCAGGGCGACAGCTTTCCGCCGGCGGGCTTGTGCTGCGTCCGAACGGCGAACTGGTTACAGTCGTCGATCAGGTTCAGCTCCTCAAGACTGGGTCTTGGCAGTGTACACTGACTCCTTCCCTTTGGTCAGAAACTTCGCTCCTACTTAGGGAGAAAGACTGAGTTAGAGATCCTGCCGACTACGCCAAGTTTGTCGTGGAAATTTATGCAAATACCACCGAGTGTCAAACAGAAAGAGTCTCCTGATCTTAATCCAGCACAACAAGTTAAGAGTATTCCTTTAAGACTTTATTATTCTTGCAAGTCAAACAAAGAATGGGGCTAGAGTGCTTACCAGCTCTCTTCCCAAAGTCAGAAGGACAAACATGTCCCTTTTTATATCATCCTACACAATATGTAGCAGTCATTACATCATTTTACACAGTACGTCATTTAATCATCCTACACAATATGTAGCAGTCATAAACAATCCATACATGACAGTTAGTTGTCTCGAGTCCAATTATCTGAGCACCCCTAATTTTAACACAATGATGACACTGGGCCAAAGATGCCAACATAACCCTTAATGGACCATGAGACATCCTCTGTTTTGTTGGCCTTAGCAGTTTTGCAGAACTGTCTGTGCATCTGGGTATTCCGCAGATCGCATATCATTCTCGCACCTGGTCGTTCAGACTTTACTCCCCTCCTTCTATCGCCTAGATGTATTCTCAGGAAGTCGTCTCCTTCCTGCCTTTGGTCTCAAGTTTACTCATCAGTGAACGCTGCAATTCTGGCACAAAGGACAGGCCCTCCCCAGGATTTCCTCTCATGGGAGGCTGACCACATTCAGGCACACTTGCTCAAGGACAGGCATATTTTCTTAAGGACAGGCACATTTCTTTAAGGACAAACAGTTACAGTTATACATTTTCAAAAGCTACAAAGCATGCATATACATGTGTACTGATATCCTTCATAATACATTTGTATACAGTTGTATTAATACATTTCCAATAATACATTCGTACTGATACAGTTGTACTGATACATTTCCAATAATAATACCTTTAATATTGTCTTTAATATTGCTGTTCAAGCTTATAAACCATCAGAGACAAAATCTCCTTTCACACTACCAAGTAAAAAAGTTAATTTCGAGCCCTGGATGCAGCGTAACGCTACTGTAAAGTCTGCAGACACTTTCCGGCGTTGCATAGACAGTTTGCGGAAGGATTTTAGGCAGGCTTGTTCAAAACACGAGAACAGCAAACAGCATCGTGTAGCACTTGCTAAGTCAGCGCAGTTTTCCCTGTGAACATTTTTGTGCTGAAATGTCGGTGAAACGCCGTCTTGCATTCAACATTTCCATTCATAGAGAAACCGCATGAAAGTATTACATCGTAACGTTAATAACAAGTGCAAAGCAGGATATTCCACTCCACGGGCACAGGGAAACGGATGAGAAATAGAAATATTATCTTTGGACAATGATGACATTATAACCATAGCCTTTTCAACACCAAGCCCTGCCCTATTGTCATATAGAAAACTTTCACACGCCAATTCAAGTCCATCAAAGGTAGGCCTAAGTTGTGTTTATATTTTTAAAAATGATTTCTGTGCCCACCTTTATATAAGTGCTAGGATGGGTGAAATTGGCAGAGAATGGAACATCAAAGGATTGTTGGAGATAAGGGATAAGCAATGCGATTTACACAGGGCATTCTTTAAATATTTACAACTTGCAAGATTAATAAACATGCCTATAAATCAATAATGCCATATAGCCTATAACCTCGTATCGTATAATCTGTGTGCGTGCTGAATTTTAACGTTAATTTTCCTTGCCTCTCCACTGGAGGTCAATTGGATTCCGATCCGTTTGGCATTTTGCTTTTCTAATTTTCTAAATGACTTTTTCATTGAGCGTCTCGCAACTTTGTCTGGTCATATTAGGAGCCAGATCGCATAGCCTATAGGCCTATGTACTGGTTTATAGACTCGCCTGCTATAGATTGTGTTTGTTGTACAGAAAAGACAGACAGTGTTTTATTATTCTGTATGGCCCGGGGTCAATATTGTTGTAGGAGTGTTCCCATGCGAACCATTGATTTACAGTTTTATAGACTGTCTGTTGGAGTGCGTATTTGATCACGTCAGATGACGGAGGCTACTTTAGCCAAATCGTAGGATAGAATTTCTGAACTTATTATAGAACGCTTTGGATCTTATCGCAGTCTGACTACAACGAAGACAATAGATTATCGTGGCTGCATCGCACAGTCTGACATGCAACAATCGTAAAGGACGGCAGAAATCGCACAGTGTATACCGGCCTTTAGTCTTTTCTACTCTAGTACCTCCCTGCTCCACAATCTCAAAAGCATAAACGTTGTAATTCGTTCCATACATTAGTATCTGGGTATTGGGGAACCAAATTTCCACACGAAAATGTCGCTCTGTGACAAAACTACCAGCTATAAACGTTAACACATGACACCACATTGTTCCAGCATTACATCATTTCAAACAGCCTTGTTGAATCACTTTTTTAGCTTGACAATTTTCTAGGTTGTCACTTTGCCTAGGTTGTCACTCAATCACCCTACGTCACTTTCCCCGACTACTCTCTGTTACAGGCGGAGTAACTTGGGCTTCTTGGCACTAGGACTAGCCTGAAATAAGACTCCCGCAGCACGGGCCTTCTCTCTCACTTCTATCCACTCATGAGGAGGAATTCGCGAGAAACCTATCACTCTGTGTTGCTCTATATACTGTAAGAAAAAAAACCACGTTGACGTCCATAACCAAAATTAAGGGAATGTTTCTCAATTAGGCCTAAAAAAATCAATTTGTTTCTGGTTGCCGACCGACCCTGCCGATTTATGTGCGACCCATATTTATTTTATGAGCTTGGCATAAGAAAAACAAGTGTCAGCACGAAATTCAAGCTATTAGTATTATAGCCTACTTGTTTTTATTTTCAATTAACGTTAAAAATTCTAATTTAGCGGTGGTCAAGATAAGCTAAGGGGCACCATTATTTTTCCATTCTCTTGTGTATTAATACGGTCTGTGTTACGACTCAGATACGAGACGAACCCAAGTGCAACGACCAGGAGACAGATTTCACAGAAAGGAGTTTTTAATAAGTTAAGTGTTGGGGTAGTCCCAAAACTGTACAGGAAAGGCAAAACACGTAATCACACAGGGTAATGCCAGGAAGCCCGGAACGGACTGCTCCAAGCCGGAGCTGGATTGGAAGATCCGGAACGGGTTCCAAGCCGGAACTGGACTGGACTTAAGGTGTAGGTAACACCTGGACTGGACTGGAACTGGACCGGGAGGTCCACTCAGGAATCGGGGTCTGGAACGGATTGCTCCAAGCCGGAACTGGACTGGATCGGTAGGTGCACAACTCACACCTGGACTGGACTGGAACTGGACCGGGAGGTCCACTCTGGACAACGGGTTCAGGAACAGGCTTGTTCCAAACCAGAACTGGACTGTACGGGAAGGTGCGCGACTCACGCCTGGACTGGACTGGAACTGGACCGGGAGGTCCACTCTGGACAACGGGTTCAGGAACAGACTTGTTCCAAACCGGAACTGGACTGTACGGGAAGGTGCGCGACTCACGCCTGGACTGGACTGGAACTGGACCGGGAGGTCCACTCTGGGGGCGGCTTCAGGAACGGACTAGTTCCAAGCCGGAACTGGACTGGAAAGGTAGGGGAGCGACTCACTACGGCAGGACTGGAACTGGACCGGGATGACTACACCGGTACTGGACAAAACAAAACAGAGGGGGATTAGTTTGGGAGTAGGCACGGGAAGGACCGGGAGGTTCTCACTGGGTTGCAGAGCGGGACAGGTAGGTAGGTGGAGAGGGATGGCAGAGCTGGGTAGTGTGGCGTAGCTTAGGTAGGTCCGGTTGGATCTGGCTGGTTTCCAGAGCTCCCGGAACCGTAACCGAAGACGTTGTAGGCGGCTTCGGCCGGACAGGAACAACTGGAGGGTAGCCAGGATAGGTGTGCCACACGGAATCCTACGTGAGCTGAAGGTGGAGGTACCGCAACACACTCAACAAACACAGGGAGAACGAACACTGCCACGAATGAAAGGGAGCCGGGTAAACTGGAGGTTTAGAGGGAAAACAGGTTAGCTGCATGCAACACAGGAATTACAAGGGAGGTAACTACCAATTCGTAGTTTCGAACGAACTACACGCTGTAAGGGGATAGTATCCCACAACCAAGCGAGCAGAACCGTAGAAGACCATGAACGACAAACATTAACACCGAGTGAGGATAGTTAACGAACTGGCGCCGACTGGCAGCCAGCCGAAGGTATAAATAGTGCAGCTAATGATAACCTGAATAAGGCGCAGGTGTGGAAAACGGGAGTGATTACTAAACACCAGGTGAGGAATGCATGCAACGAGGGGGAGAGGAGTGAAAGGCGGAAGTAAATAAAGAAAACCAGACGAACAAGTCAGGGAAGGAAACGCCTAGTCCGTAGCAGCGGGGAAAACACGGACAAAGGGATCCAACATGACACGGAGGGAAAACAGGAAAACACGGAAAACTAACAGGAAGGGAGCGGAACATTACAGTCTGTTTTACCTCATGTTAAATCACGACGTTAGCCGTCTTAATTCAAACTTGCATAGTGTGTTGAATGAGTTAAGATGACTGATACGTTAGGTAGACACATTTGTAACTCAGCACATTTGAATTCACTTTATAGGTAACGTTTAAATGAATTAATTTAAATTCAGCTGAAGACGTCGGGTAACGTAACCTACATCTAGCATTTTGTGCTACGGTTACATCATTCGCAATGCTTTATGGGATACGTAGTTCATACCTCTTAAAAACCGTTAACAGTCTTGTAACGTTAGCTACGCGGTTTTCCCACGATTTTTGAATACATTTTTATAATGTCATGATTCATCTCGTAGCTAGCTAGCTATAACTGGACCGTTAGCTACGACATAAAAAATCAGTCCACAAACATTTATGAGCAAATGGATGAAACCGATCAAATTTAAGGTTTGCTGACAGTGACATTAACTAACCTAGCTAACCTAACATAACCAAAAATGTTCGCTATTCTAGCAAGCTTCAATGTATCTAATGTTAGCAACTTGCTAGCGTTATAGCAGGTCATTGTTAGTGTTAACTAGCCAACGTTAATCATTCACAATCGGTACCAGCACATTATTGATAGCATGATTGATAACATGAATGTATAATAATAGTATAAATAACAATAAAACCACATTTATCAGAGTGCCTGATAATGTAGCTATGTTAAGAAGTCCGGAGGTTAACTTACCAGCAGTCGAGACTGTTGCGGTGTCACTGTGGCGATCGTTGAAGATTGCAAATTTGAATTTGAGCGCCAAACTTCTTCTTCTTTGGCGTAATAGCGGCTGTAACCGTTAAAGGTGCATAGCTACCGCCACGTACTGTACAGGGAGTGTGTCGTATCATTCCAGTTACGTCATTATTGATTTATATGTTTATTAATCTTGCAAGTTGTAAATATTTAAAGAATGCCCTGTGTAAATCGCATTGCTTATCCCTTATCTCCAACAATCCTTTGATGTTAAATTCTCTGCCAATTTCACCCATCCTAGCACTTAATATCCTATTTATATTCTGCTGATGGCCTATAATTGGAAAGATGCGCGGACCTGCTTTTTTAATATCTGTAGCCTATTTTTTTCTTGTGCAATTTATATTAATTTTAAAAAGCTGATTTTCCTTCCACTGTTTCACCCAGGGGAAAGGTAGCTTTTATGTATTATTTACGCTACGTCATTTAAAATTTTACCAAGTAAAATAATTTATTTTATAATAATAATTAAAATTATAAATTATGTATTATAATTTTTTATTTGTTTGGTACAGCTATAGTATTTCAATGCAGATACACCACATTTCGATTTCCCATTGTTGGTTATAACCCTCTACTGTGCATTTGTCTTAATGGTGAGTCAATTTAGATTCAGTCAACACAATCAAAAAGGTCTTCACTGCAGTGTTTGTTAAACATCAAACCCTCAAAAGCACAGAGGGTTATAGCAGACAATGAGAAATCTAAATATGGTGCATCTGCATTTGAATACACAATTACACCATGACATTTAAAATTAATCATATATTGTAACTGCTCTACTAACACTTGACAGTATTATTGGAAGTAAAATAGATAGATATAGCCAATTGTATTAAAATGGTATTATATAGTAGGCTAAACAATATCATTATACAAACATAGGCCACTAAAGTATAGTAACACTATAGACTGATATTGCCTATAGAACCTAAAATACTATAGGCTAGAACTATTATAAGTAAACAATGAATAATATAACTAGCCTACACACATACTATAGTATTTACTGTATATAGTAATGTTAAAGCACCATAATATATTTCTTAAATGTATTTTGGACCTAGTCATGTATCTGACATACATTTGACATTTATTTTGGCCAATATAAATACATTTCAAATATGTTTTTCTTGCAAATGGGGTATTTCTTTAAAAAAAGACTATATATATTTCCAAATACACAATAGTAGACTAAGTGGACAGGACAGAGGACACACTGCCTAGTGCAGGTGTTGAGTTAGCTGCTGCTGAGTTTTGTCTATTATTTATTTTTTCAAATTCAAATATTAAATGTTATGCTTTATTGGCGTGAATGGTCAAATGGTCCCAAAGCACATTTCAGTCCTTAGCAGAAATAATACCATTAATAATAATAATAATAATAATAATAATAATAATAATAAAATTTCATGTAGCCCATCTTGGATTAATAGCCTAATGCAGAATGATTAAGCTTCCTTGACTCTCATGCATAAATGCTACATTTAAATTTGAGCGTGCTCATATTGCGTCTCTGGCCCGAATCCACCACGTATCTGCCCAATTCATAAGTGCACATTTGCATTCCAAATGTGGACCAAATGCGTCCGCAAGGTGTGCAGTGTAATCGTTGTGCGGGCCGCTTCTGGCGCAAATGTGTGGGACGGGTGTGACTCCCATGCAGCTCCCATGCAGGTTTTCCGAGACGCAGCCGGATCCGTTACGGGGTCAGTTGCTATCAGGGTAGGTTCATGAAAGTGAAAGTGATAGAGCGGAAAAAGAAGGCAAACACATGCAGTGCGAAATAGCTTACACATGCTTTCCGTGCTGCAGTTAGGCTACATCAATTTAGTTTTCACTGATCCGTCATCGTAGCCTATAAGCCTACATGTGACCGAAGTTCACAACTGTATGCTACGATGTCCGGCAATGCTAACGTTACCCATTTATTTTTTATGCTGCTGTCTCTCACAAGTACTTGTCACTATGGGATTTTGTGTGCCGGAGGTAAGTAACCAAGGCTCATTCGAATGCCCAATTTAAAAAAATACCTTTTGGGAAATCTAGGCTAATCCATGTGTTTCCCGCAAACATCGTTTCCTAGAATCACACTTTTACTCGTCCGTGTAACTCCGGAACGTCATATTTTACACCAGTTTGTAAACAAAACATAGCTACTGCCGAACTAAGCCTAAATGCAACTTTGACTGTTGAAGCACGTAGGTCTATGGCGTCGTGCCCATTGCAATTGAGGGGACACTTGCCACTTTTTTTTTTGACCGGAGGGTCCACGACTTCGGCTAATCGTGTGTTCGGATCTTGTGTTGTTGACGGTCTTAGTAATAAAATATAAACATATGATTGAAGAACAAAGATTTGTATTGTGGACATAATGTTACAGTGAACCATCCACATTATGTTTTCTTGAGTTTGTTCCCCCAAACCTTTGGATGCACTAGCAATACAGAGCACGTCACATTAGGCTACTATGTCCGTTTGAAATATCGCATTTTTACGGAAATAGAAAGCTTGTCATTTTGACAATTAGCCTACATAAGAGTAGCCCATAGCCTACCGAGTTCACAAAATCTGTCAGTGGTGTGTTGTTATTTTATTGTGAAATTATACATTTAAATTTCATTCGAAACCGAAACTAACAGTTATCGTTAATAGCCAATGAACAAAAGCCCTGCTGTAGGCCTAAATGTGTTCATAAAAGTGAAAGTTTAATCGCTCTGCAACCTCGTCGAAGAAATTTTAGATGCATTATTTACCGCACAAGTCTTGCAGTAGTCCCACTTATTACCCTTTTATGCAGGTATTGGCTAAACCAGGGGTTCTCAAACTTTTTGGAGCCAGGGACCCCTTACTGGGTCGAAATTTTTCCAGGGACCCCCTTATGATCGCAACACAGATTTCAGCCATGATTGCCATCTAACTTTTCAAATGTTAAGCAAATTAAACTAATGTGTGCTACCATATTTGATTTTTGATGCCATTGGAACTTTTTATATTCCTGAACTTTTCAACCTATAGACCCCAAACCGGGTTCATTGTGTAATAATGGACAATTAAACATTTTAATTAATATGAATCATATTAACACCACTTTTAGATACAGGCTTATTTTATTAAAATTGAAGTTAGACTCAAGTTTACAGTATACACTTTTTTTGTTTGTTATTGAGCTTTACAGCTTTCAGAAAATTAACTGAATGTGAGAAGTAAACACAGTAGCACCGCATATTTTCTAAACTCAGACACTCCATTCAAACTTGAAAATGAAAAGTCTATCAAGCTTATAAAAGCTAATCTCACTTTGGTAGTATTTCAACTTTTTTAATTAGTGAGCTTTTTGCTCCCTATTCAAATAAATGATGGAAAGCTCAGAACACAACTGCAGTTGTTACTTATTAGCTGCCTCTGACCCAAGCATGACCTCACACATTTCAACCGCTGATGGAAGTATGAGTTCTTCTCCGATCGTGTGCGGCTTCTTGCTTTTAGCAATCCGCTGAACAACCAAGTAAGAAGCTTTATGTGCTTTCTCTGGAATTGTGGCCAGATTCACCATCCGTGTTTTCTGACGGGTGTATTCCTCGCTCTTTCGTCGGAAAAAATCCTCTGGGTTGCTCGCATATTCGGGGTGCTTTGTAATCAGATGTCGCTTTAACTTGGCTGGCTTCATGCCCTCGTTTGCTAGCACCTTAAGACAGATGCACCTTAAGACAGTTTAATTGGCTAATAATCATTCTCTCTCTCTCTCCACCTCAGCTGATGTGTGGTGAGCATTCTGGCGCAAAATGGCTGCCGCTGCATCACCCAGGTGGGTGCTACACATTGGTGGTGGTAGAGGCGAGTTTCCCCCTCATCACTGTAAGCGCTTTGAGTATTGAGAAAGGCGCTATATAAATGCAAGTTATTATTATTATTATTATTATTATGACGCATTTTGGTCTCCCGTCGCTGTTCTCAATAAAACCAAACTCGATGTAACTTTCATCGTTTTTTCTTAATTTTGCTTGTTTGGCTCTAGTGCAATTATCCTCCTCACTAAACGATGTGGACTGACTGTCATTTGGTCTATTCAAATATTTATCCATGGTCGCTAGCTAGAATCAAAACCGCACATCGGTGAGTTTGCACTCAGCGTCAGCGAGTGAATGAGCGTAGCACCACATGATTGACGAAGTGTCATACGGTATCATGTAAAAGTTTCTATTGGCTCAGGGAAAAATAACAAATCTAAAGTGGCAGTGACGGATACAATAGTAGCTACGCCTGTTTCAATGCACAATGCGTCCGAGCCTGTAGATAGGCTATGTAATTTTAATGATACAGCACAATTCAATAATTAAGCAATTAATTTGCGGACCCCCTGGACCCCACTTTTGAGAATCGCTGGGCTAAACAATGTGTCATATGTGACATATTGGCTAAACAATGTGTCAGTCATTCTACGATGCATTTCAGGTCGGTTTGACATTGCAAAGGTGTTAGGCTAATACGACGAAAAGAAAATATAACCGACTGTTCACGGAAGATTATATTATAGATTATATTACAAAGGTTATATTAGAAAATATATGGCAGGAGATTGTTAAATAATAGCCTACAATTAGCTGGAATAGATAGCTATAGGCTAATTGGTAGGTGCTTTGTAGAGTGGCTTTGGAGATACAGTGCCCACCAGAATTTTAACCCTCATTATGCTCGGGGTCAATTTGACCCGATTCAGTGTTTGATGTCTCTTAAAGAAACAGTTAACCATACTTTTTTCCATCTTGACACTATATCATTTTTCCTAATTTGTTGAGATTAAATAGCATACATGCAATACACATAATGCAATGCTTTTTTATTTTTTAACTGTGGGTGATTCTGGTGGCACATTCCCATACAGGTTTTAAACTTCACAAATTGTCACATACCTCAGGCTCTAAAATGAGATGTTTCATCACAGATAATATTTAGGGATAAAAGTGTGGTCAATTGGGGGATACACAAAATGAGACACAGAAAGTATGAATTTTTTTAAAATAATACAGTAGTTTTGTGTCAGTTTTAACTTTTGGGGTCAATTATAAACAGTATTAGTTCAACATAAAATTTCAACATAATATGAGATATGAGCAAAAAGTGCAGGATTAAATTCAGGTTATGAAATGTCTTCTATGCTCAGAAAATGATACCATTCATCAGAGAAAAAACTAATCTTTAATTTAAAAAAAAAAAGTAAGTTTTATTTTGAAGAAAATGTGTGTCACAATTATTGGAATCCCTGTATTTAATACAGCACTGAGTGACTTCCTAATGTCTGTGACCCAACAAGATCAAAAGACTCTTGGGCTGTGTTCAAATCAGCACTCTTCCATACTATTAGGTAGGCTTGTTGAGTAGATAGGGCGAAAAAGTCGTTAAGTAGGCAAAATTATATAGTATACTTTAAACCCCCGCATTATACACTTAGTTCCGGGGTTTCGCTGAGTACATTCCAGAACACACCTTTCAAGAAGTACACAAACATTTTGGATATGGCGTGAAGCTCCGTTTAAAAAATAAATGAGGCGCAGCTTCGCTGACGTTTTCATTCAAATAAAACAAAAACAACACGTGACATGGCCGCACAAGGGTGTGGCGCGAGGTTGCCAGATCTTGCAAGACGTTCCAGCCAAATGATGACTCAAAACTAGCCCAAAATATATATTTTTAACCGAAACCAATGTATTTTAAATGTAAATCATCATGTTTTTACTTTTTAAAATAAGTGTGTGCTTTGCGACTTCTTTTTACCCGTTACTGCACTTTGAAAGTAGCCCAATTTATCTGTAAAACCGAGGACATGGCAACACTGGTGGGACGTCTTACGACCTGCCTAAGACACTTCCACAGTATGGTTGGAAAATAGTATGGCGGATATTTTTTGCGGACTGCACGTCACCTGCTACACAATCTGTTACGACCCCGGAAATGGACTGGACCCAAATGCACGACTCGAACACAGGAATGCCAAAACTCAATATTTTATTGCTTGATCAGGGTAGTCCTGAGCAAGGGGAGAAAGGCAAAAGGTGGTTAACGTTCCAAGCCGGAACTGGATTAGCAAGACAGACAGACAGAGCGCGTAGCTCTAATAAATTATGCTTCGACCAAAACTCCTGAAGCATAGGGAGAACACAGAATACAGACAGTCCAGGTATGAGGCTGCAGGGGAGCAGTGGGAGCAGGAGAGGCCAGGGAAGGAGATGGAGATGGACAACCAGTAAGGTGGAGCAGGGGATGAGCGGGAGCGGGAGCAGGGCAGAGCGGAGTGGCAGACGAGGTGCAGGACAGTGGAGCGGAGTCCGGGCAGGACGCAGGCGTTGCAGCAGGGCAGCGGCAGTAGCGGCACAGCAACAGCAGAGCGGCAGCAGCGACAGCAGAGGCAGAAGCGACAGCACATCAACAGCAAACCGCAGCACTGGCAGTAGGCGGGCACCGCCGCAGAGTGGAGTAACAGGAGCCCAGGCTGCATGCACACACGTCAGGTGGAAGGCAGGGAAACCGCAGCACAGGCAGGGATAACAAACAACTGCAGGCTGGCAGACTGAAGCAGACAAAATTAGTATAGCGAGGCAGGAATAATTGAACAGCGGGAAATGCCGTTCCAGACAGGAGCAGACTTTGACTTTAGACGGACAGGTAAGGCGGATAACGCCGGTACCGAACAAGACTTGTACCCCTTTCATATTGTACCCCTGATTTTGAACCGCTTCTGAAGCGGTCTAACTCTCAATATAAAAAGATTTGAGACGGGTAGGTAATACTGATACAAAATAGAACGGTTTCAAGTTGGTACGGACTAGTAGGTGGTTCAGAAGCGCTTCAGAAGCGGATACAGCTGTCATGGTAACCGATTGTCTCATGTTAAACGCAGGAGAAAACGTAAGCGCGGGCTCGAGGACAAGAGGTTAATAATTTGCGCGCGTGATTCATGTTACACTAATCTGGCCCTAGTGGTTTACTGTGTGCCTCACGTATGTGTATCTGTATGTTTTGCCCAATTCGATGATCGTTTAAAGTTTTCAAGACAGAATCGGTGCTGTGCAAGTTTGGACTTCTGCGAAGCATACGACCATTCGTCTTTTGAGGAATCTACAGTTACATTTACCGTATGAAGTGGGGCCTGGGTAAAAACCGGAATTGAACGGCGGAATGAAGCTCGGAATGGCCAATAGTGCTCTGTGCCAAAAAGGACCTCAGTTCAAATGCTTGCAGCACTCGCTGTGGAATGTGCATCAATACAATCTTAACAGTTTCTGAATGGGCGTCATATGTTGTTTCATTTGAGCATGGAATTTCCACGAAATATGAATTTGAAATATATGAGAAATTGATCAAAACTAATAGCATTACCAGACATGTTTCAGAGCCCCTCATCACATTTTGGAATAAGACATCAAGATAAAGTTTTCAACTTTTTAAAGTGCAGATTTTCTTCTTTAAAATGAGTATATTCAATCCTTGATGACTGAATTATAAGTTGATCAAAATTACATTTAAATGTAAAAAGCCTGTTGGAGAGGATATGAATATAAAGCCCTAAAAATCACATTCTGCATTCTCACATCAAGGTGTATACCAAATGAAAGCTCTGGATCTCCCCTTCAAGTACGTATACATGATGTTATGGTATACACCATGCATTGATGTCTGAATGCGGAATGTGATTTTTGGGGCTCGGAGAGGAAATGGACACCATTTCATTCCAACAGACTGATGTAATTAAAACATGATTTTGATTGACTTATCATTGAGTCATCAATGACTGGAGATATTCATCTTAAACTGAGAGCTCTGCACTTTCTAAAGGTGAAAATCTCATCTTGATGTCTTATTCCGTTAGAGTTATAAGGGGCTCTGAATGATAACTAACTTATGGTAAATGTAATGGCCAAACTTGATTGCAGTCCAAATAATGCACAATTTTTGCATGAACCCATAACATCATGTAGATTTCCTCGAAGGGCAGATCCAGAGCTTTAATTTGGTATACATCATGCCTTGATGTCTGAATGCGGAATGTGCTTTTTGGGGCTTGGAGAGAAAATGGACACCATTCCATTCCAACAGACTGATATCATTAAAATATGATTTTGATTGACTTATCATTGAGTCATCAAGAACTGGAGATACTCATATTAAACAGAGAGCTCTGCACTTTTTAAAGGTGAAAACCTCTTCTTGATGTCTTATTCTGTTAGGGTTATATGAGGCTCTGAATGATAATTGACTTATGGTAGATGTAATGGCCAGACTTGATTGCAGTCCAAATAATGCACAATTTCCGTGTGAACTCATAACATCATGTATACGTACTCGAAGGGCAGATCCAGAGCTTTAATTTGGTATACATCATGCCTTGATGTCTGAATGCGGAATGTGATTTTTGGGGCTCGGAGAGGAAATGGACACCATTTCATTCCAACAGACTGATATCATTAAAACATGATTTTTATTGACTTATCATTGAGTCATCAAGAACTGGAGATACTCATATTAAACGGAGAGCTCTGCACTTTCTAAAGGTGAAAACCTTTTCTTGATGTCTTATTCTGTTAGGGTTATAAGGGGCTCTGAATGATAATTGACTTATGGTAGTGGCCAGACTTGATTGCAGTCCAAATAATGCACAATTTCCGTGTGAACTCATAACATCATGTATACGTACTTGAACGGCAGATCCAGAGCTTTCATTTGGTATACATCATGCCTTGATGTGAGAATGCAGAATGTGATTTTTAGGGCTTTATATTCAAATATATTCATATCCTCTCCAACAGGCTTTTTCCATTAAAATATAATTTTGATCAACTTATAATTGAGTCATCAAGGATTGAATATACTCATTTTAAAGAAGAAAATCTGCACTTTAAAAAGTTGAAAACCTTATCTTGATGTCTTATTCCAAAATGTGATAAGGGGCTCTGAAACATGTCTGGTAATGCTATTAGTTTTGATCAATTTCTCATATATTTCAAATTTATATTTCATGGAAATTCCGTGCTCAAATGAAACAACATACACTACTCACAAAAAGTTAGGGATATTCGGCTTTCGGGTGAAATTTCAGGATGAACCTAAAATGCACTATAACCTTTACAGGTGAAATTAATTTGACCTTCTCTAAACTTTTGAATGCACATGTCCAACTATTCAATGTTTCAGTACTTTTTGCACAACTTGCTGTTCTCTAACAAGGAGCTGAACGGCAAAATTCACAACAGGTGTTTGATCCATGAATCGACTAATAAATTTCCTGGTTCAATTAGAATTGGTATTTAAACAGTCCTCTTCATCATGCTGTTCACATTTTGACATCATGAGACCAAGACGACACCTAACAATTGATCAACAGTACCTCGCCATTGCGAGGCTTCAAACAGGATGTTCTCAGAGGGAAGTGGCCACTGAGCTTAGAGTGTCACAGAGTGTCATCAGCAGGTTGCAACAGAGATACAGAGAGACTGGAAGAGTCACAGAAAGGCATAGAAGTGGACGTCCTTTGGCCACATCCCACACTGATGACCGCTTCATTGTGAACAGTGCCCTGCGGAACCGGATGATGAATGCCACTCAACTCCAGGCACATTTAAGGGAGGTGAGAGGCACCCAAGTGTCACGTCAGACCATTCGAAACCGTTTACATCAGCGTGGTCTGCGTGCTAGACGACCTGCAAGGGTACCTGACCACACCACCAGGCACAGTCGTCATCGTCTTGCATGGGCCAGGGAGCATTTAGCTGGACGAGGGACCAGTGGGCCTCAGTGCTGTTCTCTGATGAAAGTCGATTCACGTTGAGCAGAAATGATGGCCGCCAACGATGTTGGAGACGTCAAGGAGAGCGCTATGCATCAGCCACTGTTGTCACCAGATGACCCTTTGGTGGTGGCGGTGTTACAGTGTGGGCAGGTGTGTCTAGTCAATACAGAACTGCCCTACACTTTGTGAATGGTACAGTGAAAAGCCCATACTACCTGAATAACATCATTAATCCAGTCATTGTGCCCCTGCATGAACAACACAGGCCTAATTTAATCTTCATGGACGACAATGCTCCAGCTCATCGAGGTCGCATCATTAGGGAAAGGCTGCTGGAGACTGGGGTACCTCAAATGGAGTGGCCTGCACTTTCTCCAGACCTGAATCCCATAGAAAACCTATGGGATCAGCTGACTCACCGTGTAGAGGCTCGTAACTCTGTACCCCAGAACCTCAATGACCTGAGGGCCGCCCTTCAAGAAGAGTGGGATGCCATGCCTCAGCAGACAATAAGTCGACTTGTGAACAGCATGAGACGTCGTTGTCAAGCTGTAATTGATGCTCAAGGGCACATGACAAGTTATTGAGACATTGACATTTTTGTTGTGGTATACCCACCACTGTTGTTGGCTTTTGTTTCAATAAATTGTTTGAGATGAGGAAATCACCATTGCATGCTTCTACTTAAATGCCCTACTTTCATGATACGTATAATATCACTGTAGCGTGAACTTACATTTTCCATAAATTTCACCCGAAAGCCAAATATCCCTAACTTTTTGTGAGTAGTGTATGACGCCCATTCAGAAACTGTTAAGATTGTATTGATGCGCATTCCACAGCGAGTGCTGCAAACATTTGAACTGAGGTCTTTTGGCACCGAGCACTATTGGCCATTCCGAGCTTCATTCCGCCGTTCAATTCCGGCTTTTACCCAGGCACTATGAAATTGATGTTTTTGTTAAAGTTTTACTACTTCTACCCATTACGAAACCAGGTAGGTGTTATGCTGTTAAATAAATCGCGTGACAACGTTATGTATGATAAAGCAATAAGCAAATGATTACGAGATTCGTTATATTGTGCACGTGATTATTATATAGGCTACTGCAGTCTCGCTTGCGTTACGCACCTTTTGGTTCAGCTGGTCTTTCAATAAAGTAAAATTGTCTTTTGAGCATCTCTATTTGTTGGCTTCGTTTTAACTGATATTTCAATTGGGTTTAGTCCGCTTCAAATGTCGGGACTTTTCATTTTGAGCTGTATCCGCTTCTGAACCACCTACTAGTCCGTACTAACTTGAAACCGTTCTATTTTGTATCGGTATTATCTACCCGTCTCAAATCTTTTTATATTGAGAGTGACCTAACTTTCACATCGGGCGCGCAAGAGCGCCATCTTGCCGCTATGGTCAGCGCAAGCAGAGAGCGAAGCGGCAAAAACAATAGGCCTACATATCCGTATCCGGGACGGGTATTTTAAAAGCGACTTTATACCAGTCGTTTTACAAGAATCTTTGTCATGTACGTGAGTTTGGAGCAACGAAAGGCCCTCGCCCTTGTTCTTCTTCTCCATCGGAGAAAAAGAGCACAACAGAGGAGGCGATTGTGGGTCCACCAGCTGTTGCGGTCTCGTCATGAACGCGAGCTGGTCACTCGTTTTCAGGGTCTCTGCTCTTCTCCACTTTTTCTAATTGCTTTCGAACGTGAAATGTATACCGTTCTAAACAAACAAAAAACACTTATCTGCTGACCGTAATATAGAATGCCATCCTGGCTATCGATAGTTAACGTAGCGAGCTAGCGCAGCCTGGTAATAATCTGGTAGATATCAATGTAGTAGTGCTTATTTGTTACAAACCTGGTAGCCCCAACTGAAAACTTATGTTTCGCCATGCAAAGTTTTTTTTATTTATATCACGGTAGTCCCGCAAGTTCGACTGATATAACACGGGGAATTCGGTCACGCACGTAATCAATTTCTCGTCCATTTTGCGTTCGCGAAGTTGGTCCGTTCAGTACCGCCCACTCTCTAGCTATTGGCTGCGCTTTGAAAGGTCAGCGACTGGAGGGGTCAAAGTTGAATTTGGTTGAACTTTGAGCGCAGCGCAGGCAGTGGATCTTGCGCTGCGCTTACCGCTGACCAGAGCGCAAAGCGGAAAACGACTCTCCATTGATGTCAACGGCACTTGCCGCCTATGCGCGGCCAATGTGAAACCAGGGTCAGAAGCGCTTCTGAAGCGCTTCAGAAGCGGATACGGCTCTAATATGAAAGGGGTATTAGATTTACAGACTAGACTGGGTACTAGGACTCAAGACAAGATCAGAGGTTTCAGACAACGAGCATTAGCGAACAAGAATTCGCGAACTTCGTCAGAACAACACTTAACGAACTAGCCCCGGACAACGAAGAACGGGTGATTAAATACACAATTAAACGGAAACAATTAAGTGCAGCGTGCGAATGTATGCGCAAGTGATTAATCTACCACATATCAACGCACAGTAAATTGGAATGAGCATTTGTCATGCCCTAAGAGACAAGTATACGCCATAGCCTATATTATGTATGATAACATGAACATAAAATTGTTTTCCACCATCTGCAAAATGCTGCCAAATCTTCAATGAACATCGGTAGCCTACTTCAAAAATACATTTAACGATTGCACTACAGTATGTGAAATGCACTCAAAATGGGAAAATAACAATAGGGCTATCAAACATATTGGAAAGACAGTGCTCGAGTGGAAACACGAACGTACATATGTAGCCAGCGAGACCAACGGTATTTTAGACGTGCAAAAATACTTACATATCGCAAAAGGGAAACTCCCCTCCATAATGCCTATTCTATAGAGCTTGCGTAATACTAGACAGTTAAAACGAAAACTGCCGTTACGCTGGGCTGTAGTAAATTGCTCAAAGCACCCAAAAAGACTTGGCATATACTGTTGCGAAGGTTATAATGTACTCTATTGGATAAAAAAGCCGACAATTAAACCAGAATTAACTGTAATGCATGAGACAGGCTTACAGGGCATGGGGGTATTACGCGGCGACGTTTCAGATAGTGTAATAGCGGTATAAAGTGTTGTATATTTCTCAAACCGATTGTACCAGACAATAAATGACAACTGAATTTTGAAAGGAACATCTCGATGTGTAAAACCAATGGTAGGATTGTATATTTATTTCATATTTAGTAGCATATATTGCTAGTAGAATACATGGTAGAATGAGATAGTACTTTCACAGTTTATTTTGCATTTGAGTGAGCAGGGCTTTTCAAGGCTTTTCTGGCATACGATCAGGCTATTGTTGGGTTTATCTCGTTGCTATGACGTTATTCTAATTTTATATGATGAATAAATATATTTATGAACTCAAACATAGACGCTATTGTCCACTATGTCACGCATAGGTAGGTATAGACTAGGTGGGGGGTTGCTTGATAAATGGACTTGCTACAGGGAAATAGTGACACTTAGAAACTACGTATTCGGCAGAAATCGTCACGAACCGTCTACCAATAAATTTAAAACACAGTTTGTGATTTCCAATAATAGTTTGGCTGCAGTAGCAACGAATGTCTCAGTTGAGCAAAAAGCTTCTGCCGGCGTCACCTTCTACGCAAAGGAGTTAAATATATTTAGGAGTTGGTTACAGTTCTTCTTTAACCACCAAAAAACTTTATACTATCACAGCAACAATAAAAAAAACATAAGGTCCTGGATATAGGTAAATTGAACTCTTATTTTGCCTGCTCACTTATTAGAGTGAATTTCTGTCATCATCACATCATTTTCTTCTGCTATGAAAATCTCTCATAAAGTATGGAATAAAGTCATAACCTTACCTGTATTATTAAAGCCAGGCTACATCCTTTTTAAGATTATGTAGTTATTTTCTGCCTTGTCTGCCTACGTATATGTTGTGTACAGTGTAAAATCTCAAAAATTTGTCTGCAGAACATTACGCAATTCAAATTGGGAGTAGTAATGTCTTGGAACTAATTGTAATTGATTGACAGCCTTAATATCCAAAAAGAACACATTCTAAGCTTTCCAAAGAGGTATAATCATTTGTCAGTAGACAGTTGGGAGCGATTGATCGATTTCAAAACAACACGCACCATTAAGCGTCTGCGTCTCTGTGGTTTTGTGAAAGAGAGTGCATACGCATCGCTAGTGAACTCCGGTGAGAAATCGTTATGTTTGTACAATGGCAAAGTGACTAAAAGATTTTCAGTGCTTGAAACTGCTGGATGCTGTAGTTGTCCTCTGGATTCAAATGAGGAGATTTACATCCATGACTCTTCATCTGAAGAAAACAGCATGGATTCCATAGTGTTGCCTTGTGTACAAGGTGTGCATGTGCATGTGTGTTTTATTGTGTTGTATTGATAATAGTATAGCAAGCTAGCCACAGAAAGGCTAGCTAGGTTGTGTTATTATTGTTTATGATGTAACAGAGTTTTACATTAGTGGTGCTGAATTCAGAATGAATGGACCTGTAGTCTCTCTTATTCTGGTTTAATTTAGTTTGTACCTAGTTAGCTAGCAACCTATTAGGTATTGGCTATAAGCTAAGCCTTCATAAGGCTCAATGATAAAGTATGGGGAGTCTGTGGAAAAAAGTCCCTGCCTGAGGCAATTTGGATTTGTATACCATAAGTAAGGATGCGGCAGCTTGTTGTCCCATACAGTAATCCATGGCCTGGAATATGTTCATATAAGAAATAATTATAGTAGTTGTAATAGTAACAGTTGTAGTAATTCATATGACGCTGTAAATTGTGTGCATGTCATGTTCTCATACATTGTTAGTCTGACCCCTAATCTTTTGCAAAAGTTGGAAATTCTAATGATATATATAGGTAAAAATATGATATTGGAGAGATTTTTTAAAGTGATTTTCATTTGTTTACCAAAGTGTCTTGTGTTTACTTTATGGGAAAGTTTTACTTGTATGTGGTACTTCATATAGCCATGTAATACATAACATATACTCATGGGCCAGACGTTCTTGAACTGTTGTAAATTTTCGATTTTTACTCATTAATAGGACACGAAAATGCTTGATACACCATTCTTGCTTGATATAAGGCTTCAGTTGATATAAGACTTCAGTTGCTCAACAGTCCAGGGTCTCCATTGTCATATTTTGCGCTTCATAATGTGCCACACGTTTTCAATGAGAGACAGGTCTGGACTGCAGACAGGCCAGTCTAGCACCTGCACTCTCTGACTACAAAGCCACGCTGTTGTAACACGTGCAGAATGTGGCTTGGCATTGTCTTGCTGAAATAACCAGGGACGTCCCTGAAAAAAACGTCATCTAGATGGCAGCATATGTTGCTCCAAAATGCATATGTACCCTTCAGTGTTAATGGGGCCTTCACAGATGTGAAAGTTACCATGCCATGGGCTCTAACGCATTCCCATTCCATGAAAGACGTGGCTTTTGAACCTTGCGTTGGTAACAATCTGGATGGTCCTTTTCCTCTTTGGCCCGGAGAACACGACGTCCATTATTTCCAAAAACAATTTGAAAGGTGGACTCATCAGACCATAGCATGTTTCCACTTTGCATCTGTCCATCTCAGATGAGCTCAAGCCCAGAGAAGTTGGACGTTTCTGGATGTTGTTGATATATGACTTACCCTTTGAGTAGTAGAGTCTTAACTTGCATTTGTAGATGCAGCGATGAACTGTGTTTACTGACATCGGTTTTCCGAAGTATTCCCGAGCCCATGTGGTTATATTCATTACAGAAGCATGTCGATTTTTAATGCAATGCCGTCTGAGGGATCGAAGGTCACGGGCATTCAATATTGGTTTTCGGCTTTGTCCTTTATGCACAGAGATTTCTCCAGATTCTCTGAATCTTTTAATAATATATATGGACTGTAGATGGTGAAATCCTAAAATGTCTTGCAATTGTGCGTTGAGAAACGTTGTTCTTAAACTGTTGGACTATTCGCTCACGAAGAGGCAAACCTCGACCCATCCTTTCTTGAAAACGCCAGAGCCTTCTTGGATGCTCCTTATATACCCAGTCATGATAGCATCACCTGTTACCTATTCACCTGTTTACCTGTGGAAGGTGTTTTTTGAACATTTCACAACCTTCCCTGTCTTATGTTGCCCCTGTCCCAACTTTTTTGGAACGTGTTGCAGGCAGAAAATTTGTAATTAGCGTATATTTACAAAGATCAATAAAGTTGATAAGGTAAAACATTAAATATCTTCTCTTTATACTGTTTTCAATTAAATATATGTAAGAGACCATTTACAAATCACTGCATTCTGCTTTTATTTGCATTTTCTTGCTTTTTTGGAATTGGGGTTTGTACTTCAATTAGGTTATATGTAACCATTACACACGTTGCCAATAATTGTGACATGTTTTTTGAGAAAATATTTTTTTTCTTTGAATAATTTCACTGAAATTTAAGACTAGATTTTCTCATACTTTGAGTGTAGTCATGCTGATATTTGCACATATTTTCCAGGGTTGCCAATAATTCTGATAGGCACTGTAAGTGTTGAAAAGTTAAAAATAATAAAGCTATTAATGATTTCTTTCATTTTTATTTTGTGAGTGTATAACTATACACAGCAAATATGGTGAGGACATACATTTGTGTTAAAAAAAAATAGCAGTACGACATCAGTAACCTGATGAACCACTGTTATTAGTAGTAGTGATATTTCTGCATGGCAAATCATTTACTTGTAGATGTAGTAGTGTAATAGAAAAACAACAGACCCAACTGTCATGACATGCACGCTGCTTGTTCTGAGTAATTGACTCATTCATTGAAAGGGGCGTGTTCAAAATAATAGCAGTGTGGAGTTTAATTAGAGAATTAATTCATTCTGTGAAAAAACAGGTGTCATCAATTGTCCTTTATTAAGGAAGAAGGGAAGCAAATGTTTCACACATTGTTATAAAATATACACTGCCCGGCCAAAAAAAAAGTCGCCATTGCACCCGTCATGCATAGTGCCCACTGTACAAGCCTCTGGAGGCAGTGTTATGATCTGGGGTTGCTTCAGTTGGTCAGGTCTAGGCTCAGCAACATTATGCAGCAATAAAATGAAGTCAGCGAAGCACCTGAATGTACTGAATGACCAGGTTATCCCATCAATGGGCATATGCCAGGATGACAATGCCAAGATTCATCGGGCTCAAATTGTGAAAGAGTGGTTCAGGGAGCATGAGGAATCATTTTCACACATGAATTAGCCACCAGATTCCTGACCTTAACCCCACTGAAAGTCTTTGGGATGTGCTGGAGAACACTTTACGGAGTGGTTCGACTCTCCCGTCGTCAATACAAGATCTCAGCCAAAAACTTATGCTACTCTGGATGGAAATAAATGTTGTGACATTGCATAAGGTTGTCGAAACAATGCCACAACAAATGCGCGCCGTAATCAAAGCTAAAGGCGGTCCAACGAAATATTAGAACGTTTTTTTTTGGCCGCGCAGTGTATTTCCTTCTGAATTGCTAAGTAAATTGGGCCGTTCCAAACATTGTTCGGAGGAACAACGTAATTTGATTAAAAAGTTGATTGGAGAGGGGAAAACGTATAAAGAAGTGCAACAAATTATAGGATGCTCAGCTAAAATGATCTCAAATGCTTTAAAATGGCAACAAAAACCCAAAACACACGGAAGAAAACGAGCAACTACTGTTAAAACGGATCGAAGAATAGTCAGAATGGCAAAGATTCAGCCAATCATCACCTCCAGAAAGATCAAAGATGATCTAAAATTACCTGTAAGTGCTGTTACAGTCAGAAGACGTTTGATCGAAGCTAAGCTATCAGCAAGAAGCCCCCATAAAGCACCATTGTTGAAAAAACGGCATGTGCAGAATCGGTTAAAATTTGCCAAGGAACACATCGATTGGCCCAAAGAGAAATGGCGTAACATTCTGTGGACTGAAGTTGGTTGACCGATGCAACGCAGATGCGCAGCAGTTATCAAAAACAATGGTTATGCAACTAAATATTAGTTCAGTAATTTAAAGTGATGTTAAATCTTGAAAAATTTCTTCAGTTTATACAGTAAGTGTTTGAGTTTGAAGAGAAAAATGTCGACACTGCTATTTTTTTTAACAGATTAATATTCCTTTTCTTTGCTTCCTGTAAAAGAATAATGCAGACTTGATAAAAATTTGTTAATGCTTTGATTTGGAATTGAATGTGTAATGTTTCCACTACATTTGAAATATGGAACTAAAAGCTATTAAAAAATATTTGCACTTTATTCACTTTTTTTTAACGCACTGCTATTTATTTGAACACAACTGTAATTCATTGAAATAGCCAGTGGGTTGTGGTCGAGTCTGACACGTTGTCCTCTTCAGTCATTGTAGAATCCTGCCCCCCTCCACCACAAAAAGACAAAACCAAGCCCTTCAATCAAACACAACTTTATCAAGAGGATCAGAAGTATTACTACACCTGCATTGACGGTTACATTCGGAAAGCAGGCACCTCCACACTCATCAGATGCAGAAGAAACGGAAAAGCGTTGGTGTGGAATGATGACAGTAGGCCCACCTCACTCATATGTATACGTAAGTAAACAAGTCCATTAAGGCCGCATTTACACTGCAGGTCTTGATGCCCAGTTCCGATTTTTAGCCTATATCCGATTTTTTTGACCGCCTGTTTACATCTACTTTTGAAAGTGACCCATATCCGATACCTGTGTTTACACTTGCTTAACACTTGAAACAACCCGCATGCGTACAAGAGGGTTTGGTTACCGAAACGAAAAAACGAAAGTAAACAACCAGCCGGCACTTTCTCGCAATGGACGCAAACGAGACCGAAATAATAATTCAAGCAATTGCTTTCCGAAGCATCTTTAGAGGTCCGCAAAATATTGGTCAGATTTTAAGGCGGAGAAGAAAGAGGATAGCCCTTATTGCAGCCTGGGCGTATGCGGCAATGATCGCTGCTACATCGGTTCAGAGGGATGTGTGGATGCGGGAAAGGACTCAAGATTGGTGGGATCGTGTTGTTGGAACCATAGAACTATATAATAGAAATATATAATATATAGTTCTATGGTTGGAACCTTTGACCAGGAACAATGGGTCAACAACTTTCGAATGCGGAGAGAAACATTCGACATGTTGTGCGAGCGGTTATACGTCATCAAAATGCAAAAAAGTACAACATCGTCGCATTTTCAATGACGTGCGAATCACAATGACAGGGAATATCCGATCTGTCCGTTTAGATGGCAGTCGCATTGGCAGATATCCGATTAATATCAGATTTATTTCCACATACGTATGATTGAGGCCTGAAACGGATCTGAGAATATCCGATTCCATGTGCTTTTTTCCTGTTTACACGTTCATAATACATATCCGATCTGTGCCACATGTGAGCAAAAAATCGGAATTGGGTCACTTTTAACAGGTAGTGTAAAGGCAGCCAAAGTGTCAGTGAAGGCACACACACACACACGGCACGAACAAGCACACAAAGATAAATCAACATTCATAAGCGTACACGTATTGAAACTCGCATTCACAAACATTCAAAACCGCTAATTATTTTCCTTCCCATATCTCACATGTAGCTGATCCAAAGATAAAGAAGCCACCGGAAGGTAAATAGGCTCCATTTCATCTCACTCTTTGCCACTGGCACATTCCTCCCCAGTACTCACATATTTCTATATCTCTCTCTCGCCCTCAAATTTGCAAAATGTTTTACATGACAAATGAACTCTATGCTGCTAAAGCTATAAATATATCAGATGACAAGATGATATTAACATCCAAAAGAAAAGGTAGACCCCCTTGTCCCTCCCAGGCATGCATGCACGCAGAATGTCAATTAACAAAATATGAAACCAGTTTCAGAGGTTGGAAAGCACAAGAAACTCAGAGGTGCTCCACCTCAATGGAAGTAGTCTCTTCAACCAGAAGAATAAAAATTTTTTCTAGAATCTAGTGTTGAAAACAAGTAGTGCGTGCAGAGAATTTGGGGAAGCATTTTCCAATGATAGGTACTTAAATGTGGGCCTCGATCTCTACTGCATCCAGGACAATTCAGTTTCGTCTCCAGTATACCCTCAAGTTCAACAGCGCTACACAAAATAACTGCCACTGTCCTGCTTTAACTGGACATAAAGCAAGCCACCCTAGCTAACGTTAGCTGGATTAGCTACATATTGAAAAATGCCAGCTAAACATTATCTACGTTAGCCACTCACTGACCCCAAGCAAATGCAGATGACAAATAGCTATCAGAACTTTCAAAAGAAGCATGTCTTTTCGCATTAATCAGGACAGTAGCTAACTCGATAATGCTAATATAGTCTGTAATAAGATTGCACTTATGAAGGTATAGATGCACTTACCTCTCCAAAGGTCCTCATCAAAGCAATCACTCATTGGGAATAACTTGCAGGACCTGGCACATGGCAAAGGTTAGGGTGTTAAACCAAGGTATACATTCATCTTGCATGGCAAAACTTGGAGGGAAATTTAATGATCTGAATGAGGGCTAGCATCATCTGTGCTAGACTTCACCATAGGCAGGTTGTAGCATGCTTGCAATTAATCATCCTATGGGAGGGTCCAGCTGAAACTGAGCCTCTCCACACAGGTAGAAGGTGGTGTTTTTTCCAATGCTGTCGCAGGTGTAAGGAATGTCTAACCTCAAAAGCTCCTGTAAGCACTTTCATACTCAACAGAGGCCCATATTCCATAAATCGGGGTTAATCTCAACAGCAACATGACTTGGCCTAAACAAACAAATTCATCCCAAAAATACCACAAAATTTTAGCATTATTATTTGCTTGTTTTCTGGCTTCTGACTCCTCTCCAGGGAGATCACATTGATGCCTTTGGCTGGCAGCATGGATGTGTAAAGACACCTTGGCCAGAGATAGAATATAAAAGCTGCTTGCATGACCCTAATCCTAACAGTGGGCTTTGCTGGAGCGCTGGAGAAAACCGCAGTAGCATTGTGGCTTTCCTTCATGTGCTCTTGATCATTGTTTTTTTCTCTCCATTCCATTCTCCATTGCATTAGAACCCAAAACAACCACCCTGTCCGTAACCACAGTGACCATAACCATGGAGAAGTCAACACCACGGACGACCCCAGTCATAGCAGCGACCATCATGTCAACTCCGCAGAACACGGCACCCAAATTAACCCCCACAACAGCATCCACTTCCCAGAAACTAACCTCCACAGCATCATCAACTTCCCCCAAACTAACCCCCACAACATCATCCATGTCCTCCAAACTAACCCCCACAACATCATCCATGTCCCACAAACTAACCCCCACAACATCATCCATGTCCCACAAACTAACCCCCACAACATCATCCATGTCCCACAAACTAACCCCCACAACATCATCCATGTCCCACAAACTAACCCCCACAACATCATCCACTTCCCCCAAGCTAACCCCCACAACATCAACCACTTCCGCCAAACTAACCCCCACAGCATCATCCACTTCCCGCAAACTAACCCCCACAACATCGCCCCACTTCCCACAAACTAACCCCCACAACATCGCCCACTTCCCACAAACTAACCCCCACAACATCATCCAATTCCCACAACCTAACCCGCACAACATCATCCAATTCCCACAAACTAACAACATCCAGGCAGAAGACCACAGTGCAGCCCTCACCACTGGCCACAACAACTGGTAAAATACCTGTTTTCTGGTAGCAGACAGACAGGAGCCAGGCTAAAGAGCTTATCTGTTATTAGGAGCCAATATGCTACAGACAGACTTACATACAGGCAGTGATATTAGTATTATTCCTGTTATATATTGTGCGGTCATCATATGTTTATGCTTTGGCAACATACCACCTAATGTTTGTCATGCCAATAAAGCTGGTTTAAATTTAATTGAAGAGAGTGTGTGTGCGTGCGTGCGTGCGAGTATTGGAGTCTGACTCGTTACATTACAATAGGAGAGAGAAAAGAATACCTAATAAAGTACTGGTTTCCTGGCTTTTGGGATCCTTCTCGGTCAAAACAAAAACTTGGCCAATCTTTGTCCTCTTAGTACCGAGTGCTGTAACCTGTTCTTTTTCCTAATAAGATATGCTGTGGTGTCTAAGAAAACCAAAGCGGGTACTATTGTGTGATTTACATTACATAACATTATCTTGTGCATTAGCCATGTTGTCCACTGCCCAAGATGCATTGATATGCATGTACACGCCTGTTATAATGAGAAAGATGGTCATGTTTACTCATTAACTGAGAGAATTTTCTACCCTCTTAACTGTGAAATCACAGTCAGTGCTGCATATTTGCTTTCCAACTTCCCTTATCCAGCAAGGCAAGACTACTGCCTACACTGTGCACTCTCTACACTATACATGTGACACTGTATTCACCTAAAGAGCTTCAGTGTTAATGGATGTAAGGCAGTCCTTAACTGACCGTTCCCCTCATCACGGGATTTGAACCCATGACCTTTGGTTTCATATGTATTTGTGCCCTTCCCTTACGTAATCAGACCCAACATTAGCCAGGGCGCATTGCTTTGTCCTTCTGTCAGATTTAAGGTTTATTCAAGAATACACATAAGTCTGAAAGGAGCCGCATACCCCTGAACGTATGCACAATTCTCTAATGTTCACATGGGTCTGTAAGGAGTGTATACATTAGGTTCTAAACTCCTCAAAACTCGATCATATCTCTGTTGTCACTGTATTATTAGCATTGTATCTTATATCATTGGAAAGCCTGTTCATTTCCCTTTACAATGATGTCCCGACTTTGTAAGGATCATGCATTTGTGGGATGAGCAGCACAGCTGATTATGTGGGTGGGGTTCCAAGTGAAATGTGCCAAATTTCCCTGCCAATGTCAAACAGTGTATTCTCCTGTTGGTATTGAGTCTATTGTTTTGAGTTGTTTGGGGGATTGGATGATTGAACTCTCTATCAGTAACAAGGAACAAACAAGACATATTGGTAATTTAACGCTTTATTCATTGAACAAACAGTCAGGAGCCTCAGTAGCGGGTAGAAGAACCATACGCAGCCACAACAGCCTGGCACCTCCTCCTCATGCTGGTCACGCGTTGCTGTGGGATGGCATTCCATTCCTCAACCAGGATTTGTCGCAGGTCAGCCAACGTGGTTGCGTTGGTCACTCTAGCACATACAGCATGCCCAAGCTGATCCCACAAGTGTTAACCCGCTACTGAGGCTCCTGACTGTTTGATCAATGAATAAAGCGTAAAATTACCAATGTCTTGTTTTTTCCTTGTTACTGAGTTCAATCATCCAATCCCCCAAACAACTAAAAACAATAGAGTCAATACCAACAGTAGAATACACTGTTTGGGAAAATACACAGTGGCAGGGAAATTTGGCACATTTCACTTGGGACCCCACCCACATAATCAGCTGTGCTGCTCATCCCACAAATGCATGATCCTTACAAATGGGACATCATTGTAAAGGGAAATGAACAGGCTTTCCAATGATATAAGATACAATGCTAGTAATGCAGTGCCAACAGAGATATGATCGACAAAACACAAATTTCCTAACTTTTTTTGAGGAGTTTATAAAGTCCACACGAGTCCGTAGGCTGCTGTAAATGTCCGTGGATACACACAGGTTCTGCAGTTGCGCTTGCTCTGTGATAATGTGCTTGCTCCTTTGTCAATTAGTGGATCAGTAGCTGAGACCAGCATCTCTCTCACTTCTGCAGAACCCATAAATCCAGGACCTGACAAACGGACACAAGGCGAGACTACTGCTATATATCTTGGTAAGTACTGCACTTGGAAAATAACTGAGCGTCACTGATTAAAGCTAGAGTATGCAACTTTTTCTCAACGGTCACAAAACATTTTAGTCATAACATCCCTTGGCCCTGCCCACAGAGAAAGGGAAACGCCCCGCACCCCACTGCATACACAGACCTCGTTCTGAATGTGCAAGTCTTCTAGATACAATTGCAGGATTACAGACTGGCATAACTAACATTGCAGTAAAAATGTCATCTAAAGGTCCAGGTAAAACAACAGAATCCAACGGGTCGCTGTGAAATTTCTAGCTGGTGAACTGGCAAGGTCAATATCACTGTTGATCGGTTGACAAAATTCGGGCCAAATCGCTGGTTTTAGAATGCAGAATTTGAGGGTATAAACACAGTGCATGGTGCTGGATTTCTCTCAGAACTCTCTTTCCATGATTGCTACCAACTAAGCATGACCATACCCCGATATTTTTCTAAAAACCATTGCATACCCCAGCTTTAAGTGACAGGAGTTTGTATTGGACCGATCGACCGTTTTGGCCTTAAGTGGTATGATTACTTTATGTTTTTTATTGCACTGCCTGTGTGACAGAGGTGGAAAGTCCAGGGGTTAGAAAGTAAAAGACTTCTCCACCCATTAACTCAGCCAGCTGATTTCACTAAGGCTACGGCCGAATATGACCCCTTTACCCCTTTGAGGAGCTTTCGAGTGGGTGACGTTTTCTCACAAATGGGGGCACTTAAAATCCCCGGATGAAACCCTTATTTCCAGGGTTTTGTTGAGGGGATTCTGAAGCACACTTATCCGACAATTTCAGGAAGTAAATCGGAAGTAAAAAAAGTAAAAAACGGGGGGCAGGGAACAGAGATCCTATTCGGTAACAGCCTAAGTTGTACCTCCTGGCTGAAGAATTGAGCTAATTAGCAAATCAAGGTGATTGGAACAAAATACTTTTACTTTCTGAACCTGGATTTCCCACCTCTGGTGTGTGATTAAAAGATGTCATTTAAAGTATAATAATTAAAATATAGTCACTTTGGTATTCTGAACAGAACATGCTGTTAAGGCTCTTGTGTACAGAACAGAGAGGTGCCCTGTGGTCCAGAGAATGTCTGCTTATAGCTGGGAGTCATAGCCAAGTATAGCCAATATGGGGTTTCACTCAGCATGGTTTACCTCACCTCACCCTGAAGAAGCAACTCGTCTGGTCAGCTGGGTGTCTGACAGAGTAAGTGTGTCACTGTAACTAGAGTGGGTGTGTAAAACCCAGACAGCACCTCACCAAGCGAGACACAATGGGTTTGTCACACTGATAGAGCGTATTGACTGCGAGAGTGAGTTTGCTGAAATGTAGAGTTCACCTAGGAAATGACTGTTGTTTTCCCACATGCTTCTTCAGGTGTGATCATTTTAGTGATTCTTCTCGTCGCACTAATAGTCGTGGTACTACTGAAGCTGAAAAATCAAGGGTAAGAAATGTCTGTTGTTTCTTTAGGCTAGTGGTGCGGTAGCCCATTAAGAATACTAAAAAGTAATACTGCTTCTCATTGAACTGTGCCCGTTAAGGAACATGTAATATTGATATGGCCTCCACTGAGTGAGAGAAGAGAGGCCAGCTAAAATGGGCCCCAGCATGCATTGTGTTTCTGCATCTGGACTGTGCTACAAGGTAGTGCACATTCTCAATTAAGTTCTCCCCCTCCCCCTCCCCCCTCCCCCTCCCCCTCCCCCTCCCCCTCCCCCTCCCCTCATCTCTCTCTCCCTCTCTCAGACGGCTCAGATTTCCACTGGCTGAACAGATTCCCATGGCGCCCACAGAACCACAGGACAGGAAATACATACGTGTTGCACAACAAGAGCTATGAACCCAAGCGCCAAATACGTACCCAAAAACTCTCTCTCTACATCAGCCCTCAAACAGCTGTCTCCATGCTGACCGTCACACAGAATTCCAAAATCCCAGTTCCTTCTCATGGGGAGGATCGGTGTCTGAACTCCAGCTGTGCTCTCTGGGACAACGTTGTTTTACGCTAACCATTTACATTTACGGGTGCCTTACTGCTTCAATTCAGGGACTTGATCTGGCAACCCCTGAGCAAGAAGAGCAGCTCCATGGCCATTATTATGCAAAATTCAGGGGTTCACAAGCATTTAAAGACTAATACCAGCAGAAGAAGTGACAGCACTGACATCCATCTTCCCTCGCACACACAAAGTGCAGCTTGGCTCGGAAACCAGGCCAGATCTCAAGTGGTTTGAACACAGTCTGCCCGGGGTCCAGCACTTACTGTAGCAGCGATGAGCATTCCAGGGACATGGCAGCCAGTCAGGATCCCAGAGGGCTGTTCGCAGAACTGTGTTTTTTCCGGGTTCAATTGCAGCATCCACCTTAAACTGGCCGGCACTGAGCTGATGTGATCAGTTAGCGGATACTTAGCCGTCCCATACGCAACTCTGAACTGCACTCCTTCAGCCAGGCTTACTGCAGTGGTGTCAAAGTCTGGCACACAAGGCTACAGAGAAGCCAACGCAAAGCTTCAAACTGTGGATATGCAGGAGAAGTCCTTTCCTGCACAAACTCCAGTGTAAATACAGCAGTGTTGAACAATGAGCTATGAAATTTTTTATTTTTTATTATTTTTTTAAGCGTGTCCAAATTTGTGAGCATTCCCCAGAATGTGTATTAAACGTACAGACGGAGCCCTTTGAATATTTGCAGGTCTCATACATGCCTGTGAGTTTTTGCATGTATGTGTGTGTGTGTGTGTGTGTGTGTGTGTGTGTACAGGCATATATGCATGAGTATGTTTATGCAGTATATTTCTACAGTGCAATAAAGTATTTGAGAAGCCCCTACAAATGGGCTGGGCATTTGGCATTTGGCGTTTTACAATTTATTTATTTGTTTTGTTTTAACTGCCAGATTTGGTGCATTTTGACTATAACTAATAACTAATGGGACACAGTGTCAGAAAGCCACAATGAAGATAAAGAAAAAAAATTTATATTATACCTATTAATAATGATATCATATAATGAAATGTATAGGAACAGTATAATAAATCAATTTTAAGATTCCCTTGGCATTATGGGTCTTAGTGTGTGAATGTGTTTTTTTCCTACATGGACACTGGGGGAGGAGGGTGGGGTTGCTTCTGGTTTTTTTGATTGGCTCTGGAAAACGTCCACCATGGTAGGAGAGGCTCCTGGTAGGATGACACCCTGGTAGGAGAGGCTCTATAAAAAGCAGAGCGACTGATGGACAAGTACACTATACGGCCAAAAGCATCCGGACACCCCTGGGGCTGTTTTTCATGGCTTGGGCTAGGCCCCTTAGTTCTAGTTTAGTCCGTGCTGGCGAGGTTGTTGACATTTAGTCCCTGCTGGCAATAGGCTTGGGACGATGGTCGATGGAATCGACTATTGACAATGGTTGAACCCATCGGCGATGGCTATCTTTGTCGATGCCTGGACGATTTTTCTTTTTTTAATTCTTAATTTAAATTTAAATTTCGCCTCTCATTCTGTGTTTTTAATACATTTTCTACTCTACCATGCATTTACAATGTAACGTGTTGTCTGTGTCTTTGAAATGTGATCGCCTATGCAGTGCAACGGCGCCATAATTTACCTGGACTGAGCAAAATCACGCTGATAGCCTAACTTCTATTAGACCACAGTGCAACTAACTATATAATTTAATTCAGGCCTAATTAAACCAATTATATTTCGTATTCAATAGTGCTATTGATAAACTATTGTTCAGTCTAGAACGGAGTGTAGGCTTAGGCTACGGAGTGGTGAGCTGTAGCCATCCCTTCTAACAGCACAACAAGCCTACCGGTGTCAGACTCGGGGCATGGAAACAAATATAGCCTAATATTGTACAATCTGACTGTAGACTAATGAAAGATGTTATCAGAGAAATAAACTAGATTGGATGAAAAGGTGGCCGCTATATTCCTATATTGATACACGGAATGTCTTCGTCGCTCAAGCGAAACATTGAAACGATTTAGGAGTTGAGGCTATAATGTCAAATTGATTCAACAGGCTTATGTAGAATAGTAAATAGGCGATGGCTAGAGGTCTCGATGGGACGATGCTGCCTTGCACATGATGGTGTGTGTGTGTGTGTGTGTGATAGGAAAATACGGAACTACTTACATCCCGAATTGATTCAATAAGGAATGCAACATTTTATTATTCATACGGGACGATTCTGTATTATAAGGAACGAGTGGAAACCCCAAACAAAAAATGTCTACCAAAAGACTTCTGTGTTTAACTGAATTGGGCATAGACCACTCAGTTAAACAGAGAACGGACTACAATACCCTCCCTTCCTGCCCTCTTTTAGTTCCTACAACCCAGTGGAGAAGATCCATGGACGATACTGTGCTTCCAACTTTGTGGCAACAGTTTGGGGAAGGCCCTTTCCTGTTTCAGCATGACATTGCCCCTGTGCACAAAGGGAGGCACATACAGAAATGGTTTGTCAAGATCGGTGTGGAAGAACTTGTCTGGCCTGCACAGAGCACTGAAGCTCAACCCCATCGAACACCTTTGGGATCAACTGGAAAGCCGACTGCGAGCCAGGCCTAATTTCCCAACCTCAGTAATGCTCTTCCGACTGAATGGAAGCAAATTCACACGCCAACGTTCCAACATCTAGTGGAAAGCCAACTCCATATTAATGCCCACGATTTTAGAATGAAATGTTTGACGAGCAGTGATACTTTTGGTCATGTACCGTATAACGGCCTTGTCAGATGAAACAGAAGCTGGCGACATGACAAGACGGGAGACAGAAGGGAGACGGACGCAGTTCAGGCAGTGCGCCAGAGCGCCAGCTTTTAATCGCCAAGGCTGAGCGGCTCCAGGCAGGGGTCACCAACCCCCCCGGTCCAGGAGAGTCTCGGGAGGACTTGCTTTTCCTTTTTTTATTTTTTTTACCCCCCACCTTAAAATGAGCAACAAAATTAGACCCAAGAAAGCGTGTGAGATGAGCGAACCGTGTAATCTACACGCTGTAATTGAGCGACGGAAACCAGCAGACCCTGCAGCTCTCCGGGACCCAGGGCTGACCGCCCGCGCTCTACAAAGCTTGAGAGACTTTTTAAATGGAGCCTCACTTGCATGATGTTTTGTTAAAATAAGGCCTTATCAGAAAATACAGACAATCACACAGATTAAAAGATAATAAAATAAAATGTTTGTGTCATTGTAAATCCAGAAAGATATCACAGCAACAAAAAATATAGGTATTTGTTTTCAGTACTCAGGAAAATAATGTTTAAAGGGGATTTTAAACAGATATTTAAAAAAGGTTTTTATAAAAAAAATTAAATAAAGACTTTATATATACACAATTACACATATATTTAAAATAAAGCTTTCACCAGGGTTATCTTGATTGGCAGGTCCTAGAAGGCCATCTTTACCTGTACAGGTATGCTCAGAACAGTGCCATCAACATGGCAACATTGATTGGAAATTCCACCCTCTCCAGTGTGTAGGGCGTGGCCTTCACCTGCTCAGGTGAGGCGATCAAGTAGGCAATGTGGCCCACACGCTGCTCCACACAGGTCACACACAAAGGACCTCCGGCCTCTGTAGAGTCACTCTGCAACACGCAACACACACACAAACACTGCGTTAGACAGTCTCCTACACACACACATACTGCATTAGAAATGCTCCTATACACACACACACACACACTGCGTTAGACAGTCTCCTACACACACACACACACTGCATTAGACAGTCTCCTACACACACATACACACTGCATTAGAAATGCTCCTATACACACACACACACACACACACTGCATTAGACAGTATCCTACACACACACACACACACACACACACTGCATTAGACACAGTCTCCCACAGACTCACTTACATACACACACACACACATACTGCATTAGACAGTCTCCATCTCACACACACACACACACACACACACACACACACACATCCTGCATTAGACAGTCTCCTACACACACACACACACACACACACACTGCATTAGACACAGTCTCCCACAGACTCACTTACATACACACACACACACATACTGCATTAGACAGTCTCCATCTCACACACACACACACACACACACACACACACACACATCCTGCATTAGACAGTCTCCATCTCACACACACACACACACACCCTGCATTAGACAGTCTCCATCTCTCACACACACACACACACACACACACGCGCACACACATACACGCATACAAAGCCAGACACACGCGCACAAACACGCACACACACACACACACACACACACGCGAGCACACACACACACACGCGCACACACACACACGCGCACACAGACAAAATACACTTTCGCTCGCTCACATGCATGCACCCACCTCACCAAGACTTACATATTTTATTGGGACCTTGCACATGGTGAGGGCAGAGTCCTCCATGATGTGGTTATGGCATTCCTGAATGGAGCAGCAGGGCGGCCGTCCGTCTGTGAGCAAGGTGCTGGTGAGCACTGGCCGCAGGAAGTACTCCTGCAGCGCAAAGGAAGTGGACATAAGACCGCTGAACAGGAAGTAGAAAACAGACTCAGGCTGTCTCCTGCGTACAGTGCACTGGCAGAAGTACTGTACTGTTTAATGTGCACTGTTTAGCAGTCTGTGAAAAATATCCGCCATACTGTTTTCCAACCGCACTGTAGAAGTGTCGTAAGCAGGTCATAAGACGTCCCACCAGTGTTGCCATGTCCGTGGTTTTACAGCTAAATTGGGATATTTTCAAAGTGCAGTTACGGGTAAAAATGAAAAGTCACAAAGCACGCACTTATTTTAAAATGTAAAAACATGATCATTTCTATTTAAAATACGTTGGTTTCGGTTAAAAATAGCCTATAATTTGGGGTAGTTTTGAGTCGCCATTTGGCTGGAAAGTCTTACAAGATCCGGCAACCCTGCGCCCCACTCTTGCGCTGCCATGTCACGTGTTGTTTTTGTTGTATTTGAAGGGTCGTCCTCCCTACCCGCCTTTGTCATTTCACACCTTGTTGCTTTCACCTGCTTATGTTAAAGCAAGGAAGCAATACCCCCACCCAACCCAACCCAACCCAACCCAACCCAACCCACCACCACCCAACCCAACCCAACCAAACCCCACCCAACACAACCCCACCCCACCCCAACCCAACCCAACCCCACCCAACCCAACCCAACCCAACCCAACCCAACCAAACTGCCGTGCAGAACTCATTATCCTCACAAGGGAAAGAACAGCCGCTTGCTTACTTATTTTCGGTGGCATGACAACAGACGAAGAACAGCCTCGTCGCTGGCCTGCGGTCACATGACTTAGAACTCTTGCTCACCATGGCCATGGTCAGTATGTACTCGATGGTTTTGGTGATCACCAGCCTGTTCTTGGCGCGGGTCACAGCCACGTACAGCAGGTTCCACTCGTCTTCTGGGACACTTTGGAATCCATCTGCACAAGCCACAGTTTGAAGATATAAAGCTTTAGAACTGCGGAGCCCCCCCAATAATATAGCACTGCTTTGTATTTGGTCTTTGTTAGTTTTAATATATGGTAAAAAGTTCAATATCATTTAATTCGTTGAATTCTGTGTAAGAAAAAGACCTAACAAAGAGAATTCCCATGCTAAAAACTGTTTATTTTTATTTTTTTAATGTCATAACAGCTAAAATCTGTCAAATTAATACTTAACCACTCTCACGAACCTGAACTACTCCCATGACCCTTAACAACATCCCATGACCCTCCAATGTGACAGTAAATCCATGTGTCGCAGGTATTAGCTCCATGTAGCAGTGTAACTCCTCTCCTCACCTTCCCTTCTGCTAGCGCCACACAGTCTCTGACGGTTGTGTCCAGCGCAGTACATTTTGGCGAAGTCGTCGGTGATGATGACCGTGTCAAACTCCAGCCCTTTGGCCTTGTGCACGGTGCCCAAAATATAATCTGGAAATGGAAAAGAGGTAACTGACAAACAAAACCTACAAGAAAAACGTAAGTAATATCACATATCTGACCTGCACAGTGTGAGTGTATATCACATATCGGAGCTGTGCAGTGTGAGTGTATATCACATATCTGAGCTGCGCAGTGTGAGTGTATATCACATATCTGAGCTGTGCAGTGTGAGTGTATATCACATATCTGAGCTGCGCAGTGTGAGTGTATATCACATATCTGAGCTGTGCAGTGTGGGTGTATATCACATATCTGAGCTGTGCAGTGTGAGTGTATATCACATATCTGAGCTGTGCAGTGTGGGTGTATATCATATCTGAGCTGTGCAGTGTGAGTGTATATCACATATCTGAGCTGTGCAGTGTGGGTGTATATCACATATCTGAGCTGTGCAGTGTGGGTGTATATCACATATCTGAGCTGTGCAGTGTGGGTGTATATCACATATCTGAGCTGTGCAGTGTGGGTGTATATCACATATCTGAGCTGTGCAGTGTGGGTGTATATCACGTGTGAGCTGTAGTGTTACGTCCCGATGCTGCCTCGTGAGTGCGGCCCCATTAAATCTTTTGTGTGCTAACGAGTTTCCTTCGGCTCACCTGAGTTTTGATTGAAAATTGCACACACCTGTTGTGGATTTCCAGAGAGCATATATATTTTCAGCGTTCTCTAACTCGAGGTTCGTTCGCATTTCCTCTGGTATGGCTTCATACACGTTGCCAGCTTGCTGCCGTGCTGAACCACATTTTAAAGTAGCATTATGGTGTTTGTTTCAGGTAGTATGCAGCGCTTACTTTGTTGTTGTCCTGGTTGTTGCCGTGCTGTAGAGGTGCGCATTTGTTAAATGCACTTCTGCGCGATTCCCCATTTGGAAGCCGTTTTTAACTTTGCTTTGTGCGAGCATATTCTTTGTTTGAATGCCGCCGTGTTTCCAGAAGGAACATTTCAGTAGTAAACTGCTCATTAGTTTATGGCTACTTTGCCGTGTAGTGTTTCAGTTGTATATGCTATTTTATGTTTTGTGGAGTACTACTCTTGTCTGATGTGCTCATGTGATACCTGACGTAATTATGTGTAAACACGGAGACTCGCTATGACGGAGGAGATATTTTAATAAAAACATTTTGTAAGTTGGCCATTTGTGTTTGAAATAATGTGTTGCGGCCCCTTCGAGCCGGGATCATAACAGCAGTGTGGGTGTACAGTATATCACATATCTGAGCTTCAGTGTGGGTGTATATCACATATCCGACCTGCACTGTGTGGGCTGATCACAGAGCAGTTGTTAATGCGATCCACCAGCTCAGGGATGCGGTGGTTGTATTTCTCCACCACAGCCAGCTTGGCCTCCAGCTCGCGGTCCTCAGTGTGGCAGGCGTATCGCTTCAGCCCGCCGTAGCCCCCCATATTCCGTCTACAGAAGTTTTTGATGAAGTAGTCCCCGATGGTCAAGTTCTCTATTCCAGGAGGAAGCAACAACACAGATTAAAACTTCACAGGTTCTTCCCTCAACATAAAACGAACCCTGCCTGCATTCCGTCGAGGCCTGAAGACACACCTCTTCAGACTCCACCTTGACTGATATTCTAACCTAGGACCTCATGGTACTAGTTCCCTGTGTTTTCCTGTCTGTTTGTTATAGTTTATAATAGTATTTAGAATAGAAGTGTAGTATAGCTGATTTACCCACAGCTTACTGTGAACTACAGTCAACGTTCATTACTAGGGATAGCTGCTACATTATGGGAAGGATGTGCTTTGTCTTGTCTGTTCTGTAGTGATCTTGAGGACGTCTCTGTATGCACTTATTGTACGTCGCTTTGGATAAAAGCATCTGCTAAATGAATGTAATGTAATGGAAAATGGAAAATGGAAAATGGAAAATGGAAAAGGAAAAACGTTTGGTTGCGATATGAACATTCGACAAGCATGCAAGCGCAGTGCAGTGCACTCAAATGTTTTTTTTACGCTCTGTGCCTTTATGAATTTATGTGCTAATTCAGTGAACAATGCCGACGTTATTGTTAGATCATTGTGAAACGCACAGCACAAGCAATCCTCTTTCCACATCAGCTTTGCACGCGTTAACAAAACTAACCACAGGTTGGCCAAAACCAATACCTTCCCGTTTTACGTTCCAGTTTCCGCATTCATTGAAGGCGTATGAGCACAGACAGCAACTTATGAAGAAACATTTTAGCAAATATTATTTATACAACAAACTTGCTTACTTTATTATTAAAAAGGGAACATGAGGCTAGAGCAGGGGCCCACAAGAGGGGCCGATCTGCTTCACGAACCTCGGCTCTTCATTATTTCATTGGCTCAATTATATCTTGATCTGATATTTGTATAAGCACCAGCTACTGCTGTAAACTGAGTGTTTCCTAAAGATTTTACTGTGCTCAAGTACAGGAGTGAACCAGAACAGTTTATAGAGTGGTCAGGTTCGGAGCTGTGCACCCCTGGCCTAGAGTAATACAATAATAAGAGTTTCAGATCACCATGGATACTTTTTGACCACGCCATTTTCACTTTATTTACAATGGCACATCAAATGTGCTGCCACTCGTGTGTATGTCGTATCGGCCAATCATATTGGTCATAATCTTAGATTATTGACCCAATACGGCAACCCCTGGTCCTGGAGTGCCAGAGACGGTCCTGGTTTTTTCTCCATCCACACCTGTAACTACATGTAACCATTCCGAATATGCAGGCTCAGACTTTTAATCATCTGTCAATCTCTTGCGGTCAAGCTCAGATGGAACGAAAACCAGAAACGGCACCGGCACCCCCAGGACCAGGGTTGCCTACCCCTGTAACAGACTGTAGGAGAACGGCACGGCACAGGGGCCTGAAATGCCCATCTACACCCGAGGCTCTTACTCTGCATACGCTCACTCTCCGGCTGCATCAGCACCCAGATGTCCATGATTTTCTTCAGTCCAAAGTTGTCAACGCCCTGAAAGGCAAGCAAACACAAAGTAATCCCACGAGATTACGGTTAGAGGCAGGAATCACTGGCGGAATGGAAAAACAGGAAACCGTTCTGTAGTTGGGTTACGGAAAATTAATTTCTCATGTGCCCCCCTTCTGAGTGCCCATCCCCTGAGTAACGTCCCGTGCACATTCTGTGATGTCTCGTATCTATTCTTTAATGGCCTGCAATGACGCGTATTATCTGCTATGACGAATTCTCCCCCAAAAATGTCTCCCTTTAATGTGTTGCAAGTGCTTCTGTTTGTGATCTTTGCACTGGGTGGTAGTGGGTGCGCTGGTTAGTGGCGAGTGCCCAGCTGCACACAGGCTAATGGTTCAGGCCCAGGCATTACGCGATCAAACACACTCACGCCCACGATGTGGATTTTCGGGAGTATGGCGGCTGAGGTGAGCCTGACCGCCTGGTCGAACACGGTCACATTGCTGCGAGAGAGGATGGCGACCGTTCCCTCCCTGTGAGCCCTCGCCTGCTCTGGTCCCAGCATCCCACTGGAGGCGTCCTCCTCTCCTCTCACACTGCCTGTTACACGCAAGTTACACACGGTTACACACACAGGCTTACACATACACATACATTACAGGGATAGGGGCGGCAGTGTAGGGATGTGTAGGGATGGGGCGGCAGTGTAGTATAATGGTTAAGGTACTGGCCTTGTAACCTAAAGGTTGCAGGTTCGATTCCCAGGTAGGACACTGCCGTTGTACCCTTGAGCAACGTACTTAACCTGAATCGCTTCAGTATATATCCAGCTGTAGAAATGGCTAATATGTAAAAAATGCTAAAATAAAGTTGTGTAAGTCGCTCTGGATAAGAGCGTCTGCTAAATGCCTGTAATGTAATGTAAACGTAATGTAATGTAATGTAATGTACATTACATGCGCACACACAGACACACACACACACACACACACTACACACAAGGTTACACACACGCGATTACACATACACACATACACAGTTACACATATACACAAACATGTTACACACAAACACAGTTATACACATACACACATAGTAACACACACATACACATTACACACACACACACACACACACACACACACACACACACACACACACACACACACACACACACACACACACACACACACACACACACACACACACACACACACACACACACACACACACACACACACACACACACACACAGCAACGTGCTCACTGAAACACATGCAGTCTGTTCTCATTGGTTTACCTTGCTGACTCCCACCAACCAGCACCTTCTTCACTCCTTTGAAACACCACAGGATCGTAGATCCAATGTAGGCGATTTCAGAGCCAAATCTGAAACTCTTAAAATACATAATTGCAGTATTAAGCATAACATATAATGCAAACAAAACACTGAAATTTACATTTTCAGGCAATAATGTTACTAACAAAAAATACGTTTACCCTTTATTTCATGTCATTGTTAAACTTTAAAATGTTTACCTGGGTGAGATTGTAAAGGTGAGTGTATGAGGTTGTACCTGGGTGAGATAGTACAGGTGAGTGTGTGGGGCTGTATCTGGGTGAGATTGTAAAGGTGAGTGTATGAGGTTGTACCTGGGTGAGATAGTACAGGTGAGTGTGGGATGCCTCTTGCAGGGCATTGACAGCCCCTCTGAAGGTGTAAATCTGCTGGTGAGGGTCTCCCACCAGGATCTTCCCACAGCCCTGGTGCAGCAGGACATCCATGATTGCTGGAGGGACATTACTTACTTAGCTTAGCCTGTATACACAATATAAATATACAATGGCATCACTCTCTAGTATACTTCTACAAACCTATCTATTACATGGATGTATAATGCATGATAAGCACTGAAATTTTGGCACAAGTCTTCTTCAGCGTGCTAAACCGGCATAAAATCCTGTAACGGCCCGACCAGGGTATGAAATTAACATTTTCACCCACTGGGCGGCTTGTGTACTCTAAAAATCACCAGCCATTTTCAACATTTTACCTGCCACATTACCCTGTACAATACAACACAACCTGGTTGGTTACCAGCCAAAGTGGCTGCTCCAGTAAAAATCTTAGCGCCACAATCAAAATTTTTACCAGCATTTGGCGGGTGTCTGGTGTTAATTTCACACCCTGGGCCCGACCCCACGTGAACCACTTAAATAGATCACCCATATAACATGTGACACTCACCGACAACCTGGAAAGCTTTCGCACTTTAGGCAGGTCAGTTATACAGCACTGTTTAAATTTTTCAATTTAGCCATCATCCTTTTTTAGGCAGCAGTGATTATCCTATCACCTAAAAATATGGCCATGCTCAAGTACAAAATGGCAGAGTAGCAACAACTGAATGACAACACAAATAATAAATTAACCCATAAAAAAACATCAGAAACATTCAGACACCCTTTGGGAACAGAAAACCCCCAGCTATCAGCCCAAGGCTCCTTATCTATGATTATTAGCAATAAACATTTTTATTAAAGGGTAAGTTCGCTATTTTGGACCTTGGACCCTATTTGCGGTCTGTCTTCCATGAACCTGACACATTGAGTCCATTTTTTTGCTGATCGGTCCAGTATTGAGTTCGCTACAGATTTCCTGTAGGCTCTCACTGGGCTACAATAGAAGTAAACGGGGCAATTATAAATGTTATGGAAAAACAACGATAAATGTGCTTTTATAGCTCAGCGTGTATGCTTACGGTCTCAGTATGCTCTCCTGTGAAATGTAGGCTATCGCAAACGCAAACCGAACGTTGAAACAACAGTTCCATTTGAAACAGAACTATTTCTCCGACCGCACTACCTCGCACTGACTTCGGATAACATTACCTGCGCAACTTCAGCCTCTCTCTCTTCTCTTGCTCTCTTATCATCCATCTCTTGTAGTTCCGTGTCCGTGTATTCTGGCTCAAATCTGTAGCCAGTAACGTCAGTCAAAATCGAATTCTTCGTCTTCGTAATCATTATAGTAATCCATCATCCAAGTTTTTTTGTGCAAAGTGTAGCCTACGTTGCTGCAGGTAAACAAACGCAGACTGCTCACCTAGATAGTTTCGTAAACGGCCGGCACACCTTCCCGCTCCCCTACCCCCGACACATAGTACTCCGCGGGAGCAGCGAAAACAAGCAACAGAGAAATGCTTACTTCCAAGCCATGCCAAGCACGTAAAAATGTTCGGATTGAGATACATTTCACAGGAGAGCATACTGAGACCGGTAACAATACACCCTGAGCTTCCCGTCTCATTTATTGTACATGAAAGCACATTTATCGTTGTTTTTCCATAACATTTATAATTGCCCCGTTGACTTCTATTGTAGCTCAGTGAGAGCCTACAGGAAATCTGTAGCGAACTCAATACTGGACCGATCAGCGAAAAAATGGACTCAATGTGTCAGGTTCATGGAAGACAGACCGCAAATAGGGTCCAAGGTCCAAAATAGCGAACTTACCCTTTAAGTCAGTCAAAATTGATCAATCAGGTAAGAAGTGAAAGAGGATGAATGACAGGTGAAGTATACCATGAACACTGTGTGCAGGTAAGAGTTGAGCTGACAGGACAGGTGGTCAAATACCTGGTGTGCAGTCCTGGGCCTCATCAATGAAAATTGCATCATACTTGTGGAGACGTGGCTTCTGTAGCTGCCAGAGTTTGAGGTAACCTGTAGGGGCACAGACAGTGTGAGGTAACCTGAAGGGGCACAGACACAGTATGAGGTAACCTGTAGGGACACAGACACAGTGTGAGGTAACCTGTAGGGGCACAGACAGTGTGAGGTAACCTGTAGGGGCACAGACAGTGTGAGGTAACCTGTAGGGACACAGACAGTTTGAGGTAACCTGTAGGGACACAGACAGTTTGAGGTAACCTGTAGGGACACAGACAGTATGAGGTAACCTGTAGGGACACAGACACAGTGTGAGGTAACCTGTAGGGGCACAGACACAGTGTGAGGTAACCTGTAGGGGCACAGACAGTGTGAGGTAACCTGTAGGGACACAGACACAGTCTGAGGTAACCTGTAGGGGCACAGACACAGTCTGAGGTAACCTGTAGGGACACAGACACAGTCTGAGGTAACCTGTTGGGGCACAGACACAGTGTGAGGTAACCTGTAGGGGCACAGACAGTGTGAGGTAACCTGTAGGGGCACAGACAGTGTGAGGTAACCTGTAGGGGCACAGACAGTGTGAGGTAACCTGTAGGGACACAGACACAGTCTGAGGTAACCTGTTGGGGCACAGACACAGTGTGAGGTAACCTGTAGGGGCACAGACAGTATGAGGTAAGCTGTAGGGGCATAGACACAGTCAGATGTAACCTGTAGGAACACGATCTGAGATAACCGGTAGGGACACAGACAGTCAGAGGGAACCTGTAGACACACAGACAGGAAAGGGAAATGCATACAGAGTGAGGTACCAGGGGGGGTTCACAGACATAGCTTAAGTTAAAGCATTACTGAATAACCACTTTTTTGCCAGCACTTACCATCATGGGTCATGTGGTACGCAATTTCCCTTGTCTTCGTTAACTCAGTCATTTTATCCCAGATCTTTTGGGCTTCATTCGCAAACGTCTGCATCAGAGAGAGAGAGGAGTGTTTTTTTTTTTTCCGTTTAAAAAAAAATTAATTCAAGATTTTATCCTTTTTTTTTTAAAAGTCCCCGCCCTTTTCTCCCCAACTTGGATTGGCCCAATCACGCTCATGCTGCGACACTCAAATGCAACCTCCACTATGGATTTGGGAGAGCGCAGGCGGACATGAGCTCTCCTCTGAGGCACGTGAGGTTAGCCACCAGCACTTCTCACGCTGCAGTTCAGGCTCACGCAGACACGAGCCCGATGACCATGCTTTGTGTGCAGCCCAACAGGCCAGCATGCGTGCGCCCCATCAGCCAGCAGGGGAAAGAGACTCTGTCATGCCAGCCAACTCTAACCCTCTCACCGCTGGCCCATGCTCAACTCTATAAACATCTGTGTGTCGCCTTGCGGAGCTGGCAGCCAGGGTCAGCACTGGCAGGGTCCGGATTAGATACCTGACTGTGGGGCCCATCCAACTAGAACAGTGCCTTAAAAGGCTACACAGCAAGCCCAGAGATATTGCCCTGTTACTCAACGGAGTGAACTATTTCACTGAAACAGTCCAGGCTCAACCACACAACAGCCACACCCCACACACGAGATGTGAACCTGGAACTTTCCAGACACAAGCTAAGCTCCCCAACCACCACTCTAGCCTCCAGAATGTGCCACTCCGGGGTATGGGGGCCATACCTCCTTCGCGGTCTGGTCCGGCCTTTTCATTTGCCCGTTGGTGTTCTTGTACTCCTGTGGGACGTGGTTAACGGTGATGCGCTGGTCAGCGGAGGCAAAGAAGGCCTTGATGGTCTGGGTGACCACCTTGGCGTTGACATAGCCACCCAAGCCTTTGGGAAGCACCCAAGCCACAGAGAAGGGCTGAACGTTGAAGGAAAGCTTCTTCAGGACCTGGTAACTGCGAGGGACACACACAGGCCTGTTTAACCATAGAGTCAATAGACTGGGTCACTCTATTTTTCCCTCCTTGATATTCTTTCTGATGTGAGAGTGATTTCCCTGCCCACAGTGCCCTCTGGTGGCCATTTGTACCATTGACTACGAGCAGAACATCCAATCCCAACAGGAGAGTTAAGTACCTCTTTCCGACAGCTCCATAGGCCATAGAGTGGACCGTCCTGCAGTCCACGTTTCCAGGGAAACGTTCCTGGGCCTCGATTGCGGTGGACTTGTTGAAGGCCACATACAGGAAGCGGAGGTGTGGCCTCTGCTGAGCGTACTTCACCAGCGTGGATGTCTTCCCGGTGCCTGAGGGAGCCACAGAAAGCGAGCGTTTCCATGCAGTCGGCTAACAGGCCTGTCTCTCTCACCACTGCCAGAGACGGGCAGAATTTCAAATACAAACTGTTTCTAACCAATGTCATATTTCAGAAGATGGGCATCTTGAACAGAACTTTGAAACTCTTTGCGGTTGCTGTCGTCTCCTGAGCTCATATTAAAACTGCCGGTGAGCCCTACTCCTGCCTGGCATTTCCCTCCCATAGCAGAATATACTGCGTCTCTATATCACATGGGAACGCAGTGTGTTTTGCGATGTGTCGAAGGAGAGCCGTGCGTCAGACTCACCTGCAAAGGCCATGATTTTGACGATCTGGCCAGGCTGGATGTCATGATTGAGTATCTGTTGCTGTTCATGGGTCACCTGGATGTCCGCCCTGAAGTATCACACAGGACAAAGGTAAGCAAAGCTTTTAATGAATCCATTTTACCACACACCAAAAAAACATTGATATTACCTCATAAAGAACTTGCCCACCCCAAATATGAGTACATGTATAACAGGCCGTGTGGCGTGGTGACCTCACCCGCACTTTGCTGCCACTGTTGGAGGAGGGGAGTTCTCCATCAGGTGTAGGACGTAAAATACATTGTAGTGGCACCTGGAGAGAAAACACCATGTGAACAGGCTGTAGTGATGGCCTAACTTGAAGTGATCACACTGGAGTGGACACTGTGCCCACCATGCTGTGATTAGTTGACTGCATGGTCAAAACATTCCTGGTGTATTAAGTATGAATCTTATCATTTGATCCTCTCCTGTCTCTCACATCCCTGTGTCAGAAGCCCATTCCATCTGCCTCAGGCTCCACCCCTCTGCCTCAGGCAGGACCCACCCCTCTGCCTCAGGCCCCACCCCTCTGCCTCAGGCCCCACCCCTCTGCCTCAGGCTCCATCTGTGTATTAGGCCCCTCCCCTCTGTCACTGGCTCCACCCCTGTCTTAAAACCCGCCCCTATGCATCAGGCCCCACCCATCTGGCTTAGGCCACACCCCTCTGCCTCAGGCCTCACCTGCTGCTCATCTTGATGCCGTGCTTTTTCATGGCCAGCAGCAGCACAGCGACACAGCACAGGTACTCCGACACACCCCCCGGGGACTGCAGGCACCCCGACCTCCTCAAACGGATCATCAGATCCAGAACGTCCTTCACCCCGTCAGCTAGAATCAGCATCAGCGCCATGGCAGACCACGGGTTTGGACCCTGGAAGACCAATCTGACCCAGTTAATCATTCAATCAGACCCTACCAATCAATCAAGCATTCAAGGCCAATGCAAAGCAATCAATCGAATAACTACAATTCAACATACATGCAGCTATTTGCAAAATACAGCCAAGGAACACACTATTGATCACTGAGTTACTAAATAATTCTGACTTGATTAAACACCAGTGATGTAGAAATACATATTGATTTAGAGATACACATAGTGATGTACAAATACATACAGTGATGTCAAATACAGAGATGGAGGGGGCGGTAATTTGCATTGTCATGGATTTTCTCTTAGTCATCAATGGAGACAAAATAATGTTCACAACTCAGTGTTCATCAGGTCAAAATCCAAATCGATTTGATCAAGACTTGCTTGAATGCTCTAAACAGAGCACCAGATAAGTGTCTCCTATTTCTCCATTGATGACTAAGAGAAAATCCACGACAGCATATTTATTTTTTCTTGTGCTGGCCTTGACGCAACCTGTGTAATGTTACTCCCCATTTCTCCACTCTGTGTGTACAGTATACACACTTGGCACCTCAATAACATTCCATTCTGCCCTGCCTCTATTCACTGCCTGCTGTTGCCTACACACGCAGCAGAGAATCCCTACAACAATCAGAGTTCCATTATGGAAGGTGGAAAATGGCATTATAAATTTAACGTAGCCTAAACAAATCTATTAGTCTGCGCGTAGCCACACAGCCAGTCGTAGTGAGATTACCGCCAATCAAAACACTAATTTCACGTGCTCCGCAAACCTATTGAATCGTTGATCATTTCTGAACACAGGTCACAAAACGGTGTGCTTCCGCAAACAAATTTTATATTGATTTTTAAATGGTAGTAAATTGGTTTTCAGAAAATGCCATTTTATATTTTTAGGCGGGGGTGGCAAACTCTGTAGGCGGGGTGGGCCGCCCCACCAAATGTATTGAAGGGGAAACACTGCAGTGATGTAGAAATACATACGGTCATGTACAGATACACAAAGCCCTATAGAGATACTCACCCCCTGGATCTCAGGCAGCTCTGGTAGGCGGTGCTTCATGCAGGCCTGGACCTTGGGGAAGAGCGGATGGGCTCTGATGCAGCACAGAACCTCTTCCGGCTGCACTCTGCGAGTATGCTTAAACTGGGCCATGTACCTGCAACCATAGCAACACAGCAGTGAGAAAGCCGGCCCCGTACGCAGGTGAGACAGTACAGGCGCACAGAGATAAACGCTCCTGTGCTGAGACAGTTCACGGTTTCTCCTGTCCAATAAAGAGACTAGCACTAGCGATTAGGTAAAAGCTGTACTGAATGTTAAAGTGTGAACAATGTATCACTGAATCACATGGCCAACTGGTAATGCAGCTTCTAGAATGGCAGAAGGTACAATAAAAGTTTGTGACAATAAATCCCAGTCAAAGCAGTATCAACTCAAAGCACTTTACTAAATCTTCCCGAAACAAAACGTATATCATCCCTGTCCATTACAAAACAAGCAAATAAATACTTAATGGATTTGCCTCTGCGTCTGTTTTCCAGCACATTTGTTTACCAATGTAGACAATGATTAATCAACTGAATTTGTAGTGCCATAGGATTCACGGTTTCCCGAGCAGAAACAAAACTTCGTCCAGTCATCGCAGTTTTTGCTGTAGCAGGTGTACTGAGACTCACTGGACCATGTTGAGAATGCAGAGATCCTCATCAGAGGTGATGCGATTGTCTTTGAGGATGGATTTGATGAGCTGCACTGCAGATTTCTCTTCCTTCTGGTACCGATAGTACAGCTTCTTCCAGGGCACAAACTGCGGAGACAAACTTATCATTTCAGACAATTTAATTTATTTAAGCCAATGAAACAATTCAAACAACATTAAGCCTGCATTTATCATAGCGGTTGGAATATTAACTATCACACCCTCCAGGCCTCCAGAAATTGAGTTGGCCCTCACACTGCCACTTAAAAAATAAACATTTAGACGTAGACTGAATTATTTACGTTCCAAGAGGTGTCTGTGTTGATGTGCATTATTCATGTGGCCTGCACTGTAATAACCTTCTGCTCAACATGACCGATGGAAGCATGATCAGAGTTGTGTCATTTGTCATAAAGATCGATAAACAGTAACAAACATTAGGTTTGTTCCACGTTGCACGCACTCCAAGCTGCTGCGTTAATCAGGCCACGTTAAAAAAAAGCAGCTCACCAGCGGGTCGCAGACGATGGCCCTCCAGCGCCGGCACACCAGGCTGACGTGCCTGTACAGGTCCTCCGCAGGCAGGTGTCCGAACAGCACCCTCAGGATCTCCTCTGGCAGGTCGCCCAACTGCCCCTTGGGCTCCGCCAAGCCCGCACTGTTCCCCAGGAGGCCATAATGAGCATCGGGGAGAGGATCCCATGGGTACTCATCGAAATCGTCCTCCTTTTCCACCTTCACACAGACCGGCCCGGCAGGGTTCTGAGGGGGCTGGAAACCCCAGCTGCTGCACCCTACAGTTCCACCTTGCCTCGCCGAGTCCTTAGCTGAAAAAGAGTCTGCGGACCCCTCTAGCTTCACAGAAAAAGAGGATCCTGACCCCTCCTGCTTCACAGAAAAAGAGGATCCTGACCCCTCCTGCTTCACAGAAAAAGAGGATCCTGACCCCTCCTGCTTCACAGAAAAAGAGGATCCCGACCCCTCCTGCTTCACAGAAAATGAGCATGCCAACTCCTCCTGCTTCACAGCCAGTTCCTCATCGTCCATGAACATGCTGTCAGTCAGGCCCTCAAACGGGTCGTCAGTGGCCTCCTGGGGCTCCGCCTCTCTGTTTGGCTCCTCCTCCTTCACGGCTTTCTGGGGACTGGAACTGAGAATGCCCTTCACAGGGAAGAACTGTGTAATGGGCTTCTGTGGTGAGCTGTTATCCACATCTGAGACAGGAGCAAAGAGAGAGAAAGAGAGAGAAAGAGTGTGACTAACAACAGTGCAAACCGTTTAAGACTTAACGCGTAACACACTTCACATGTAGACTAACACATTAATCAAAGGTAACGTGTAAAGCTGGACCTCTATTCTTCATATTAAACTTTAAATTCTAATGTGCTAACCTATAACTAGCAACAACTAGACTATGTGAACATTTGACATTCTAGCTCCCATTCACAACTCCTCCCCTGGCCCCTCCTCTAAACTCACATCCCACATGAATCCAAGTGCCAGTTTCGCCCTACCTCTCCAGCCTCTTTTAGGGGGTGTCCTGGGGTAGAGGTTGCGGCGCGCTACGCCGAAGGGTTGAGCCAGAGGACCACCAAAATTCTGCCCCAGCTGATTGCATTCACTGGCACTCAGATGCCTTCGCTTGGCCTTACCTGTAACCACAAATGCAAGGAACTGTATTTATTTGCATTTTACATGACGTTGCTTTGGTAAAGCTTCACGTTTAAATTTAAACATGTTAGGCCAGTAAAGCCTTATCAATTCACCTAAACTGAAACAGTGGTGAGAACTAAAGAACTCAGATAATGCAGTTAAACCATCACCAACAGGTAATACAGTGCATTGCATGACTGAAAGACCCATATACAACATACACACACACAGCGTTATCAGCTCTAACAATGTTAAAAGCTCATTATCAGCTTCACAATCGAAGAGAGCAAATCTACCATAACGTTAGCTAATGTTACCTTTAGTTGCCATTTCCATTGTTGTTAATTCACGCAGTTTACATTAACTGTTCGCTAACGTCAGCTGCAATAGCATCACAGTATGATATCACAGCTTCGCTGCCAATCGAACCAACAGCTAGCTCACTTTATAAATTAAAGTATATTTCTTTCCATACAATGTACTTGGAGACTGGGGAGATAGCCAGATGGGCCTAACTAAGCTAACTCTCCAGAACACATCGAAGCCAAACAAACTGGCAAACTGACTCCATTTTGTTTCCCGTCACAGTTTGATGACGTCACTGCACAGACTGACCAATGAAGAAACACGGCTGACAAACAGGAACGTAGCTAGCCAAGATAAAAGCCGCAGATTAAAAATTCACAATAAAAGTTAAAACTTATGCTTCGTTTTTCAGTATCGAACTAAAAAGACAGCTGCACATATCATCCTGCAATTATAACATGGTTTGGTTATTGAATATATTTACCAGTGTTCATGAATAAATCTCATCACTTGGTCAATAGTCTGTGAGCTAGTACAAATCTTGCTCTTCTGCAAAATCAATGGATTCTAAAGTGAGATGGACAGGTTCCTCAGAATGTCCACGATCAAAATCGGACTAGTGTGAGATAATAAATTTGCCCTAGGAATTGAGGCTGGGGTTTAACGTCCACCCTAATTAGCATTTTGGGGATTACAAATCTTGCTCCCCTGCGAAAGCAAAGCCACACATTCAGCAGTTGGTCTGTATGGCTCCTGGTCATCCACGTACCATACAACACACCTGGAAAAGTCCCCGAGTCCCTTCTGGCCAATAAGACTGGCACAGTTGTACTGGTTTCCCAGCAGACACATCTCAGGAATTTGAATACAATATTTGCACTATTCCAAAAAATGTAACTGAATGTAAATTACACAACAAAAATACACACAAAAAGTAGACGTTAGAGTTCAGCTGAAAATCCTGTCTGGGTATTGACTTGATAGGGATTCCAAACTGCTTTGAAAACATCAAACTATCAATAGAAAATATGTCTAGTTATATGGCCAGTTGACCTGACTGATTACAAGTCCTGAGATGTGAATGTGAAATATTTATTCTTCATGGCATAGCTATATATCATCCTTGAATAATTAAGTGTCTAATTAAAACAACGAACAGCTTATTAGTAAAAATAAAAACCAGCACTGACAGTGGGTCCCCACGATCAAGTTTGAAAACCCTTGCCTGACAGTGTTTGGTTTGGTGCCTCGCTCCTCCACCAGGGGTCACCCACAAACCAGCCAGCACTCAGGAACCATGGCTCGCAATTACAGCCATGGCAGGGGGCACAACTACTCTAACTCAGCATCTAGATGGGGTTGACAGGAGAGAATTACTCCCCAATTTTAAAGAATAAAACTAACTTTGTGTTGGGTTTCACATTTAAATTGTTTTATCTGACCATTTATTTAGTATGTAATTAACACAATGTAGCAAATGTCATATGACATTGGCATAACATCCATCCAATATGTTAGGAATGTTGAGTAGAGGAAATTCATTAGCAGTTACAACTTAACAGCATTCAATGTTACTAATCAGAGACCCAAATTGGGGTTCCCCAGGTGAGTGCTTTTTAAGAATGTAGACAAGTGATCTGCAACCCTGTTCCTGGAGATCTACCGTCCTGTAGGATTTCATTTCAACCCTAATTTGACACACCTGATTCTACTAATTAGCAGCTCAATGAGATAGCTAGCTGTTGAATGGGGTGTGCTTTGTTAGGGCTGGAGTTAAAACCTACAGGATGGTAGATCTCCAGGAACAGGCTTGGGGATCTTTGATGTAGACAGTTGCAGTATGACATGCTGTTTATTGGCATGGTAACAGTAGCAATTCACACCCAAAAACAGGCATGGGATACCTTGATTATGGACCATTAAAGCTATTTTGGAAAGAAACAAAATGGCACTGTAATGTCTGTCCTTTATTTTCTCTGTAGTTTTTTCTCAAGAGCCTGGCCTTGACTAAAACCACTGGGTTTTAGTGGCTGAGATATCCCATCTTAAGACTGCAGAGCAACTTCTCCCAGGAAAGAGGAGACGCCTGGTACATGTCCGTGATCCCCATCAGATTAATTCCCTAATAAGCTCATAAATATTGACCAACACAACCTTTTGTTGGCAACTTTTTTTAACCAGTTCAACTGTAACTTGTGAAATTGTATTTTACACCAGATGATACATTTACAGATAAGCTAATTTTGTGAACTGCAAGGAATTTGGGGTGTGATTCATCAGGGCAAAAAGAGCACAGAGAGACAAGACAGAAATTCACATCAAGCATATATTTTATTCATAAGATCAAATCCATGACAAGGCAGTGTGAATAAACTTTTTGTCTGTTTTTTTTTAAAAGTCCTAATTTTAAAGATACAAGATAAGATAGTTGATCACATACTGATGTGTTCAAAGTTACACTTTATTGATAATATGGGCTAAAGAATCCACAGGAGGTTGTGTTCCTACTGCAAAGGAAGGGGGTTAAAAGTAGCCATGTCAAGACCGGGGATTGCTGAAAACCTCTCTTGCATCAAAAAGAGGGGTTGGGAGCATGTTTTCAGGAGTACAAAGCAAAGAGATACATTTTTTTTGTACAGAATATATTGGCAAGATGCAATAGGTTTATTTACGAAAAGGTAAGTCTGTACACTTCCTGCTTGAAATACGCTCACTTCCACACAGCTCTATTATAGTCTACTGCAGTGGGGCTGGCAAAGTGGTGTTTGTTTGACACGCACGAATGCTCAAAATGTTACATTTACGCCTGCAGTTGGTAATGTAATATCACACGCAAGAGATACCTCCGCACTGACTGCTGCCCGTACTGGAATGACAGAGTGTGCGCAATTTTCGTTTCGCATATCTCATTGAGAAAAGATGGAAACTATACAAGTGTGACATGAAATAAAATTCCACAAAAGTAAATACGTAAATAAATAGATCATTAAATCCTTTCGTTAGATTTGACTGTCGTCATCGTTAAGGTGTATTTTTACATTCGAATTTCAATAACATATTGAACATAAACGACACAGCATAAGCATGTAGACCTTCTATCAATTACAATGATCTAACTTACAACAATAAATCGTTTTGTTCTTGCCACCACCACCAATCCCCCCACCACCCCAACATTAATATTCCTTTCATAAATTAACGTCCATGCTTAACTACTGGTTAGCATGGAAATTCCATCAAAACCTTACGCTTATGAGCAATGGCGATATGAATTCTTCCATCTTTCTGACAGGTGTACCTTTAAATGCAGTCTGCTATTCTGCTATTTGAGAGAGCAATGGTGTGAGCCTCTGGGCCCCATATAATAAAATGTATAATTCATCATTACGCATTTAGCTACTGGGATGTAGCGGAAGGGAAAGCCAGTCCACCACTTGCTACAAAGCACACAAACCACAGCTCATGTGGGGAAAAGTGTAAATATTTCAGATAGAATGTGATATCCTTACAGCATTATGCTAGGAACACTGCAAAAACCAAATCTTAACCAGTATTTTCATCTTATATTTAGACTTCAGAATCTTATTTATGTTACTTTTTTGCTAAATAAGACAAAAAGATTGCCAGTGGGGTGAGACAGTTTTACTCATTTCAAGATTTGCCAGTGGGGGTAAGGTAAAGCAAAAAGTAATTTAAAACAAGCTAATATTTTCCAGTTTAGAGAAAAAAAAAAAGATTTTAAGTCTCATTACAAGACCAAAACACTTGTTAAGACAGACATTGTTTGCAGTGAAGTAAGTGTTCCTAAAAAGGATATACTTATAGCCGTAATGCAAAGGCCACAGTATCAAAGAGTAACGTCATGTCAGTTCACAGTACTGTAAATTATAAAACTAAAATTGTACATACATGGCCTTGGTACATACATTGTACATACATTATCCCTTGTCTCCAGAATTTTGTTACCACCCATTGCTTAACTTTCAGTGTCTTTTCTTTGATCTCTGAAGTCATACAAAAATGCTCACTGCAGAAACTCATTGCAGAAGCTCCATCTGATTCATTTTTCATTGATCTTTCTTTGAACATTTAAAATGTGGAAACTAGGCATCCTAAGAGAGAGTTCCTTAACTGTGTGAATGACAAAACATCACTGTAGGTTATTAATAAAGGCCATTCTATATGCATCACAAAAATTTGTCATTTTGGTAGTTTCGCCAAGTTCAAACTTGAATCGGATAACCTCACTGTACAGCGTAGATCTTTAGCTACGAGTCTGGAGTGTTTAACCAACACTATCCTCGCACTTCTTTAAAAAACAGGCATTTCACTCATCGCATTCATCAAGGTCAAAGAAAGGACACTGGAGGAGGGATGGTACCCTGACACACAACATATTAATACATAATGTAGTATATGCTTCTCATCAAAGTCTGTGATTGGTTAAAGGTAGACTTCACTGTATTTGTGTTCATGATGTCATCACACTGAAACTGGGACCTGAAGCCAAAGATTGAAGCCTGCAAAGTAGGGGCTCGGGTAATTTCATTTATTTCATTGGGGGGGTTACTAAATGCATGAGCAATGTACTATACATGCAGATGGAAAGATTAACTGATCACTACTGACTAAGGTAAGCATAAAGTGTATGATTTCCTCCTCTGTTATCATATAGGGGAATTAGCCATCTGACACTTAAAAGGACTTTTCTCCGCATCTTCTTACAATTGCACACCAACGATTCACATTTACATATTACGGACGTGTCGCTGAATTCTGGACCTTGCGAGGTACATAAATTGAGAATCTACCTGCTCTTATTCCAACAAGAGCAATTCTATGCTACTATTCTATGACTACTTCAGATATATTAAAATTTCAGACAGGTTCTTTTTATACATATAATATTTTATAAAATATTAATTTGTATCTCAATTCATTTTATTTTACTTAAGTATATATATATATATATATATATATATATATATATATATAGTTATGTAAAATGCAATTCGGGAAGATAAAAACAATTGCTCTCATTAAAGTACCTTATTTTCTTTGTTGCTGTTCTGTTGCCTTGCCGTTTTTGAGGGTTATGCAACACTGACCCCTGCTGGAAGTAGGAATAATTGTCAGGGACGGACAGTTCATACGGCGTGGTGACCTAGGTGTGGTCAGCCAACCTCTATCTCTCTCTCTCTCTCTCTCTCTCTCTCTCTCTCTCTCTCTCTCTCTCTCTCTCTCTCTCTCTTTTCATTTAGCCTTGATCATAACGTCAAAGCAAATCAGGGCTTTTCAAAGAGAAGACCAACCCTTTCTACAAGAGGGTTAACACAGCAACAGATATTGATATTGCTCAACAATATAGAATATTGAAAGAGCATGTAATATTTATTTGGGGAGGTAAACAGAGGAGAGCCTCTTTGTCTTATTACAATTAAAGTATTTTAAAGGTCTCTTCATATTTTTGATTCCCACATTACAACATACAGTACAGAATCTACACTGAAGCCACGGAATGACGAAGATGAAGCCACGTAATGACGAAGATGAAGCCACGTCTCCTAAAATGCACATCTCTCTTTACACAGAAACAGCAAGGATGTCCCATAATACACCTGGCCAGGAAAACACAAAGAGCATCAATGGCCTGGAAGAAGTGATGTAATAGAAATGGCAGGGATATTTATCATAGTTATAGACATGATTTCCCTCTTTTCCCTGTGTTCATATGACACGTGACTATGCATGTATTGTGGCTGTTGATTATGTTTTTGTCTACCAATAGTATTTGGCAGAATTTGTCACAAATGCGATTCTGTAAAACATAAGTAGAAGTTATGCCATTTTTTTCCAGATTAGGATTTGGGAAAAATTGCTTTGTCTGGGAAAGGGTTGATTTATACACCAGGGATATTCCATCATCCAAAATGACAGTGACCAGGAGAGCGCCAATGCTTTACTTCTGGGGGGGTGGGGGTCAATGCAGACCCCCCTGCTCCATGCCCAGCACTGTCCAGAGAATTAATCGGAGAAATGATCAAGGAAAATCAACAACACTTTCTGCAGTTATATCCATAATCCGTATTTACAAGTGCGGCGCTTTAGCACAGCTCTGAGTTTTGTTATAGAAAGGGACCGTTACAGGTATGTATTCCTACTTTGAGTTTGACTGTTGGACCCTCATTGCACTAAGTTTAGGTAGACTGACAAACCATCATCCACTGTACCCATAGTACTTTGCAACAATCACTGTGGATGCTACTTTCATAACCGTGCGAGCTGTCTCTGTTCTGCTCTGGCTGTACATGTAGTACAGGGTTTACATTTGGATGTCTGTGGAGCACACTGGCCACCCCATTCCCCATTCCTAGAATCCCACACCATTCCCAGGATCCCACCGCATTCCCAGGATCCCACACCATTCCCAGGATCCAACCGCATTCCCAGGATTCCCAGGTTGCTCCAGACATTTTGATTGATTTGAGACAGCTGGACACGTAATCCACTTCATTCAGATGTTGGTTTTGGTAGAAATAAAACGGCCATTTTGCTTGGCAAATTCGTATGTACACACTCTACCCACATTATTAATGCTCTTAAAATCCACTACATATACAAACCTATTCCAAACCCATAGTCTTTATAAATCAACACAACTTCATATTTTTGTATTATGTTCATTGTGTGTGTGTGTGTGTGTGTGTTTGACACCGTTATAGCCATGCGTGGGTGTCAAACATGTTGTATGTTGTCATTACTTTCTTCCATGTTTAAAACAAAGGGAATTAGATTCCTCTAAGAAACAGCTCCTCAGACAGCCCACGTTCCTTGCCATCTTGTAGAAAAACGTCAAAGGAACAGCTATTCCCTCTGAGGAGGTGTCAGATTGAGAGGACAAGGAAACTGTGGGAAAATGGAAAATTCATAGATGTAGAGAGCATGTCGGTTCAGAAAGAAGGTATTTTACAGGTTAGGACAGCCAGCTAGCATCCCCGGGTGGAGCATGGAAGAACATACGCAATCGCAGGAGGAACAGCCAGTTTCTAGGCCCCGCCCCTACTCCAGGTAGATGTCCTCAGTGGGACAGGCATACTCCAGGTGCTCCTGATAATACTCTTGGAAAGCCCGTCTGAAACAAGCGCAAAACAGAGGCGTTACAGAGAGGAGAGGTGTGAGGGAAAGATGGAAGAGAGGGTGCAGAGAGAGAGGGAGGAGAGGAGGGGGTGCGGGGGAGAGAGGGAGGAGAGGAGGGGAGTGCAAAAAGGAGAGGAGAGGGAGAAGGCAAAGGAGGGGTGTTGAAGCTTGCAGAGTGAGTATTTATTTACTGACTCGAGGAAGGCTTGATTTGACCTTGTATTCTTTGTCCTCCCAAAGTGCAGAGTATGGATTATTTTACTTTTTTAAACCAAATTTTATTATAAAAAGCTTAAGTTCCCTGCAGCAAGCTACCCTTATGGAAATGTAATATACTGCAGTATATTTTAAATATATTGTGACGATAACTTTGATATATTTAGAATATACTGCAGTATATTGTTTTTGGAATGAATACTTATTGCTTGCTGTGCTAATAACCCAACATGGCTCATCAAGAACAGAATCCTGAAGGAAGGATCACACGCACTAAATAGAATCATAGCAACATACACTGGTCCATCTGTACAAGAAAAATATGCACCATTAAATTAAATGTATTTTCCCTGCACACCGGACTCAATCTGTGCCTGTACATCCTTTCAGTTTGTCTGCCGCTTCTGATTGGTCGACCGTAACGGCAGACCTGTCCCACGGCCGCATTGATTCGGTCCGTTTGGGGAGAGTGCAGAGAAGCGTGCAGACCAATCCCTCTTTCCCTCTTTTCCGCTCGACAGGCCGCCAGCTGAGCTGTGCGTTCACTGTGTTAGAGGAGCACAGTTAATGTGTGGTTGAGCTGTGCGTTCACTGTGTTAGAGGAGCACAGTTCATGTGTGGTTGAGGTGGGCGTTCACTGTGTTAGAGGAGCACAGTTAATATGTGGTTGAGGTGGGCGTTCACTGTGTTAGAGGAGCACAGTTCATGTGCAGTTGAGGTGGGCATTCACTGTGTTAGAGGAGCACAGTTAATGTGCAGTTCAGGTGGGCGTTCACTGTGTTAGAGGAGCACAGTTAATGTGTGGTTGAGGTGGGCGTTCACTGTGTTAGAGGAGCACAGTTCATGTGCGGTTGAGGTTGGCAGACCGCTGCCATTCAGAATGAGTATGAGACAGTGACAACCCCACTGACTGATACACCCCCTCCCCTAGGTGGCACTATAGCACGTTAGCAGCCGCCACCGGTGTGGTTAGGATTCCAAGCCACACTGTGGGGTGCCTCCCTGCACCCAAACACAGTGCTCCAGCAAGCCAATCAGGTCAGCCACCCCTCTTTGTGCTCCTGTTCTGACCCAGCCAGCTTCTACACATTTTTCTCATTACTTAGTTGTTAAGGAGGACATACTGCGACACCGGGACCGGTCCGCGCATTAATATTAAAATCAAAATGAAGATCACTCTTCCCTTCCGAAGGGCTTGAACCGACTCATCCCTGTTGAAAATGAAACACTGGCATCAATAATTCACATCCAATATGCCTGAAAGCCCGATGAACCAAGAGCAAGGCTAAGGCCGTGACAGACAGGGGATCGGACGCACCCCACGCACTCCGCCACGCGCCGCGTGGAGTCCTGGGACACGAACACGTGACAGGCGAACCTGTTCAGCATCGGGTGCTTCGTGATGAACCCAAAGTAGCTAGAGGGGAAGAAGAAAGGCAATCAGGCTAAAACCGCAGTATCATCTGACACAAAAAACAGGCAAAGGACTAGCTTCACCTGGCGGCGATGCTAACAAAAATACATCCATTTTAAAGGCACAGAAATACATCAACATCCTGAATGCACTAAATGCTCATTTTTTATGTAACTCAATTTATTTCTGCCAACTGTACAAATGACAGATCCAATCATAACTTTAACTTTATGTTAAGAGAACGTTAGTAAAACGAATATAAAGCTTCAAGATGACATTCTAAAATGAAAAACTGAATAAGTCTGCCTGTATAGACAAGCATGGAGCAGCTCTCATTACAAGGACGGTGCAGGAGAAGACGGGTCTCACTGAGCGCGCTCTCACCAGTTGTTCTTGGGGTGGCATCCGCAGAAGGAAATGTTTTTCATCTGGAAGAAGTGACTGCACCTGTCAAACTGAGCACACAGAGGAGGATTCAGTGAGGACTGCAGGGGGCGGAGCAATCAGCTCACAGTGAAAATGCAGCGTCATAACCTAACATTCGGAACAGAAACATGAGGTGAGCGACCTGTGTCAGGTGAAACAAAGGACTTGTTTTTTTCTTAGAATCTCGGCCAACAAAGAAAGTGGCTAGCAGTGGCTTTAGCTACCTGGTACTGACCTGTTGTGTGCTATGATCTAAAAATAAAATAAATCTAATCATAGCTTTGAAAGAGGACAGGATCCAGAAAAGAGGGGATTTAAGGGGGCTTAATTTAGCGAAACACAAGGAGAGGTTTGAGCAGCTCCCTGTGAGACAACCAAAACAAATGGGGCTCCAATTTACAACCAGTGCACCTGCTAATTCATTCGCTGCCTGTCGCACGCATCACTGCTGAGCCCGATGGCGATGCGCCAGCCATGGTACCCACAAGGCCTTTCCCTGTCCCACTCACCTCGTCCGCCGCTCCGAAGTCATCCTCCAGGCTCATGACCAGCTTGACACCCTGCGGGTTCACTTCCAGGTCACACAGCGCTGCAGGATGCAGGTGCACCGTCTGCTTCCGCGAGATTGCGATCTACCAGCACATGGGCGTAAACACGGTGGACTGGAGTGCGTCTAAATATAGTGATCGGTGTGTGTGTGTGTGTGTGTGTGTGTGTGTGTGTGTGTGTGTGTGTGTGTGTGTGTGTGTGTGTGTGTGTGTGTGTGTGTGTGTAAATATAGTGAATTGTTGTGAGTGTGTAAGAATGGTGGATTGATGTGAGTGTGTAAATATGGTGGATTGATGTGAGTGTGTAAATATGGTGGATTGATGTGAGTGTGTAAATATGGTGGATTGATGTGAGTGTGTAAATAGGGTGGATTGATGTGTGTGAATAGGGCGGATTGTTGTGAGTGTGTAAGTATGGTGGATTGATGTGAGTATGTAAGTATGGTGGATTGCTGTGTGTGTGTGTGTGTGTGTGTGTGTGTGTGTGTGTGTGTGCGTGTGTGTGTGTGTGTGTGTGTGTGTGTGTAAACATGGGAGCAGTCTTCCCCACAGAGGTGGGTGTGTCCATACCTTCTGCATAGCAGCACAAAGGATCCCGTTGCCTTGGTGATAGGGCACTTCCACCGAGCCGAGAAACTGAACGCTGAAGCTTTCCATCCAGACTGTGTTCCTCTTCATCCCTACAACACCACAGTCATCCTCACCTTTCAACATCTCAACAAATTACAGAGCAAATGACGTAAAAAACTCCACTAACCGATTAATCCACTTACTGTGGGTCTCAATTTCTAAACAAAGTCAAAACCAATCAATCTCAAGAGCCAGCTTACATAACCAAAATCACCAATATTTTCATCATACCGTGTGTGTACTTTACAGCATGGATCCACAACTAATGATAAAAGTGCTGTGCAAATGAAGCTATTTTAATTATTATATTATAAAATTAAGTTATGATAATGAGTTATTACAGACAATATTCTACAGATTCCTTCAACAGATACCTTCCACACATCTACTATAAACAAATGCAACTGTTAACATCAAAAGGAGGTTATCAATCCACTTTCTTATAGTGTATTCTTGTGGTATTCTACCCTTCCCATTTGTACTGAACTCCTGTCATTCAATTACACTGCATTTTCCTCAGGGCTGAAGTAATCAATAACTGCCAATGAAAATACGATGACATGCACAGCGCATTGACACAGACAAGCAACAAAATAAATATCCATAAATATCCAACAGGCATTAAGGTTGAAGTTAGGCTATTGGTTCAGAAGTGGGTAGAGAGCAGCCAATGGTGATTTCTTACCAATGATCTCTTTGGCCTGGCCAACCACCTCATGGGCATAGTAAGCGGGGAAGATGCCCCTCTCCCCCGTGCGCATGTTGTAGCCTCTGTACCAGTAGTCATCCTCCTCTTCCTCCACAAACAGGGGGTCGTCCACGTCCAGCTCCAGCTCGTCCGCGTGACGAGGGATAAACCTGGAGCGGGACGGGAAGGGAGCGGGAATCCGGGATGAACCCACAGGCTCAGACTCGCTTGAGAACGTTGACACCATTCCGGAAACGTTACACTCGGACACACGGATAAACGTTACACTCGGACACACGGATAAACGTTACACTCGGACACACGGATAAACGTTACACTCAGACACACGGATAAACAACATTTCAACATTTAACAACCCAATTAGATAATATTTGATGGTGCTTTCTCGTCTGTTTAATTGAAATAGTTTTTGAGTTACAAAGCCACTTTCCCTCAACACTGACTATGCACTACAAGGCAGGCAATAAAAATAATACAAGCCTTCCAGCACCGCTAACAGACAAAAGACAAACACATAAGTACATAAAGCAGATGCCACAACCCACGGACAAGGCCCTGCGATGGTGCACTGTAAATGCACAAAGCCCCATCAGTGCACTTATCATTTTCTAATGGCTGTACAGGTGGGCTGATTAATCATTTATATCCAATATACCCGTTTCATTTCAATTTCACAAATTGATTTTTAACTTTACTGCACATATTGCAATATTCTCAGGTCAGGCATCTCAAAGGCTTATGGCATTAGCCTTCATATTCGCGACTCACGTTCTGAATTCACCCTGCACTTACGTAAGTGATCTTCTACTGCCCATCTATTTGTTCAGTTTAACTGAAAGATTCCTTTCGATGCTTACGGTCAGGCTTGGTTCACGCCATTTTTGATATCTGACACACCCCATTTTCTATGGCCACTTGCTATATTTTAAATGGCATATTAAATAATGAAAGGCTGCTTCACCCCTGGTGTTCGGTCTGATTTTGCACATTCACAGCAGGCCATTTCATTTCATATGACCCCAGATTGACCCCGAGGCCAATCGAGGCTGAATACTTCAGTCAGGCACAATGGCACTAGAATGTACAGGGCCTTAAAATGACACTAGCAAATGCAAGCAAGCAAGCCTGGCGAGCGAGAATAATATGAGTGCTGTTTTTTTATCCTTGTTAAAATCCAGCCTCTGGCATCCTGAACAATCTGGACAATTTAAACTTGGAAAAATAGCACTGCAGTAATTTAGCCTCGCGTGAAATTCTGCACGGATATTATTCTATGCCACAAAGGGAAGATAAAATCTTTGCATACTGCATGTAGTTAATAATTAATATTATTGTTATTATTAATATTATTATTATTAACTAGTGTCTTTGCAGTATCTCTATAAAATACTGTACAAACAATTAATAATAGTAATTAAATAGTTAACGCTGCTGAAAAGCTTGAGGTAGAGCTGGGGCTAGATGTGTTTTTCAGTTTCTGTGCCTGTGTGTGTGTGTGTGTGTGTGTGTGTGTGTGTATACTTGTGTGCTGAGCCTACATCCTCCAGCCTCTTGACTGCTCGTCTGTCTCAGTGGTCTCGCTCACATCTCCCCACCCCCAGCACATCTCCCCACCCCCAGCTCAGAGTGAGCCGTAGCTGCAGCTCATCTATCCCACGTGCAGCATCACCCGTGTACAAGCGCGTGACACTGAGCTCAAAATACCGCCGGGCTATTTGTCACTGTGACAATGCTCTGCGTGACGACATTAGCAAGACAAAAGACAGAGCGGTTCATCAGAGATGATTCGCCTGGCTTTACCTCTTCACCCATCTACTGTATCATCAATTCATCCCTTTCATCATTAATGCTCTTGTCATATCCTGTGACATCGGTGGGGGTTCACAGGAGCCCATTTTAATTGGGGATGAAGTGATTATTTTCTGGTGGTTTGGGCTGTAGAACAGTGGGGCTAATAGAACAAGCTCAAAGCGCTTCCAGCTGTGACTCCATTCTCCTGAGAGCATACAAGTACCCCCCTCACCGCCACCAGGCAGTGGGGGGTACCTCGCCCTCTAGAGCAAGTGAAACCTGAATCCCTGACCAATGAGATCTCTCATTATACGTGAGAAACCAGCTGTGCTGAGTAGCCCCCACCCCCCTACCGCGCACTAGAGGGAGGTGCGTAATTTGGCACAAACTCTGCAAACGTAATGAGGAGACAGGTGGTCTTTCTAATTTCCCAGCAGCCTTTGCCTGTCTCTGCTGGCAACAGCAACACTGTCGCCGGAACACCTGCTGCCTCAGTGACTGACAGTACAGACCATACCAGGACACCACACTCACAAGCACGCCCCCCCCCCCCCCCCCCCGAAAAAAAAAAACCCCCAAAAAAACGAAAACAGGATGATCCAAATGATAAGACATGGGTTTCCACTAATTATATAAGCTCAGGGAAATGTGATTTAAAATATCTCATGCTCCAGCACAGTGCATTTGGCCTGCTTCCCAGCTTCCCCTCTTCAGCAGCGTGAGCTCAATGGGCCACTCCGACGATACATCCCCTTCGATAGGTCGATTGCGGCCTAGAGGTGAGGCTGGCTTCGAGCTGCTTTGCTGTCTGTAGAAAGCCTCATTATCGCTTCGCTGGTAGCGGTGGGACTGAGCATGCTCAGTGCCAGGTGACAGGGTCCCCTACCTCATGCATTTTTCATGCGTCGCCCGCTGACTGCCGCCGTCCCGCAGTGCCGTTAAAACTGACATGGGAGGGTCAGGCCACGCCCATTACAGCTCACAGACACAGCAGAATCCGTTCCCAGTCTATACAATATTCACACTGCACACACAGTGGCCGGGGATGGCCGTATCTATTTCTGGATTTCATGCTAATTAATGATTAATTGAATATTATATTATTTACTTATTAATGGTCTAATTGTTAAATAATTAATTATTTAATTTGTCCATTCATGCATACAATCGGATGTTTGAGCAACATTTACTGGTCAGCTCATGACTGACAACCGAAGACTGTTCTTGTTTCCACATATTAAGCATTTAACTGTGGTTTAATCCAGGAGTGACCTGGATTCATTATCAATTAGATAATTGAGCCAGGGTAGTATGAGGAAACAGAAACTTGCTGACACAGAAGAGGACCTGTTGAGCCCAGATCTCCAGATTAACTCTGATCGGAGACAAGGGAACGGAAACCCCGCGGCCGAATCAAGACATTCGGTGTCAGACCCACTGTCTGTTCAAACCTACAGAGACGAGGAATATCTCTGGGTAGAAAGTCGAGACCAGAGTTATTCTGTCATAACATATAGTTGCACAGAACATTTCCCTTCTAAGGAACACATTCAGAGTACAGTTAATCAGTCATGGACATCATGCAAGCAATGGACGTGACATGTCACAGATGCACCTCAATAACATGTCAATATAAAAAAAAAACAACTGCCACCATAATTGACTTACCTTCGCGCAAGACAAATTAGCCATGGGGGTTTGTTCAATAACTGCCTGTCCTTACTTATACACTGCCTGGCCAAAAAAAAAGTTGCCGTTGCACCCGTCATGCATAGTGCCCACTGTACAAGCCTCTGGAGGCAGTGTTATGATCCGGGGTTGCTTCAATTGGTCAGGTCTAGGCTCAGCAACGTTATGCAGCAATAAAACAAAGTCAGCTGAGTACCAGAATGTGCTGAATAATCAATCAATCAATCAATCAAATCAAATCGATTGATTGATTATTCAGCACATTCTGGTACATGTGCTGAATAACCAGGTTATCCCATCAATGGGCATATTCCAGGACGACAATGCCAAGATTCATTGGGCTCAAATTGTGAAAGAGTGGTTCAGGGAGCATGAGGAATCATTTTCACACATGAATTGGCCACCAGAGTCCTGACCTTAACCCCATTGAAAGTCTTTGGGATGTGCTGGAGAAGACTTTATGCAGTGGTTCGACTCTCCCATCGTCAATACAAAATCTCAGCCAAATATGTATGCAACTCTGGACGGAAATAAATGTTGTGACATTGCATAAGGTTGTCGAAACAATGCAGTCCAATGAAATATTAGTGTGTGCAACTTTGGCCAGGCAGTGTATTTGTAAACTACTAAGTAAATTTAATTTTGAACTGCTGTATGACTGTTTTTGTGGAGAGCCCTGTCTGTCAAACTCAACCAGCACCATTGTCTCCTCAGGATAATCGTTACGCTCTGTCAAAGCGACCTGGTCACTCAAGCCGGCCGCATCGCTGCCTTTGTCACTTTGTGCAATAAAAACCTGTCAGATCTGACAGCAGCACATTAAGAATACAGGATTTATATGAAAAGCGTCTATAAATGGCCGAGGGAGGATCGCTGAACGGCTGACCTGAACACAGCTCTGTGCGTCTGCTCTCTCTCCGCTCCGTCCATGGTGCAGGAGAAAAGGCCGAACGAATCCGTGCCTGTTCAATAAACAAAATGGCTGTTACACCCCAGCACAGACTGATGGAGGATGACACCTAAAACATAAAATGGAAATAAAATCAAGGCACAGTGGTCACAAGGGTAATGGAAATCACTTTACACAGCGTTCACTGACAAAGCCAGGAATGATATCAACACTATGAACTTGTTCATTTCTAATAACAAATCAGCCATGCTGTTTAAGGACCTTTAGTGCCTATTATGGAGCACAAATGCTCATGCAAAATACAAGTTACTGGAGAGTTTAGAATATCTTAACTGGGTCAGTGTCATAGTTAAATCTGGCTCCAAAATAAAGAACCCAATATGTGGAAATCCTTTTATGTATTTTTTGTATTTTTATGTATGCAATTCCCTGGGAAAAAAAGCACCCTGTAAAAGACACTGAGTAAAAATGTCCATTCCTTTGAATACTAGCTGGTCTGATTTGCATCATTTCTACTCTCTAAGCTAAAATTACATAAATTAAATACAATTAATTATATGGGGCCTCTGAAGCAGATCTTAATTAGCGAGGGTAATCTTCTGCAGTGTCTCCCAGTTAAATCACTAAGCAATGCCCTGACACCCAGTAATTTCTTCATCTATGCTAACGAGATGCTATCAGCAGATACACACAGAAGGCTCACCAAGCGTGCCTGTGACATTATTTTTACAATCCCAAGGTAGTTTAATGAGTGTCAGGGTGTAATTGAATATTAATCCCCTATTTTCAGACGAAAAGGCTAGAAAGCTGCTCCCACATTTAGAGTGAATGACATTTATGGACGCATTAATTTACTCTTATGAATATTGCATGAATGTGATCCCAAGTTACAACTGACCTGTGATTTTTTTTAAAAGCTGGATTTGCAGCTTAATATGGTAGGCATATCTATAACAGGTCCATGCTGAGAAGTTTAATGATTTTCAATGAAGGGCCACCATTATATGTGTAATTATATATTTTTAAAACTCACGGAGAGCACTTGGGTGAAGGCATCAAAATATCATATTTATTTTGATCTCCTTTGTAAAAGCTACTGACATTCTCTTTGGCAAAAAATTGTTTGTGGAAACACTTTAACAGAGATTCACATTCAAAAGTGACATAAAACAAACTAAAATTATTTGAAAGAAGCTTAGCATAGTTCTGTGCTTACTGGAAGACAGAATAAGGGCCTTTCAGCTGTAGTATAATGTTGTACTTACTGGAAGAGCGAGAGGTACTGTTGACAAAGACGTTGAGGAACTTCTTGGAGAAGTGGGCGTCAGCCTCTGGGGAGGAGTCCTCCGAGGAACTAAGGACCTCCTCCTCCGGCCGCACCACGCCCCACCCAAAATAGCGGTCCGGCTCGGGGGTGGCATCATCGTCAGAGTCGCCGAGAGCAGAGTTATCGCTGTCCTCGCTCAGGACAGACGTGCAGCGCTTCAGGCTGACTAGCTCCAGCGTGGTGTTCTCATCCACCACCAGCGTGTACTTGACCGAGTCATAGGCCAGGGACTCGTCCAGGTGGCGGGGCCTCAGCGGTGGCGTTTCGGTGGCCGGAACACTCTCGTCAATAGGTGGAGAGCTGTCCAGGTAGTCATCGCAGAAAGAGAAGGAGTCCTCTTCATTGTCGGTGGAGTAGGTGAGGCCAAAGCAACGGTTGGTCTGGGCGGTGGGGATGGGGATTTCCAGGGTCAGGCTGTTCTTCACCTCCACGATGTGCTCCAGCACACCTGTGTCCCCCTCATGCTCGCACCTGCTATCGATGTCACCTACGATCTCTGCGAGACCCGGAGACCCAGGTCCCTCTGTTACAGCTAACCGCTCATTGTCAGGCTCTGCCTCATCCCCTCTCAGCTTTTCAGTAGCCATGTGAGCGTGAGAGGTTTTGGAGTCTTTGGGATGAGATGCGTCTCGGTTTAGGGCTTGGGATGTGGCTTCACTCGCCGTTCTACTGCTGTAATGATCATTGAATACTGGCGTGATCGTGTCATTAGTGGGATTGCTTAGATACAGACAAGGGCCAGATGTCAGGCTGCTTCTCCCTGAGTCTGTTTTGCATTCCAAGTTCATCTTCTTGTCCTTAGCTACAGTGACCTCTCTACCACCATCTCCCGGTCTCAGGTTTGGGTCTTTACTGGTCTCCTCAGAGATCCTGACTTGCAGGCCATCCTTTGCCTTCACAGATTGCGGCTGGCTCTCTAAAGGCTCGCTAAACACATCTGTCTCCAGGTCTGAACATGGTGAGATGGTGTCTGCAGAGATGGAAGCAGACCTTTTGAAGCAGTCTTCTGGGTAGCTGATGGGGTACGAGCCCTCCGAGATCATCTTGTTGACCAGGTTGCTAAGGAGCCAGGGGGAGTCGGAATTCTCGCTCAGCTCGTCTTCCGACTCGGAATCCGTGTCGCCCTCGCTGTTGCTGTCATCGCAGTCATCTGGGGCAGGCATGTGCTCGGGTCCCACAGGCAGGTAGAAGGACCTCTGGAAGCTCTCCAGGCTGTGATCGGGCTCTATCTTCAGGACCAGCGGTCTGGGGAGCCTGTCCTCACAGCCTTCAGAGGGAGGCAATGTCTCATCAGGGTCGGCTGTGTGCTCCTCATACACTCTGCTGTCAACACTCTGCTGCCCAATCAGTGACTGCCTGCCGTCCAGCCGTTCCGGCAAGGCAGGGGGCGTAGCCTCACCCTTCATAGGATCCAACTGGCTAAGGAGAAGGGAAGCCTTGACTGCCACAATCCCATTGTCCTGCTCCAGTTCTAGCTCAGGGTCCAGTTCCTGGTCAGAGGTTGGGGAACTGGCCTCCTCCATGGAGTTAGTGAGGTGGGAGGAGTGGTCACTGCTGCTGTCATCACTGGAAAGATCCAGCTCAGTCTCAGAGATGGACGAGATTATGTGACCAGCCAGGGGGCCGCCGCAGACAAAGGCGGCCTCCAGCTCCTCCTCGATGTCCGAGTCCGAGCTTGGGGAGCTGAGGTCGTCGCTATTGGGGTCGGATTCTGTGTACGGCCGCTCACCATGCTTGCGGCTCATGTCGGCGATGCCGGGATCAGAGGATGGAGAGTTTGAGCTGTTGAAGGCAGCGGCGGATTGGTGAATCTGAGTGAACGAATGGCAACTCTGAGCGCTATCCAAGTCTGCTTCAGACTGGCTGGAGGATGAAGAGGAGGTGTCATATCTGGAGAAAGAGGCCGGCTCACATGGCTCGATGGGAGGGAACTCAACATAGGACGAACTCTCCTTGCAAGCTAGGTCGTAGGTCTCTTTGCTCATGAGGTCTATCTCAAACTCTTTGTCTAACTCCTCATCTGAGAGTGGGGTTTCAGCATCGCCATCTATTGGCGCAGTGGAGGAGAGGCATCTACTGGTGCCGTCAAACGTGATCTCGTTCTCTAGCTCGGGGTCAAGGGCGGAATCAGTGTTGACAGTGTACGTGTTGTTAGCCTGTCTAGACTGGCACCTTTTGGCATAGTCACTGTTCAGGTCATGGTCAACCTCCGTATCGGAGCACTGTGACACCTCGTCCGCAGTCTGGGTGGTTGCACCCGGGCTGCCAGCCTCAGCACTGGGAGCAAGTCCAGCATCTGAGCTGCAGAACGTTTTATGTTGACCAAAAGACCCTGTCGAAGAGAGATACGGTTTAGGAGTCATCCAGCGGTCAGAGAATGGCGAATAGAGTGGGGATGGCGGTGAAGAGAGGATGTTCATGTTATGATCTTCCAAGGGAGGGTCAGACATTATTTTACCGTATTCTTGTCTTTCCCGTCTGTTGCCCTCAAAGTCGTACAGGAGGGGCTTGAGCGGCGACTGGGTGTGCCCAGGGTCTCCGGGCTGTTTTTGAGGTGTACCTTTGCTTTGTGAGCCCGTGATTGGTGTGGCTGTACACTGCCCATTTGGATGGACGCTATCTTCAAGGCAAGAATGGGTAGGAGACAAACGACCTACAGTGGTGAAAATAAAACACACCCCCGTCCCACAACCAGATGTTACATAATCAACCAAGCATCAATGCGTCAAACAACAGTAATGTCTTCTGTTTTTCCTCTGAAATAATCATTTTCTCACCACATGGTGTCCCAGAGCAGCCTCCGATACAACAAATGAACTCAGAGGTAATGGCTATGCCAGGCGAGGAAACATCCTTTTCACTATATCAGCATTAGCTTAAAAAAGTGATTACCTAAACCCAGTTCCCTTTAACGTTAGGACTATTCCCTCATTTAATGAACAAATAGCTTATGTAAAGGATAATACTGCTGTAGTTTGATGTTTCTGGGAGACATTACCCACTGAAAGACAAAAAGAAGGTCTATTCCACAAACACAAGACTGCAGATAGTACCATCTGCAGTATCAGCGTTTGGCTACTGTATACAGAGGTATTCTCTGTACAGACATTGTGAATCCCTACACGCTGAACTCTTTGATTTCCAGGGCAGTGATCAATGTGTATGGATTAGCATGTTTCTCCAGGGACAATTGAAACCAGATAATGGTTCTGAACTGAACTGCACGCGTCAGCTATACGCACCATTTGAGGAGGGGTTGCGCAGAGAATCCTGCCAACTGGCTTTCCGTGGAGAGAAACTGCTGTTGTTATTCAAGGAATCCTGGGGGCACAGAGACAAGCAAGAGAGAGGCAAAGCGTCAATCACAGTCTCCGCTGACAGAAACAGACATACCTTTCCTATCCACAGACCGTATGTAATTTAATATGATGACATCAGCCCTTGCACTGAGTCCATGCGATGACAGGCTTGAAATGGATTCTATGTGGGAGAGGATGACGAGGGTTAGGGTCTCCAGTGTGGTTACCTGGGAGACTGCGTTGGTGAGATTCAGGGTGGAGGGACGGCTCTTCTGCAGCGTTCCCAAATTGGGTGAGGGGGGCGGAGAAACCGACGGGGAGGGAGGGCCCTCGGGGTCCACCCCATTCTCCTCCTCCTCATCGTCTTCGTCGTCATCATCTTCGTCATCGTCGATCATCTCGAACTCCTGGAAGTCGTCCTGGAAGGAGCAGATTGTGTGGTGGACATCGTTCTTCTCCAGAATCAGACAGTCCTAAAGGAGGGGCAGGGGGGTGGAAGAGAGAGACAGACAGAAAACCCTCTAGATAATCTACTCCTCAACCAGCCTGGTTCCTCGGCCCAGCTGTCACCATAACATCCAACATATTAACGTAAATTCCACCAGAAATTGACGCTTTTTCATTAATCCAGCCCTAATTCGATTTAGAAATAGCTAGAATCATTCCCTTCTGCATTCAGCTTATTTTCATGGGTGCTCCAAAGCATACACAACTAAATACACATCAATGACTTGGAAACTGAATCGTTTAACAGCATCACTGAGCAGTCGTGCGTTTGTTGTAAACACGAATGCTCTAACAGCTCCAGCAGTGATCGCTCCTCCCGACCGGGAGCACATTGTCCAGAAGAGCGAACACTGCACCTTTGAACAAATTCCCCACAATCAAAGCATTACGGCGGGCGCTTGGGTGGCCATCTGCGGCCCATTGGCTCTGTGCTGCAACATGAAAGCGATCACATTTCTTCCACCAGCTCGCTGCATTTAAGGTAGCACACTTAATCAGACACCTTAAATCCTTCCTGAGCTATTGGAGAATCAAACCCAAAGAGAAAAAGCACTGATATTGCAGTCATCTCTGAGTAAATACAGTGGTTTTACATTGATGCGGTGGCACCTTGAAGGACTCCAGGAACTCATAACAAGGAGGTTGCATCTTTCAGCCTACACCGGTCACTGGTATTAAGGCGTTTGCCAGTAAGCAAATAACAATGTCTTCATGAAATATTAAAGAGACATGGTGTACAATCAGTATCCAGACAATGGGAAGTAATTCAATAAAAACATTTTGTTTTTCAAGTCAGTGTCCTTGATTGTAAACACAGCCTGTACAGAGCGATCTCAGACGATGGCTGGCCTTCTGTGTTCTGGGCTACGATCGAACGGCATTGAAACAGTAACCTTGTTTTAACAGACTGATAGGTTTCAGAGCAGATGGAAGAAGCACTTAGGCCAGTCTCACTCTGTTCCCATCAGCATGTCTACCCTTCATTGTGGCTTTCTCAAATGTATAACATAAACCCCCTATACATCCGGGGATGGACAGTCAGACAGGAAGCAGTGTGTTTGGAAAAACCATACTATAAATTTGGGAATAAAGGCAGCCTGCTGGATGAATAATGAGCTCGCAAATACGTTAATATTTCATATCAAGCTCTCTAGAAGGAGAATGAGAGCGAGTAGGAGTGGGAGAGGGGGAGAATTGTAAAGATCGGCAGGTCGGAGGAGAAGAGGGCAAATCGATTGGGGAGACTCGGGTTTCATCAGGCTTCCAGGAACATGGAACATGTGATTGATGATTGGGGTGGGGGGGGGGGGGCAGACATCTGGAGACCATCAACTGCCAGCCACCCACCTTTCCTCTCCATACCCTCTAATCATGCGTGCCACCATCACGTGTGAGGCCTGACGCAGACAGAAGAGTACCACTTACACAAACCCCAGTCTGCACTCTTAAACTGAACATTATGTATTAACTTAATTCACTTGCTACTGTTATTAACAGCAACACAATTACCAAGGAGACACTTAGGGCAATCGTAAGTCAGTTTAAAAATAAATCCTTGACTTCGCAGACAGGAAAGACAACACTTTAAATTCTTAAACTTGGTGAAATGTGGGTTGATTCGCAAATGTGTGTTGATGTTGTTGTTGCTGGAGCTACAACTGAAGTTCCCTAACGGGAAAATGAAAGTTATTCTATTCTATGAGTCTTGTTCTGTCCCATCGTGCTTTGCAAGTTTGTTCCTTAGCCGTCTCCACAGTCCCCATTTGCCCCAAGGACAAGGACGAGCCATTCGGCCAACACAGCAACAAATTTACAGCTGCTGCAGGCAACCCTTACGCCAGCTCTGTTTCTGCTGAACCTGGACAAAGGGCCCTTGTTCTGTGAGAAAGCCCAGTGTTACGTACTCTGTCAAGTACCCAACATAATCGGACAGGGTTATTATTAGCTTGCTACAGCCACACACAACAAATTCTATATCAGCCGTAATCAGGGATCTAAGCCAGGGCGATGTGGTCCAGGTGTGAAGGAGAGAGGGAGAAGAAGCTGACCCCATACAGGTGTTCTCCATTACCTGGAAATAATTACACAGTATAAGGGACAACTACCACCCCCTGCTGGCGATTGGGCGTAACGCCCAGCAATATAACCGCACCACAGCATAGCAAGGCTGGAAGAGGTCAAAGGTAAGTCATGCTGAAGAATAAACCCTGGCATTTAAAAGCTTGGTTACCTGGAAACTAAGAGGAAGGAATGACTATGGGCACTTATAATGGGTCTGAAAGTATATCGGCTGTAAGAGAGCACACTGCTTTTCTAACTGTAAGATATACTGTCTATGTCTTTTTTGTTGTTTTGCTGGTGACTACAAATTAAGTTCCCTTACAGGAAAACAAAAGTTATTCTATTCTATTCTATATCTGGCATTGCCATGGGGGCGGAGGACAGGGGATGCAGTCTGGTCAGTGAGGCGTAATCAGGTAATCAGGGCCTGTGGGAGCCATGCAGCGGACCTTTCCCCAGGAACTTACCGGAACAACCCGGAAGACCATACGGTTGGTGGCCATTTGTCAGTGTGTCTGGCGACCAGATTAATAGTGCTGACATGCTCCCCAGAGAGAACGGACAAGGGAGAGCGAAAGAGGGATAGAGAGAGAGAGAGACTGACATCAAACCGTCTGTCTCCACCAAGTCCACCTGCATTGATTTACATACTTCTTGTTTACCGGAACTGCTGGTGTGTAACCTCAGTGTTTGTGCTGCTCAGTAAATTAAGAATCTTAACATCACATGAAAAGCACCTGGGGCCTTTCTCTCTCACTGAATGGTTCAGGGCAGGAGGGCATTCTGAAGACTCACTCCGGAAAATTAAGGGGCGGGGCCAGACGCTAATGGTGCTCTAGGATGACTGAGGACTACAGTCGAACATAACAACATAACGCAAATAGTTTTCACTCAAGAGAAATGACACGGAGATGTCCAATATTAAAAACGTGATAAAGTAAAAAAATTTATTTGAGCCATTTAAACAATGACGTGTGTGTATGGCGTGCATGTTTTCCGGCAGTGAAATAATGACTCATCTGTTACAGAAGATGTGTGATTTATGGCTGTTGAGTGATGTCATTGACCTTTCTCGTATAGTCAACTAATCTGTAAATCAACTCACACAAAGGTGGGGCCGAAGGGTAATGGACAAACACTCAGATATTAATCAATTACAACGTGAGCTCTTCTTTAGTGGCAGCTCTGCTAAGGGACCAAGGAGAGATAACAATGTTCACCTTCCATGAGTGATGGGCAGTACTTCATACACATATACAGTATGCATGTATGTATTTGTTTCACATGATATGGGCTGCTTGCCTCTTTTTTGAGCCACATGCAAGGAAACCTACACCGCCACCGATTTGATTTAGCATTTTGTAACAAAATCTTTTTTTCTCATCCTGCATTTCTTGCACTGGGTAAAGGCGCCAAGTCATGACTACCTGCCGATCGGAGCCCAGGGACTTTGCTTCCTCACACGAGAGAGTCACGTGTAATGACATCTCCCTGAGGGGCGGAACCTCATCCTTGTGTCTTTGCATTTTCCTCATTGAAAATGTCAGGAAGGTTCCCTCCATACAAATTAACCAATAACCCAGCACTCAGACAGAATACACCCAGCATCCATACACCATTAACCCAGCGCTCAGACACATTCTTCCAGCCAGGATTAAAGGGGCTGATGACCCCACCCACAGTAAACTTCACACCCTCGCTGAGCTCAGCTACACCATCACAAGCTTCTTTTACAGTTGTTCGGGGCAATTATATTTTTCTCCAACCTGTCACTCATGTTTTAACACTTGAACGCTCTGTGTATTCGCTGATTTATTGAAATTCATTGATACATCTTCTTGCCGTTGCTTATTTTTTTCAGCACTGTGGCAGTGTTGAGCGTTAAGCCTGAAGCAGACTGTGATTGGTTGATGGGTGGACTGATGCAGTGCCTTATGTTCTGGGTGTGACCTCACAGCGGGGGATGATGGGGGCTCTTAATCCACACGCTCTGTAGCGAACTCCTCTCAGCTCTTTCCCAACAGCGTGCATGACGTCAGCCCTCCGTAACACAGCTGGATACTGTCCCACAGTACCCGGCAGAGGCAGCCTCTGCGCTTCTCAAACACACAGGGTGGGCGGAGCTCCTTCTGCATTTGTGCTACTCTATAGCCACACGGAACTGAAACGGCCCATTTCCCTATCTTTAAACACGGGGGCAAAAAAAAAAAAGAGAAGGAAAAACAGAAACTGAAGGACGGATTTAAAAACTATTTTCAAGCAGCTCATTTCTACCAAGAGCCTGTGTGTCTGAGGGGCTTTAAACTGGAAGAGAGTGCAAAACAGAACATAATCAGCTTACAGAGATGTGCGGGGTGGGGGTGGGGTGGCGGTGGGAGTCCAAGGGTGCAGCAGAATGACTATACCCCACCCACCCCCCTCCCTTCTCAGCCCTTAAAGACGCCTCAAACGACTCCCTGCAAGTCCCTGAGAGAAACAGGAGTGTGGCGAGTGATCTCTAAATTAGTCTGCAGAGAGGGAGAGGAAATAAAAGGAAATGCACTTCTTAATTCTTCAGGTACAGGAGGGAGATTCTTGTCAGACGTTTGTCAGACGCAGACGCGGTGAGCGAAAAAATGTATTCAAGAAAAAAAAAATGTATTCAATCCGAGGAATAAAAACACTGTTATAATTGCCCCGGTGATTTAATTAAAAAAGATATGCTTAAAACAACTCAGCCTTAAACTGGTTTCTCAGTGTAGACTTGTGTAGGTGGGAACATTGTTTTGTTGTAAATAAATCAGTGGGGGAGGTTACGCCGTGTGTGTGGATACATTACTTTCCCTCAAACAGCAGGGTCAGAGGGCAAAAACAAACCAAATGTATTTTCTTACGAATACAAAATGCTTCCCAAATAAACATATTTAAAAAGTGAAATCGCAATGGTGGAGGCGTAGGTTGCTGTGCAGGTGGCACAGACATATGAACTACACAAAGCAAGAGGCAAGTAACCCGTACTGCACATGAAATGCATTGTATTTGAAATTAAGGCCATTCCTGAATAGGGTTCATACGCTGTATCTTGTGGTAGCCAAGGTGACGCATTCTAAACAGCGTTGCACACTGCATCACCTTAACAGCCTTACCTGTTCCCCGCAGTGGGCAAAGTAAGTCTGTCTGCATATTCCACAGAGGCTCCCACTGAAAGCTCCTATATTTAGCCCGAGAGAGGCAGCTTCTGTGTGCCCCAGGAGAACAGGCTCACTGCACACACAAAGACAAGCCTTGTGGAATGGGTGGGGTCTGTAGGGTAGACTCTCACTTTTAGTCCCTTATATTAACAAACGTATGTATATTTACTGTGTATTCCTTCATATTCACAAATATATCTACTGTATATTCCTTTATATAATTAGAAATTATATTATACATAATTATAACTCTGTTATAAAATATAATATTCTCTGGACTGGGAGTGGTCTTAGTCAGGTTTATTTCAGTTTCTCATAACTCAGGGGGATGGACTCAGGTTGCTCTGGCTAAGAGAATCTGTAAAAAAATAACGTAATGCAATATAACCATATTTGTACTGTATTTAAAATCCACAGTCTCCCAAAAAAAAATTATTTTTGGATTGGATTGGTTAAATTGGATGAATGGATGAAGGCAAAAAGCCTTCTTCTTATGAGACACATCTTATGAGACACTTCTTATGAGACACATCTTATGAGACACATCTTATGAGACACTTCTTATGAGACGGAAATGCCCAGAACAGGGTGAAGAGGAGAGTACGGCGCTTCCTCACACACAGACAGTGAGACCTGACCAGGACTCCAGATCCCACAGGCAGGAAGGTTGGAGCGGTGGGAATTTGGGAATGGGAGAGAAAGCTGGAAATCATCTTCCTTTGCATTTTTACATTTGACAGTTACATTTAAAAAGGAACACACATGCCCTCCACGGGCAACGGGCTCTGATGCTCAGTTCAGTGCGCTGGATCGGCGCGTTCAGACTGACGTTTCACAGCGTTTAATGCATCACGCGCTCTGTAGGGTGTTTTTAAATGGGGCACTACTGCCTAAATTATAGATAAATAAATAAATGTACAAGTGTTCACAGAAATAAATAGTATGCAGCTATTTGCCAAAGTAATCATGCATTCATTTTAAAAATAATTGACTCAATTTGCATGTGTACATTAATATGTGTACTTATTTGTTTTTAATTTTAATTTTGTCTTGGAGCTCCATAGTTTTTACCGTCAAGATCAAAATGCACTCTTCTGCCAATGTTGTGGGAGAAGTATCAGCCATTAAGCTGTGAAATGGGAGAGAAACAGATGTGTGGTGAAAGCTGAGCTCTGGTCCATATGAACCAGTGCTAATTCTGATCCATTAATGATCCATCGGCATTGTGGGATCTGTAGGAGCCATGAACCGCTGTGACGGACTTTATTTACATCCTTTTCCTAAATCGCGTAAAATTACAGACCTTAACTGCCCTGAAAGTCATTATTCAAATTGATTTAAACTTATAAGAATATTTATGGGACACTGAACAGCCTTGGCTTGCATTAATATTGATAAGAGGATGGTGTACATTGCCTGCATGAAGATAACTTGAGTTACTATGGTTTCAGGCATCCCATAAGAGTAGGGTAAACGTTCCACTACAACAGTTCCACCCCAATTTCCCAGGGGCCAACAGTTGTACTCAGTGAGTAACACGCACCTCCTCGGCTGAGCAGTAGCGCTCTCCTACCATATAAAAAATGGTATAAAATAATCTACATGTACCATGTGGTCTGTAAGGTATAAAAATAGTTATGAGATCACTGGCTGCAGCTGCAGTGCTCCTTGTGCAAGTGCTGATGTCAGAGGCAACTGGAGATGCACAACTGCCGAGAATATGAAAACGGGGAAATAAATTGCTTGATGTAAATAGTTACCTCATTAAAAATGTATGGATTTTTTGCCGTCATATGCAAACATTCAGCATTATTTTGGCCTTGAGTCAGCAGTGTCAGGTTTCAGGCCTCGCGTTACAGTCCATTAACTTTTCCTGCAGCCTTTCAATGGCCTGCGATTAGCAGAGAGCTCACCAAGCTGTGAGCTCACAAAGCAGCACTGAGCAAGTGCTGCTTTGTCCTTCTGCACACAGGCAGGGTGTGTGCACTGCCACTTTTCAATTATCTGATCTATTGAGGGTCCTGCCCATGAATGGACTCTATTTGTATATGTATTTGAAATAGTCATTGCATTTATGTATTTCATATGCGTATATACACTTGCCTCTGTTTCTGTATGTTCTGTGACGCCTGGACGACTCCACCATTTTGTATTTTGCAACAAAAAACATTGTAGTTTATTGGTTGCCCCACTGGCACTGTTCCTCTCTGAAAAGCCCTCCCTGAGTCACAGGAGCCCTGGTGTCTGACTGCAGTAAGTGAGGCCTGTCCGCAGTACGCAGTAACCACCTCGAACCCACCCCAGCCCCCCCCCCCCCCCAATCCGTATCCAACGCAATGCTGCAACTCCTGAGGGGATTCTGCTCTGGAGCAAGAACTGCCTCCAATAATCGTTTTTAATCTGAAGTATTTTCATCCTTTCGATGCCAGTAGAGCTCCTGTCGATTGCTCATAACTTTATAAGAAGCATCTACTATTTCACCAATATTCAGAACAGAATTCTTTCCCACTGATTGTACACTTTTGGTTAGAAACACGTTTATTTGAGAATTCTCAGGAGTGTTTTAAAAAATTTAACTGGCACCTGAAGAGAAGCGCATCAAACGGGAATGTGACCCGGGTGCGGCTGGAGTGGAGTCCCTACTGCAGGGCTGCATTAATGCGCTAAGCGCTACGCTACGCACACACACTCTCCTGCAATGAGTTCAGAGCCAGAAACACAATCTCACTACTGCACCAAGGCCCTGGGCCGCTGCCACGCTGTCCGTGGAGACGGGAAGCACTGCTGCTGGATATCCGACTGGAGAGGAACCCGCAGTGGCTTCCGCCCGCTATTTATCACCAGGGAGAGCTTCATCCTGTACGGGAAACGCAGACCACTCAGGCACCCAACAGGAAATGTGCGAAGTCTCTGAACTCAGACGGTCAGATCTTAAGATCTCAGCTTTTGTTTAGCCGCCTGGGAACCCCGCTCGTTATATCAGAGATGGGCACGCCGGGGATAAGTCAGCTTAGACACTGGTCAGATTTTTCAGTATGTAGCTGACACACGCCTCCTCTTGCTATTCGACGACTTTTCGCAGTTTGTGTGTGAATCTCTGCCTTCACCTCAGACCCACAGTGGATGCGATTTGTTAACTCATACTGGTTATGTCCAAAAGCGGGTTAGTTTTTGGCTCTGAAGGGCGGCGGTTTTCACCAGGCTTACGGCGGAGAAGGGCGGGGCTGGCGGAGGAGGCTAGCGCGTGGGGCGGGGTGCCCGGTCTGCGGCGTGTCTGTAGATCCCGCAGGGATCTCCGCGTGTGGAGCCACCCACGACCTCATCCGAGCGCTCATGGGTGCCCCAGCCAGCAGTGTGATCATCTGGTGTGTGACTCAACACGCTTAAAACACAGACTACATCACCGGCCGATATCCTGAGTTTAACTGAAGACCTCGATAACGCGATAAGGCCACAGCGACAGGAAAGCAAAGCTATGGTAGACAGCTGACAGTCAAAATGGCTGCGCTGTAAATGGCTGCTTTCGGGCAGGCGGCGTACTGTATGTACCTCTTTAAACCTGGCAAACAACCACGTGCAGAGCAAGGGGCCAAGACTGGGCTTTCGTTTTGAAGCTCACTTCCTGGTTGGGCTGGTAGCGGCAATTGTGCCGTTGCTCACTAGCGCCACTGCGATTGGCTCCAGTATGGGTCTTTCACCATGTAAATCAATGGCAGCAATGTGGTCAAAATACTCAGTCAATAAATTTTTCCCACAAAAGTTTTTTATTGCAATAGGTGCCTTTCCTTCATCTAATGCCTCTGCATGTGCTGATTTTTTAAAATATTGTGTCGTTTGGACAGGGTATTCACATTTGTTCAGGACCAATCAGAGGGACAGGTTGAGTCCTCTTCGGCTCCACGGAGCAGGCGCAGTTTGTACAAACGGGCGGCGAAAAAGACTTCTTTTTACGAGGCCGCGGAAAGGCAATGGGTGACGTCACAGTGGCTTTGTCCATATTTTTATACAGTCTATGGTGCAGAGACTCCCGACACAAAACGCAGGAGTTGGCACCCAACCGGCTGTAACTTAGCAACCCCTCGGAACAGCAAGTAACTGCAGGCGCCCATGCGGATTATTCGGGGCAGCCGTGCAGGGAACAATGGCTTCCCCCTCTGCCCACGCAGCGCGGATGTGAAAAGGGCAACAGGACAACCGCTATTACACGTGAAAGAAGAATGGGCAAGACTGTCATTTCCTAACGTAGCCTGTGTGCTTACGTCAGGGTGGCCGTTGTTCATCCACGCACAACAGAGGGGTGGAAGTTGAAATCTGCCTGGAAAACGCAGCTTTGGACAGGAGTGCTGCTTCAGAAGCTACTTTCAAAGATGTATGAGGGCAAAATCCTTACAGCTGGAGGGTAGATATGTCGCTATACATAATCCCTTTCTCTCAGAAAGGATAGAGAGAGAGCAAGATGGAGAGAGAGCAAAAGAAAGAATGTGAGGAGCGCGTTTTTTGTTTCCTAGCCTGCACACTGAATTCTTATAAGATACAAATTATAAGACAGAGCTGAAGGGTGATGGTTTAATTCAAAGCACATACTTTCTGTGATCAAACAGGGTGTAAAAATAACTCACTTAGCCGCTTGCATAACTCGTACAGCAAACAGTAGTACAAACAGCCAGCTCTTAACCTTCAATAGAGAGAGCTCAACCTTGTCAAATCCAGTACTGAAGGACATAGCTCTCGACCTGCTGCTATCAGTGTATCTGTGTAGAACTTATTATGTGCATTATATTATACGGGCCATACTGACAGGTTAATATTCGCATCGCATTGAAACTTGCGAAATCGGTGTTATGTTTTACCCTAAGGCAGGTTTTTAAGATCGGTCAGCTCTGCAGGATGTCCTGGCAGTAAAGTGAGAATCTGCAGTGGTTGAAACACCGCAAACAAACATCACAGGTGTACTGGACCGAGTACGCTCTTCTCAGGTGTGTAACAGGTAACCGATTAGCGCTGTGCTCACCTGAGCCAACCCTCTACTGGCCGCACTAAGAGCCAGGTACACATCAGACAGGGACACTTTAACCTGACCAGGTACACATCAGACAGGTACACTTCAACCTGACCAGGTACACATCAGACAGGTACACTTTAACCTGACCAGGTACACATCAGACAGGTACACTTTAACCTGACCAGGTACACATCAGACAGGGACACTTTAACCTGACCAGGTACACATCAGACAGGTACACTTTAACCTGACCAGGTACACATCAGACAGGTACACTTTAACCTGACCAGGTACACATCAGACAGGTACACTTTAACCTGACCAGGTACACATCAGACAGGTACACTTTAACCTGACCACTGTCCTTCCCCTGTCTAATTACCTGCTTTTCCTGCTAAAATGCTTAAATGCAGTTAAACTAATTGCATGTGTTCATAAAGGGAAAACTATGACAAATGAAAGGAATCAGCTGCCATCTGTGCTGTCCTTATTTAGACCGGCATGCTGCTCCCTTCTTTGTGTAGAATAGAAATGCAGGTTTAGGACAGCTATCAGATAGGCAAGCAGTTACCCCCCTGTCCCTGTGTACAGGTCACCAGCCAACACTGCACCACAAACCCCAGACTCTGTTCAAGTCTTTTTAAGCTGACGGGGGGAGTTTGGTCGGCCAGTTCAAGCACAGGGCAAAAATAGTGAAAGACGCATTCCCCTGTGATCGCCATGGCCCGACGATGCCCGGGCAAAAACAACATCTCAGTCCTTATCAGGACTGTATCCAGTAACTCAGCCTCCACCCAAAAACACTGCTGTCTATGGGAAGTGGCAATAGGGGTACGCTTATCCTTCCTGGGAGGTCTTTAGGGTTAGCCGTAAAGCATGTTTATATCCATATTATTATTATTATTATTATTATTATTATTATTATTATTATTATTATTATTAATACATTTTGTTTTAAAGGTAACTGAAGTATCCTGCCCTATTCAACATTGCTTGTTATCTTCCACACGATGTGGTAACCGTGTGTGTCAGCCGCCAATATATCACAGGCCGGAATTTTATAACTCCTACAGGCCTTGAGCAAAAAGCAAAAAGGGAGGATGTAGCATTGGCAAACTAGGACTTACTTTTCTACCTAATGAGGTGGTTGTCCTTGGTACTGACAGAAACGGTTGCACAGTCTCTCTGGGAGGGTATCACTGTAAATGCTTTTATAGTACGGTGTTGACTCTGTCAGCAGGCATGCTCTTTCTGCAGAAATAAAAACCCTTATAATTGGAGCTTGTGTCAAGTGTTTTCCTGACTGGACTGCCTCTTTGTTACAAGACAAGGGTGGATTTTTCCATCCCAGACCAACAAAGCAATACAATCAGGTCCAAAAAAACAGCAGAATGAGATGATCATCAAACACAATAGAAACACTTATTAAGCAGAGCCACACTGCACTGTCTTACATCCTGTTTCCCAGTGTAATAGCTGCTATTCACCCTTGGGCTACATGCAGTGTCATTATCAAACCAAAAAAACCCGCACAACCATTTTGGGTCCATATGACCATCTCCATCGGACCGCCAGGGGACGGGGCGGGGCGGGGCCAGGAGGAGGGGGCGTGACCCACCTTCTCGTAAGGGTCCGAGTCGTAGTTCAGGCCGATCCCACAGTCGTCCGTGATCTCGGACAGATCCTCGTCATCAAACTCCTCCAGGCTGATGTCATGGGCGGGCCTGAGAGAGAGGAGAGAGGATTAGCTAACGCTTTCACTTACGTATGGAAATGATCCCTTTAGAAAGAGGGGGCACTCATTTTAACTGATCGAATTACAGTTCAATTTAGTGCAGACGCTTGTTCACTGGCAACAAACCAAACTTACATTGTGTTAAAAAGAGTTCAGTTTTCAACAATATCAATAGATTTTCTCCAAAAAAAATAAAATAAAATAAAAAAATAAAAAAACCAGAGTACACATTGGTCCACAGGTCTGCATGTGTTTTTGGGTTTTATATATGCATTTAAAAATATATGGTTAAAATACAAGCAAAGCATTTTATATCGGTCGTCGTGGTTTTTATTAAATAAATTAAATGCATTTTCTTATGGTAACAGTGTTGGGTCGAGATACCTTCATAATTACTGACCTTGAATATATACTGTTTTTACATTCAACCCCTTAGCCCTTTCCTGCTGCATATCTCATGTAATTACATTGGCTGGCTTTTGATTCCACAAACACTGATTACAATTCACAGGCAAGTAAACGGCGTGTGAAAAGCAATGTTTCCATTAATCTTCATGAATAACAGCATATAAATTTGTATCCCACCATTTAAAAATTATGAGATAACCTACTGGTGTGTTAGGCCGCTGTCTTGTTTTACTTAAAATTCAGGCCATACCTAGTCTAACCAACAGGAAGCAAATGAAAACCCACTGGTATGTGAGGTTTCGGTCTTGTCTTACTTAAAATTCAAGCCACAACCAACCAACAGGAAGCAAATGCAAGTGACACAGACTTATAAAACATACTCTTCTCCGCTGTGTGATGTCTCCATTGGATAAGAGGCTTACACGCTCCTGTCAGCTTCCTCTGAAAATACTATTAATCTCCTTTGCCTATCCGAGAAGAGAACTTTAACACATGCTTTATTACGTATACAAACATAAATTGAAAATCTGATAAAGCTTTGATGCATTTAGCGAATAAGTTTGCTCTTTTTCCATGAAAACAATGCAAGGCCATAAAGTACAGTGTTAACGTCTGGCTGCACAGCTGGAGCAGGAAACTGCTGGCTTTGTGGAAGGAAAACAATCCTGCCGTTGTGTTACAGAAAGCCTCTGCAATGCCTGAAATGGTAGGCCAAATCTCTCCTGAAGCATACCATTTACCCTCACGTGTACAATGAAATACAAGCAGAATTAAACCTGTCCATTCGTGAAAAATATTAATGGACAATACTATCTATGCCATTGGGTGCCATAAATGAGGTGGTTCTGTTTGGATTTTCTTCAAGCTTTTATTGGCCCTTGCTACTTTTAGCCAATTACCACAAGAGCTGATACATTTACCAACATTTAAGTAGTATATACTGTATATATACAGTACACATCAGAAGTGAGTACACCCCTGTGCAATATCACTTAAATGTCAAATGATTCAAAATTGTATCACCTCTCAATAATTGCATTATTTCTAAGTTGACAAGTAGATTGTTTCCTCTTATGAACAATCAAAAACAAATACTTTAGAAAGACTATAGTGAAAATACAGGCCTCAAAGTAGAAACTCAATGCATCAAAAGTGAGTACACCTGTGATCACTGACACAGTTAGAAAGTTAGAAAGTTACGCAAACATTTTTAATATTTGGTCGCATATCCTTTGTATGCCATGACTTTCTGATGTCTGTGACCCAACAACATCAAAAGACTCTTGATATCTTATCCTGATATCTTATTTTTACAAGCCATACTATAACGTCTCTGAATTTGAATGGATCTGTATGGGAATTGGGGGGTGGGACTAGATTTAGCTGTAAATTATGCTGGAACAGTATGGAGTACATGGTTGGTAAAATGGCTGTAAGTCATCATGTGTCTGAGGTATGAAACAAGCCTCAAACCATCACACTGCTGCCAGATATGCAGTAGATATGGATGGGTCACTTTATGGGTTTCTTCTCCTGACTTATTTTTCCATAGAGTTCAATAGGAAAATTTGTAAAGAGAAACAACCCTGAAAGTGACTTCTGATGTGTACTATATACAGATCCTTTCCAAAAAATTAGAATATCATGGAAAAGTTTTTTTTTTTTCCATAATTCCATTCAAAAAGTGAAACTTTCATAGATTATAGATTCATTACACACAAAGTGAAATATTTCTAGCCTTTATTTGTTTCATTTTTCATAATTTTGGCTTACAGCTCCAGAAAACCCGCAAAACAGTATTTCAAGAAATTAGAATAGTGTGTCAAAAATCAGCATTTACTTCAAATTTCATTTACTCCTGCCTGTTTTTAAACATCCTTAAGTCAGATCACATGGAGCACTTAGCTTGACTATAAAATGTCCAGGTTTCACACTATTTCCATGCTTTAGGCTTTCTGCTACCAGGGCAATAATACATTATTATAACATTGGTTCTAGAGACATTAACCCTAATTGAAGGGCACCTAAGGACCAAGCCTGCATTACACTAATTACATGTAATTAACCCTGAAATCTGTAATTAAATGTGTATCTAATAGAAGCCTGGAATTAATTTTAATGTGTCTATTTAAATGAATAAGCAAATGGCAAGATACAAGTATATTGTATTGCACAACACAGCAGGTTGTTATGTATAGTTATGTTGATATTCCTTATATAATCTACAACAATCTACCATAGTCACTGTGATAAGATAAATCTAATTTATTTTCCTAGGGTAAAAAGGTTACCTTCACGATAAAAGTGATTACATTCAACATCCAGGGGCTTTTCCACTGCTTATCTTAAATAACCAAATAGACTTACTTTAATTACTGAATCAAGAGAGTAAAATTAAACCAATTAAATCACATCTAAAATATTTTTTTTTTAAAACAGATCTCAGATGCTTGTACATGCATGGTTCATGCAATCAAGAAAAACCATGAAACTAACCTGTATTGAATCTCTAAGCCTTAATCATAAGTCCAACCTTTTCTTCAACCCCCCAGTCCAGTAAGATCCATCTAACCCGCTTATTCCTGATCAGGGTCCATCCATCCATTATCTAACCCGCTTATTCCTGATCAGGGTCGCAGGGGGTGCTGGAGCCTATCCCAGCATGCAAATCCAGTAAGATATAACAGGAAAATAAAACACTCTGTAGTATTAACATCATTATTTCTCAACCCTAACCCTTTCTCTAACTCAGCAAGCATACCTGCAAAGCAACAGTGTGCTATTTGGTTACGGTCACAGGATGCATGCCCATGCGTTCACACACGACTTACAGCTCACTATATCAACGAGACACGGCGCCCTTTGTATACATTTAAAGAGTCAACGATGTGCGATAAAACGTTTTTTTTGGATCACTATCATGGATGTTATCAGGTGCAGCGGCACTTGGGCCTTGGTTCAAGTGGTTCTGGGTCTTTCTCCATGTTAACCCTGGTGTACAAATTGTGAGCCCTGGAGCCAATGGGAACCACTGTGTAGTGAAAGGTTAAGATTGGAGCCTGAAGGTGGAGATTTGGGCTGATAACAGGCCAAGCCTAAAGGTATATAAGAGCAAGTCCACGCTCAGGACAGGGCATCCTCCCCAGGTGAAAGGCAGAGCAGGAAGGACCATGAAGTGGCTTATTGTGGTGCTGGCGTGTGCTGCGCTCTCTGAGGGGCTCAACAGGTAAGAAACTGCACAACTTTACCTCTGTTTGACACTGTGCGTGTGTGGAGACTGGGACTGCTCTACCTCTGTTTGACACTGTGCTGGTGTGTAGACTGGGACTGCTCTACCCTTGTTTGACACTGTGCTGGTGTGTAGACTGGGACGGCTCTACCCTTGCTTGACACTGTGCTGGTGTGTAGACTGGGACTGCTCTACCTCTGTTTGGCACTGTGCTGGTGTGTAGACTGGGACTGCTCTACCTCTGTTTGACACTGTGCTGGTGTGTAGACTGGGACTGCTCTACCCTTGTTTGACACTGTGCTGGTGTGTAGACTGGGACTGCTCTACCTCTGTTTGGCACTGTGCTGGTGTGTAGACTGGGACTGCTCTACCCTTGTTTGACACTGTACTGGTGTGTAGACTGGGACTGCTCTGACACAGGCCTCTGTAGGCTTGGTTCGACACCAGCTGCATTTCATCTGGCTATTTCAATACACGCAGATGGTGTCTTCCCTTAATATTTATATTATCTTAAGGTGCGCAATAAACGTCTTTTTTTGTTTTTGCACCCTAGAGTCCCTCTGAAGAGGTTCAAGTCCATGAGGGAAGAGCTGAGGGAGAAGGGGATCCACCTGCCCTACAGTGACCCCGCCCTTAAATACCTGCCCTACCATACCAGCACCTTCGCCTCATCCGGCAACGAGAACGTCATCAACTACGCTGACGTAAGTCCTCCGTGTCGCCTCCACGCTAAGGGAGGGAGGGGGGGCTGTGTGGTACTGCAGTGTGGGGTTCCTCCTCTCCAGCTGCTCCTCACAGAGGACTGCATCTCCTCCACAGAACACCTACTATGGAGCCATCAGCATAGGGACCCCACCCCAGTCCTTCCAGGTCCTCTTCGACACCGGCTCTTCAAACCTGTGGGTGGACTCTTCGTATTGCAGCAATCAAGCCTGCAGTAAGTGCCCAGCACGCGGAGGTGCCCTTCTCCGTCTTTCCTGACACAGCGAGGACCTGCTCTATGTCCCGCAAACACTTTGCCCACAAACTTGAATAAAAAACAGAAAGGGCAACAACGAGAAGACGGAATATAGAAATTTATTTTAAAAACCAATCTCAGATACCGTGCTCGGCTTCTCTAATTCCGTGCCTGCTTTCAAAAAGCTGTGACCTTTAGTAAAGCTGCCTGTCCCTCCCCAGTACTCATGCAGCACGTTCGCCTTCTGGCCATGGCCTTGGCCTTGTAGGTTCGCAAGTCTCAAATATTAAGAGTTATTCCACCACAGGAGGGACTCTGCTACCTAAACATTCACCTAAACATACTAAACACACTCAACACACCCAGCTGGGTAAAATAGACGTAGAATGTGTAAGGTCCAAACCACCCCTTAAAAAGGTGACCTCCTCAACAACATAACAATCAATGATAAAACTGCAAATAAATATGAATACATTCAATACAATATTATATTAGAAAAATATAATGAAAAAACAATCTATAGACTTGAGTTAGTAAAATAACCTGAATTGTGATAAGGCATGGTTCCCAAACGTTTGTAACCCTGAGTTGATTTTCTCTACTTGTGTTTCCAGCCTATCACACCCAGTATAAGCCCCAGAGCTCCTCCACCTACTCTTCCACTAGGCAGACCATCTATCTGCCTTATGGTGCTGGCAGCCTGTATGCTGTCCTCGGCTACGACACGGTCAACGTGAGTCAGCTTTTCAGATACCAGGAACATGACACCAACTGCCTGCAACTTCTGCAACGGCTTGCTAAATCCACCCCGACGCACCAGAGTGCATTCATATTCATATCAAAGAAACATAAACAGCATTAAATCTGTCAGCAAGTATCTGGGAATTAGGCACTGACCTTCAGCGCTGTTCAGTGCAGTTGTTTATAAGAGAGATGTATTCATCCTTCTGTTGGTTTAACTCCACTGTACTGGTTGACCTTTCCAGGTCGCTGGCATCACCGTCCCCAGCCAGGTGTTTGGCCTGAGCACCAGGGAACCCAGCCAGCCATTCCTCTATGCAAAGTTTGATGGGATTCTGGGTCTGGCGTACCCTTCACTCGCCAGCGGTCAAGCAACACCTGTGATGGACAATATGATGCAGGACAACCTGCTTGATGAGAACCTGTTTGCCTTCTACCTGTCCAGGTACTGTTCTGCTCCTCTGCTCCCAGTACTGCGCCAGGGCCTTACTCAATCATTACTGTTCATTAATAATGCTCCCTTCGGCTGTCAATCATTGTCAGGTTTGCACCTCAATAGCAAAGTACAAATGAGTGCTGGTTACACCTCCAGCTGGGCCCTCCCATTGTGAAAATGGACTGATATTAAGGCCTTACAATCAATTGTTAGGGGTTTGAAAACAGAGATTCCCACTTCTGAAACATTATTATATATCAACCAGCTTATGAAAATAGATAAACTACAATTTGCAAGCGTTCCTTTGTTCTGTGGAAGAGCTTCATTAACGGATACAGCACGGCAGGGGGAGAAAAGAAAAGGGTCTGGTTGCACAGGTGTACAGGTGACATGTCCGTCTACCTGACAGGAATGAAGAGCAGGGCAGTGAACTGACTTTCGGAGAGGTTGACCAAAACATGTACCAAGGTCAGATCAACTGGACCCCTGTCACTTCCGAGTCTTACTGGCAAATTGGTATCGATGGGTATGTACCATTAGTTTTTTTGCATTTATTTATATGCGTATTTGCATATCATAACTGTTTATATCACCTGTTCAAAGTGATATCTCTTAATAGCCATGTGATATTCCTTGTCTCTAGACATGTCTATAAATCTGCACATCACTCTTCACTCAGAGTCTATTTGCTGTGGCTACTGAGCTATGCTCACCCTGGGGCTACTGCGTTTGTATCAACACCCTTCCATGCTATTAAGTAGGCTGGTTGAGTACACAGGATGAGAAAGTCGTTAAGTAGGCAAAATGTTCTCTAAATGTAGTATACTTAAAACCCCCGTATAATATACTTACTTCCGGGGTTTCGCTGAGTATATTCGGAAGAACACTTTTTAAGAAGTACGCAAACATTTTGGTTGCATAAATATGACAAACAGCTTCGTTTTAAAAAATGAGGCGCAGCTTCGCTGACGTTTAACTTCAATAACAACAAAAACAACACGTGACATGGCCCGGGCAAGGGCGGGACATCTTACGACACTTCCACAGTACGGTTGGAAGATAGTACGAAGGATATTTATTTTTGCGTACTGCAAGTCGTGTACTAAACAGTGCACATTAAACAGCACACATCTGCCAGTACACTGTACACAGGAGACAGGACGCAGTACATAGGGCTCTGATTCGGACACAGCCTTAGACTGTCTGTGAGCACATCTGAGTTGTGCTCTGACCCCTCTGCAGGTTCCAGGTGAACAACAAGGAGACAGGCTGGTGCAGTCAGGGCTGTCAGGCCATCGTGGACACTGGCACCTCCACGCTGACCTGCCCTCAGAAATTCCTGGGCAACCTGATGAGCAGCATTGGTGCTCAGCAGAACCAGTATGGGGAGGTAATACAGACCCACCGAACCCCCCTCACAACACCACCAGATCGACATCACCACCACTATTATTATTTTAAATGTATTTTTAATCACCGTTGCTGAACCTAAGTCAGATTTCACTTGTAACTTGAACCACTGTCAAGGACTGTTCCATCTGGGTCTAAAGCCAGTGCACAAACACACGGAGATGTGTCGGAACGTGACGGTCCATTGAGCTTCATCTTGTGTCTGCGTGTGCTCTTACAGTATACGGTCGACTGCAGCGAAACGCAAAACCTGCCCACCATCTCGTTGACCATGAGCGGAGTGGCCTTCCCCCTGCCCCCCTCTGCCTACATCTCGGAGGTGAGTTTTCTGCCAAAATGTCTCCGCTAAAGGTCTAAGAGTGCAGTGTTACAGGAAATCCTATGGGTTCCTATAGCAGGCATCCTACATCCTGTCTTTTGAGCTCTGATTCAAGCAAATACAACATTGATATAATCAATTCTTCAATAAGCCTCCTTCCATCCAAAATACCTCCAGAAAATTCCATAGCCAATAAAAAGTCTCTTTTAAGTGTTTACTACTTTGCAAGTTGACTGGCTTGCCAATACGCATTAATCCCCTTTACAAAAGAGCTGGTTGATTCACATCGTAACAGTTCTCTGGCTCACACTTATCCTTCACTTTGATAACTCCTTCTGTCCCCCCAGTACAACCAAAATGGATACCAGGTCTGCACAGTGGCCATTACTGCCAGCAACCTGCCCATGTGGATTCTGGGAGATGTATTCCTGAGGGAGTACTACTCCGTCTTTGACCGTACCAACAACCGTGTGGGATTCGCCACCGCTGTTTAAAGCTGATCCTTCACAAGCCGCCTTTCTGTGGGACAGTACCCACCGCAAACCCCCACTTAATCTCTTATTGCAATAGTTCAGAGAAAAAAAAAAAAAAATTTCTATGGAGTAGAGTCAGGCTATATACAGTATTACCCAGTCACTGGGGGAAAATGTTAGCACAAATGTCAGGGAGAATACAGGAATACATTGAACAGACTTTTCTTAAATTGCCCTCATTATTTGAGCTCTGTACTCCACAGCTTCAGGCCTCTTTGAAGAGGAAAATCTCTTTTCCAATGAACCTTCTGAAAGGACAATTTAGGGCTAAATAGCAGAAATCATTAATCGTTATTTATTTTTTGACAGAAAATTAATAGAGCTTTCAAGACGACCAAGCATCATTACTGTGGTCTGTAAGTCATGAATGTATAGTGTTTGCATTGTGTGTCTTTTCTGATTAAAGCATTACTCATAACCAAATGAGAACGCAATGAAAAGCAATCATTTCTCCAAAGCATGGAATTAGTGTCATACCCTAAGCTTCAACTAGATATATGTGAAAAATGGCAAAATCTAAATTCCAATGCATTCATGACACCATGCACATGTCCAGGATTCATGGTTAAACCTCAGTCAAATGCACATTTTAAATAACTAGATTTGAAATCACTCCCACAGATCCCTGAGGATGTTCAACAAAGCATGCCACTGACAAAAAATGCAATAATATGAAGGAACAATTTTGTTCTGAATATTTCAAAAAACATGTTTTTTTTATAAACTGTCAGTACCCTTCATAAACTTCACTCGTATCTAAAAGTATTTTAAAAAATGTTTGGCCCAGGCCTGATCAGTACCTGATACTTCAGCATCTGCTCAGCAAATATACACTCCAGTGCAGTCCGATTCATTATGAGTTTATACTGCATGTAACATCAACAAGCTTATGCTCCCGTCTCACTAAAAGCAGTGTTTCGGGCTCTATATTGCTCTCAGGATATGGGTCATTCAGTCATTGCGCAATTCATTTCCTGAACTGACTTGAAATGCAACGGATCCCAACTCTGATTGCAACATGAAGCAAGCACAATACAAACATTAGACTAAATAAGAAACATTTTACTTTTCTCAATAACCAACTATTTTTATTCACCCAGTCACATTAACTTCAAGAACTGTCACTGGTGCAGAACAGCAAAAATACACTTGATCGCTACATGCTACTGTACACATTTAATCTAATGCTAATGGACATTAAAGACAGAGGGAAAGCACAGTTTAAATAATAGGCATGTCCAGCTACCTCAATCCCACACCGTGAACTTTCAGTACCAAATGCTAAATGTGAGAAACATTACCTATGTCCATTTGCTGATAAGCAATACAGGATTCGAGGATAAATTTGAGAATAAATTAACCGTATCAATCACAGTACTATTCAGAGCATCAATTTGCACTATCATTGACATGGAATTCCGGAATACTCTAGAAATCAACACGTAGCCAATCAGAACAAGTGTAAGATCATTAGGAAGTTGATTATTGCTGCTCATAAGCAGACTGCAGTGCCTAGCAAGGAGGAGAGCAACCTGAGGACTAAACTATCAAAGCATGGGGGTAAAAAAAACAGGAATACATTTCCGACTGGCAATAAACTGTGCAATAAACCACCAACATTCACTGTATTTATGTTCCTGGGACTCATCCCTTAGTTTAGGACCGGACAGATGACATCACATATATAACAATAAGGAGCTGTGCCACAGCATAATTCCACCACGCAATGCACGCTTTAAATGTCACACATTTAAATACAAAGGCCACTCAGTCGTGTAATAACCTGTGTTTTCACCTCAGTGAAAGTGGCATTCAGATCCTCTGACATTTGGAGCAGGCGAGTGAGCGAACGCCACAGCCGGGAGTTCTCTACAGCTAAGCTCACTGGTTCGGGATTTTCCCGCCAAAATCCGTCCACCTGAAAATCACCGTAGGGCTTTTTCACACGTTCAGCTCCTCTTCCGTCCTCCTACCCACCCTACTAATTCAGCACAAAGTCCAAACTCCAGCAGGAGATAATTATAAAATAAATTATTCACATGTGGATTTCAGAAAGGAGTGTTTTTTTTCTGACAGAAAATTCCTGGAGATGAAGATGAGAGCCGGTTCTAAAAGTTACACACACCTAACGCACATGTAGCTTTACCCACTTTTACGGCTAGAGATGAATCATATCTATACAAATATATCTCTGTTGCCGAGTGTAGAACCCGCACAGCTAGACCAATGAGGGAATAGCTGGAGGGGAAGGAGTAAATATGTTTGTCCTCTGCTGTTGTGATGTAAATAAAAGAGTTTAGTGATTTATCCTCAAAGTCATGAATATATTACATGTACATTTAAGAAGATACTGAGTCCGTCGCCATGAGTCAGATATGAATGCGCTGCTCCATATCCCGCTTAAGACAGGCCTGAAACGGATCAGTATGAGTCTTATTCTCCGTTCGTAAACGGGGCCATGTGGTCATCACGGATATATCCGACCTATCGTCCAAATGCCAATATTCTAATGAGAGCATTAGAACACTCACACAGGAGCTGAACGACACATCAAATATATCTATGATCACAAACAGTAAGCGTAACAGTTACAATTGGTTTACTCGTAATTATTAAAATAGAATTTAGAATTTACTTTAATCATGCGTGAAGCTCAGAGTGGTTACACTCGACTCATCCATGTATGCCACCATTACTCAATATATGCTCCCGGGATTAACACTATTGCCGAATCTCGGTTCGGTGGAGAAACTCAGAGGTTGGGGTCTGGCTAACACAATACATGTATTATATTTTACATCGATAGTTGCGAGCCCAGGTTAGCGCGCACTAAATGGGCTCCTTAAGGCGAATTTGACAAGAACCGACGTAAAAACGTCCATGGGCTCTCCACGTCAAATTCCCAGAGCCGTACATTCACTAAACCTGTTAATGACCGACCTTAGCCGCCTACCAACTTAGAATCTCCACTTTCTGTACCCCGCCACTGATCAGTTGGTCATTAGTCAGAATTTTCCCTGAGTATTCAGTCGTAATTTAGGCTGAAAGGGTAAAAAATGGATTAGAGTCATGGAGACCACGCAAGTTAAAATAATAAGAATTTATTCACAGGCAGGTAGGTCATTATCTTAAAATTAGGTCAATTACAAAACATACAAATTAAGAATAGAAAACACAGAGTAAATATCTTACCCGGCCTGCTTTAACTACACACACATACATACATAATCTGCACTGTGTGGGAGATCAGTTACGATTCTCCAAACACAGACACATAGAGTATGCACACAATCTGCACGGTGTGGGAGATCGGTTACGATGCTCCTTACCCAAAATACACAATCTGCATGGTGTGGGAGATCGGTTACGATGCTCCCCGATTGGTTTGTCTTCCTTTCTTTTAAGCCAAATCCTGCGTTTGAACCAGGCGGTAATGTCATAAATTAACCTGGAGGTGTGGTCGAATCTGGAACTTAGACCCCCACCTTTAGGGGTTGTTGAGTAGGGAGGAAGGACAAGGAGTTGATTACCAGAGAGGACATTCCAGTGTTACAGTTTTACAGAGTTATTGGAACTATGTTTTACTAAACTCCATTTGGTATGAAATGCATCTCATTTGATTCCTTGATTTTACTGGATTACATTCATACCAAACAGTTTACCATTATGATGATTATTACCAGATTAAATATTATTATGTTGCAGTTGTCATGAAAATTCCCTTCTGATGAACCATTTTACATGCAATTCCTGTTACTACTACATAAGACATAATGTAACAATATAAGAATCACGTGCAATGTTTGTACGTTTTACATGGTCTGTTGACCATCCCAATAGAAGTTTCAGAGTTCTGTTCCAGGAGAGAAGTAAAGGGTGTAATGACACAGGATTCAACATGGGGGCGCTGTGGTACTGTCCGGAGGTTTTCCCCTAGGACTGACCTAGGTATGAGGTTACGGGAGAGGTCAACAGATGGCCGGGTCGGCCCTTCCTATTTCCCTTTACCATAGTTTGGCCAGGGGCTAATGACCCCTTCTGCCCTTAATGCCCCCAACACACACATATTCACTCATGACACAGTTCAATATCAGTCTTTTCCCCAGATGGGGACATTCCTGTGAGCCAATGGCCCACACATCCAAAGAACATCCTAGTCGCCAAATGTTATTCCAAGACTGCCTGGTCCTTTGATGCACATGACAAATCCCAGTACTCAGGTCTTTTCAAAATGTCAGTCTTTTCCTGAATTCCACATTGACTCCCCTCCTACACCGAGTTACATGTAAAGGCAGTCAATTATGCAGTGCTGCCTTTTAAGATAGAATTTGAAACACAGTGCCTGTTGGACCATACTTCTCTTGATAAACATTCAGTATTATATAATAATACAACAATGTTCTTGACTGAAACAGAAATAGCAACAAAGCACACCCAAGTGCAGCTATATATAGATTAATGAGTTTAATTGTCCATAGAAAACAACAGGCTATTACCCACAACTCTTTTTTTCTTTCCCCTGGTTACAATTCATATTTTAAAAAGAACCACAAATGCACTGAGGTTTGTTTAGGTGTTTAGGACAGACAGTGGCTACCTACAGTGTTTGAGTAGTGAGCAGGATTAGTGTTACAGGATGCTGGCAGTATCAGTGCTCATTTTCCTCTGAGCCAATCGCTCTGCTTCAAAACCCTCTGAGCCAATCACTTTGCTGAAAAATCCTCTCAGCCAATTAATTTGCTTCAAAGTAAAACATCAAAGCGTTGTTACAGCCTTCTGCTTTTTGCTGCCGCTCATAGGTACACGCTTGGGATTTGTGGAATGATAGGTCCACACACACACACACACACACACTTTCGTGGCCATTGATAAGTCATTGCACGTGAGCTGAGAGCTCTATGGAGCTTATGTGAAAGATAAAATATCAGTTGGTGGTCTTAAGATATCCGCCATCCTGCAGCTAAGCGGCACTTTTGTAAGGCCTTGATTCACAAGGATTACTGACCGCTATCCTCTGCAGAGCGCATATACCCGAGTTAGTTCCAATACATTACATCCACGCTTAGCTGACAATGTGTATCCAGTCAAGCCATAACATGAGTATCGTGTTGCAGACACTGCCATTTCTAATTGTTTTGCAATACGCACATGGCCATTAATGTATGATTGCTCTGGCAACATATGTCAGTTGATTCTGGAGGCGGTTAGAGAGAGGAAAGGGGCGTGACCATACACATTCTCTCTGAAGCCCTTCCTGCTTTGCTATGACATGTACATCAACTCACAAAAAAATGAAATCTGCGTAATTAATCGGGTTGAGGAAAATGTACTGATTGCCGCCAAATAGCTGCCAAAATTAATCCCCAATTATAAGCACTGCCAGCTTGTGCATTTGCATCTGCACTGCCTACTCCAGTGAATCCAATCAGTGGCTGAGTATACGCATGTCATTTACATAATTTATCAAAGCCAAGGAGTATCCTGCGCATTCTATTAAGCGTGAGCTCATCATGGGAAGGCTAGGAGGGATAAGAATAAGCTCATGTTCCTGATTTCATCTCTTGGGAAAAGCTGTCTGTTCCACCTGAGAGCACAAGGATCCAGCATCTGACAGCCAGGGAAGGTCCCATTTCACATAACAGAAAATCACTTCAGATGGCTTTCCTGTTGCTATGACAGTTGGACTCCTTTAGGGAAAATGCAGAGTTTGCACCAATAAATAAGAGGGACTCGTCTCATCACAGGCCCTGATTGGGCCAAATCAGCCGACCTGTGCCTCACACTATTGGATATTATTGAGCTGGGTGGGTATCTACTCTGTAATGTTTTTGTTTGTTTTTTTAAATATGATCAATTTTGTATCATATTTATTGGCAACAGGGTAGCTTACAATGGGGCCAATAACCCAAGCAAACTAAACACTTTAACTCCTGGGTGTGCCACTACAAATTACTAAACATTATTGTGGACAGAATTTTCTAAGCCTTTGACAAGCATTAAATAGTGGCTGATACAGAATGGCCTTTCTTTGGCAGACGAGGAGATGACTGATTCACAGTGCTGTCATGACTGATTAAAGTCACAACAAGATCTGATCTCCATAGCATGTCAATGAAGCAGCAGAAAAAAGGTTATACGTATATGCACCAGAAGGCTCACAGTCTCACAATATTTGACTATGCAGAACAAATGCTCTGATATCTCCTTTAAATATTACAGGCAAGTAGACTGTGGTGCGGTTAGGAAATCTCAAGCCATTTTTCAATTTCTAATCTTTTCGGAATCAGTTCCACACTTCCAAATCAGTATTCACCATACCTCACATTTCACTGAAAGAAAACGTTTTATAAATCAGACAAAAAAATAAAAAAACAGAAAACTTTTATGCAGTAAACTCATCCTATCGATTTCTCATCAGCTGGCCGATTATATTATACTGACAGGAAGTCTCATTTTCTGTAAACGTGAACTTAAATCATGGCATGGGGGAAACCGGGAAAAAAACAGCTGGCTATAATGACTGACGGAATCAGACTGCCAAAAAAACAACTCACCTGCTTAGGAAGGCATAGATAATTACAAGCACAAAGGTCCACATACATCATTTAAGAAGGAGGGAGGCAAGAACAAAAGCCAGGAGACATGTTGATTACCATACCAGTCTATAAATGCTGAGATGGAGGTTGGCTCACGTGCGGCGTGCTGCGTGATTTGACTAATTAACAGAGCGGTGTGACATTGATCAACGCTCATTCGGCTCGGGAGGCTTCACGCAATCATGGGTTCAGTTTTGCGTCAAAACCCACTCAAGCCTCTGTGCCCACCCCCACACGCGCTTCCGCATTAATTACAAATTAATTACCATCCGAGCACCGCAAATTAAAACAGTTTCTTCGTTACTGTTGTGGCGAAACATGCCAAAAACATAAAGAGAAGGGCGTTTTTCCCCTCTTTCATGAGATGCTTACTGCAACCCTGCGGCCGGGGGGGGGGGGGGCGATCATAGGCGGCTAAAGAGATGAATTACATCTGCATACAGTCTGTTTTCATCAAGCGAGCTGATTTAATTTGCTTCGGAAGGCCTGCCACACGCTGTGTGAACCGATGTTGTGCTTTTCCAAGCCACTCACTGCCTCGACCAATCATCTTCTCTGAAGAGCGTCAGGCAAATAAATAAATGAAAACCCTGGAGCAAGTGTTTTATTTATTTATGTATTTATTTTAAATTAGAGCTAGTGGTTGCTCCATTTTATATCAGGATGATAAACAAACATGTATCATTCATTGTATAACACATGTATGTTCTTTAACCTTTCTACTTTCTTTTCCAAAAACAAGGCAAAAACAGAACTGTCATTCTAGCCACTGCCCTTATTATAATTTGAACAGGATTACTCTGCAGTTTTACTCATGAAAAATCCTTCCATCTAAACAATGGGCAGACTTCGAGACTACCAGCAGCGCAAAGAAGGTCAAACAGAGCCGAGATGTTTCCATCATCTGCTTTTAGGACCCAATAATTAGCTCTCCCCTAAGAAGCCTGCTTGTAATTGCATCGCAGCCCCTAGAGGAAAAACAGTAACAGAGCAGAATAAGGCAGTAAAACTAAATCTTATCTGCTCTGAGACCATATCCCAATTGCTCAATCAGTTCACTCGTTCCAACAGAAACAAAAAAATAAAAAGCTCTGGGGTCAGCAAGTGATTGAATGTGTGACCTTCAAAGGGGCATAGTTCAGAACCAGGGGACACTCAGCAGGGCTATCCTAAACCTTTTTACATTTTGTGAACTGTGTGTCTGAAGCAAACGGTATACTATCTGCGTCTGTTCTACGCTTGCATATATTCAACCGTTTTTTTTGTTTTTGTTTTTTTTCTCAAAAGATTCCCATAGCAACAATCTTTTTTGGGGACCAGATAATGTTATTTTTAGACACAGCAAAGTCCCAAATACTTAAAATGATTGTTTCCTATGTGTTAATTAATTGCGAGACAAATGTGCACCTGACCCGTGTTTCCAAACAAAACATTTTTCACTGAAGTCATACCGATTTCTTTTGTAATGGTTGAGCAAAGCAATGACTGCCCCCCACTAGCAAAACCTGACCTGAGACATTAAATTCAACCTCAACTGTGAAACACACAATTATATGCGCTGTTGTCGTGCTGAAGAAACACCAGTTTAATGTCTCCAGACACTGATAACCTGTGATTCAACTTTATTCTGCTGCCTGCTTTTATCTGTGCAGCAGAGAGCAGGATATTACACTCAAACACTGGCCTTCAATTTGATAGGGGAGCAGCCCAAGCAAAATTTAACATTGTGTTTCAGACAGTGATTGTGTTATTGAGACATATGCAGCCGTGCTGCTGAACAGACTCAAACAAACAGAGAATTATTACCACACCCCATACATGCACATGTATGTATGTACACGACATGTATGTGGACACACACCCATACACACGCACACACAGACTTGCATGTACTGTGATAGACACTATTTAGTACAGTACATGCATAGTGTTTGCCTGCGTATAGGCATTAAGTGAAAACCCATCAATCATTTATAAACCTTAGGGCACATCAAAGCTATTTCACATCCTGAGGACTTAGCAAGTGTTCAATACTGTTTACAAAACTCATGATCGAGCAATTCTGTATTTAAGCTTCTTACTTTTGCCTATTATTAAATGCTGCCCCACCCGAGGGCTGCAGCTGAGTTTATATCGTTTAGTCCTGTTAACATTAAAAATGACACCAACCAGCCAACCACAGAGAGTCCTTTATCCCAAACTGCCCGCACACACCACCATTCTGTACAAGGGACCACCTTAAGACAGACAGAAATCTGATAGCTCAGTCTTCAGTACATGTGATGCCTTGACTGAAATATATTGGGGACTTCACCAGCAAAAATGACTGATGCATGACCAGTCCGAGGTCACATGTCTCTGTTCATTGTGCATTCAGAGTGAAATGTGTGTGTAATTTAATGGACCCTGTGCTTTAGACTAATACGCCTCAAGCCTGGCCAGGAAAAGGGAGATTTTCTACTCACTTTCAGCCCTGAACTCTGTGTGATTGACACAAGAACCACTGCATTGCAGATTTTTATTGTGATGGCAGTTCCAGCACCACTCTCTCTGCACACAGGTACACACAGACACAGAAAGACAGACAGACACAGACACACAAATTCTCACTCTCATTCTCACTCTCTCAGAAAAAAAGGAAAGAAAAAGTTCCTAAAAAGGTACAAACACTTGTCACTGGGGTGGCACCATAGAGGTACATGAAATTGTACCCTTAGCCAGCGATACATAAATAATTAGTACCTTTTTTGCTTGTAAAAGGTATTTATTAGTACTCAAATAGAACATTATTGTACATTCAGGGTACATTTGGGAAATTTGTTCCTTTAAGAAATTTTTTTTACCTCCACTGTCCTTTATTTCTGAGGGTGCACCTGCCTGTTTTTAAACATCCTTAAGTCAGATTACATGGAGCACTTAGCTTGACTATAAAATGTCCAGGTTTCACACTATTTCCATGCTTTAGGCTTTCTGCTACCAGGGCAATAATACATTATTATAACATTTGTTCTAGAGACATTAACTCTAACTGAAGGGCACCTAAGGCCAAGCCTACATTACACTAATTACATGTAATTAACCCTGAAATCTGTAATTAAATGTGTATCTAATAGAAGCCTGGAATTAATTTTAATGTGTCTATTTAAATGAATAAGCAAATGGCTAGATACAAGTATATTGTATTGCACAAAACAGCAGGTTGTTATGTATAGTTATGTTGATATTCCTTGTATAATCTGCAACAATCTACCATAGTCACTGTGATAAGATAAATCTAATTTATTTTCCTAGGGTAAAAAGGTTACCTTCACGATAAAAGTGATTACATTCACATTCACAGGGCTTTTCCACTGCATATCTTAAATAACCAAATAGACTTTACTCAAGTGAGTAAAATTAAACCAATTAAATCACCTATAAAAAATAAAAAAAATTAAAAAAACAGATCTCAGATGTTGGTACATGCATTTTTTGGATCACTATCATGGATGTTATCAGGTGCAGCGGCACCTGGGTCTTGGTTCAAGTGGTTCTGGGCCTTTCTCCATGTTAACCCCGGTGTACAAATTGTGAGCGGTGGAGCCAATGGGAACCACTGTGCAGTGGAAGGTTAAGATTGGAGCCTGAAGGTGGAGATTTGGGCTGATAACAGGCCAAGCCTAAAGGTATATAAGAGCAAGTCCACGCTCAGGACAGGGCATCCTCCACAGGTGAAAGGCAGAGCAGGAAGGACCATGAAGTGGCTTATTGTGGTGCTGGCGTGTGCTGCACTCTCTGAGGGGCTCAACAGGTAAGAAACTGCACATCTCCACCTCTGTTTGAGACTGTGCTGGTGTGTAGACTGGGACTGCTCTACCTCTGTTTGACACTGTGCTAGAGTGTAGACTGGGACTGCTCTACCTCAGTTTGACACTGTGCTGGTGTGTAGACTGGGACTGCTCTACCTCTGTTTGACACTGTGCTAGAGTGTAGACTGGGACTGCTCTACCTCTGTTTGACACTGTGCTGATGTGTAGACTGGGACTGCTCTACCCTTGTTTGACACTGTGCTGGTGTGTAGACTGGGACAGCTCTACCCGTTTGACCCTGTACTGGTGTGTAGACAGGGACAGCTCAGACACAGGCCTCTGTAGGCTTGGTTCGACACCAGCTGCATTTCATCTGGCTATTTCAATACACGCAGATGGTGTCTTCCCTTAATATTTATATTATCTTAAGGTGCACAATAAACATCTTTTTTTTTTTTTGCACCCTAGAGTCCCTCTGAAGAGGTTCAAGTCCATAAGGGCAGAGCTGAGGGAGAAGGGGATCCACCTGCCCTACAGCGACCCCGCCCTTAAATACCTGCCCTACCATACCAGCACCTTCGCCTCATCCGGCAACGAGGTCATCAACAACTACGCTGACGTAAGTCCTCTGTGTCGCCTCCACGCTAAGGGGGGGGGGGGGGGGGGGGGGGGGGGGGCGAGGGCTGTGTGGTACTGCAGTGTGGGGTTCCTCCTCTCCAGCTGCTCCTCACAGAGGACTGCATCTCCTCCACAGTGCACCTACTACGGAGCCATCAGCATAGGGACCCCACCCCAGTCCTTCCAGGTCCTCTTTGACACCGGCTCTTCAAACCTGTGGGTGGACTCTTCGTATTGCAGCAATCAAGCCTGCAGTAAGTGCCCAACAGGCGGAGGTGCCCTTCTCCGTCTTTCCTGACACAGCGAGGACCTGCTCTATGTCCCGCAAACACTTTGCCCACAAACTTGAATAAAAACAGAAAGGGCAACAACGAGAAGACGGAATATAGAAATTTATTTTTAAAAACAATCTCAGATACCATGCTCGGCTTCTCTAATTACGCGCCTGCTTTCAAAAAGCTGTGACCTTTAGTAAAGCTGCCTCTCCCTCCCCAGTACTCATGCAGCACGTTCGCCTTCTCGCCATGGCCTTGGCCTTGTAGGTTCGCAGAGTTATTCCACCACAGGCGGGACTCTGCTGGGGTTTCAATCAACATGTAGTGCTTCACCTAAACACACTAAGCACACCCAGCTGGGTAAAATAGACGTAGAATGTGTAAGGTCCAAATCACCCCTTAAAAAGGTGACCTCCTCAACAACGTAACAATCAATAATAAAACTGGAAATAAATATGAATACATTCAATACAATATTATATTAGAAAATATAATGAAAAAACAATCTATAGACCTGAATTGTGATAAGGCATGGTTCCCAAACGTTTGTAAACCTGAGTTGATTTTCTCTACTTGTGTTTCCAGCCTATCACACCCAGTATAAGCCCCAGAGCTCCTCCACCTACTATTCCACTAGGCAGACCATCTATCTGCCTTATGGTGCTGGCAGCCTGTATGCTGTCCTCGGCTACGACACGGTCAACGTGAGTCAGCTTTTCAGATACCAGGAACATGACACCAACTGCCTGCAACTTCTGCAACGGCTTGCTAAATCCACCCCGACGCACCAGAGTGCATTCATATTCATATCAAAGAAACATAAACAGCATTAAATCTGTCAGCAAGTATCTGGGAATTAGGCCCTGACCTTCAGCGCTGTTCAGTGCAGTTGTTTATAAGAGAGATGTATTCATCCTTCTGTTGGTTTAACTCCACTGTACTGGTTGATCTTTCCAGGTCGCTGGCATCACCGTCCCCAGCCAGGTGTTTGGCCTGAGCACCAGGGAACCCAGCCAGCCATTCCTCTATGAAAGGTTTGATGGGATTCTGGGTCTGGCATACCCTTCCATCTCCAGTGGGCAAGCAACACCTGTAATGGACAATATGATGCAGGACGACCTACTTCAGGCGAACCTGTTTGCCTTCTTCCTGTCCAGGTACTGTTCTGCTCCTCTGCTCCCAGTACTGCGCCAGGGCCTTACTCAATCATTACTGTTCATTAATAATGCTCCCTTCGGCTGTCAATCATTGTCAGGTTTGCACCTCAATAGCAAAGTACAAATGAGTGTTGGTTACACCTCCAGCTGGGCCCTCCCATTGTGAAAATGGACTGATATTAAGGCCTTATAATCAATTGTTAGGGGTTTGAAAACAGAGATTCCCACTTCTGAAACATTGTTAGATATCAACCAGCTTATGGCAAGAAAATAGATAAACTACAATTTGCAAGCGTTCCTTTGTTCTGTGGAAGAGCTTGATTGACGGATACAGCACGGCAGGTGGAGAAAAGAAAAGGGTCTGGTTGCACAGGTGTACAGGTGACATGTCCGTCTACCTGACAGGAATGAAGAGCAGGGCAGTGAACTGACTTTCGGAGAGGTTGACCAAAGCAAGTACCAAGGTCAGATCAACTGGACCCCTGTCACTGCCGAGACTTACTGGCAAATTGGTATCGATGGGTATGTACCATTAGTTTTTCTGCATTTACTTTATATGCGTATTTGCATATCATAACTGTTTATATCACCTGTTCAAAGTGATATCTCTTAATAGCCATGTGATATTCCTTGTCTCTAGACATGTCTATAAATCTGCACATCACTCTTCACTCAGAGATTTGCTGTGGCTACTGAGCTATGCTCACCCTGGGGCTACTGCGTTTGAAACAATACCCTTCCATACTATTAAGTAGGCTTGTTGAGTACACAGGATGAGAAAGTCGTTAAGTAGGCAACATTTTCTCTAAATGTAGTATACTTAAAACCCCCGTATGATATACTTACTTCCGGGGTTTCGCTGAGTATATTCGGGAGAACACTTTCTAAGAAGTACGCAAACATTTCAGTTGCATAAATATGACACACAGTTTCTTTTAAAAAAATTAAGCGCAGCTTCGCTGACATTTATCTTCAATAATAACAAAAACAACACGTGACATGGCCCGGGCAAGGGCGGGACATCTTACGACACTTCCACAGTAGGGTTGGAAGATAGTACGAGTACGGAGGATATTTTTTTTGCGTACTGCAAGTCGCGTACTAAACAGTGCACATTAAACAGCACACATCTGCCAGTACACTGTACACAGGAGACAGGACGCAGTACATATGGCTCTGATACGGACACAGCCTTAGACTGTCTGTGAGCACATCTGAGTTGTGCTCTGACCCCTCTGCAGATTCCAGGTGAACAACAAGGAGACAGGCTGGTGCAGTCAGGGCTGTCAGGCCATCGTGGACACTGGCACCCCCACACTGACCTGCCCTCAGCAATTCCTGGGCAAACTGATGAGTAGCATTGGTGCTCAGCAGAACCAGTATGGGGAGGTAATACAGACCCACCGAACCCCCCTCACAACACCACCAGATCAACATCACCACCACTATTATTATTTTAAATATATTTTTAATCACCGTTGCTGAAGCTAAGTCAGATTTCACTTGTAACTTGAACCATTGTCAAAGACGGTTCCATCTCGGGCAAAAGCCAGTGCACAAACACACGGAGATGTGTCGGAACGTGACGGTCCATTGAGCTTCATCTTGTGTCTGCGTGTGCTCTTACAGTATATGGTCGACTGCAGCGAAACGCAAAACCTGCCCACCATCTCGTTGACCATCAGCGGAGTGGACTTCGCCCTGCCCCCCTCTGCCTACATCTCGGCGGTGAGTTTTCTGCAAAAACGTCTCCGCTAAAGGTCTAAGAGTGCAGTGTTACAGGAAATCCTATGGGTTCCTATAGCAGGCATCCTACATCCTGTCTTTTGAGCTCTGATTCAAACAAATACAACATTGATATAATCAATTCTTCAATAAGCCTCCTTCCATCCAAAATACCTCCAATAAAAAGTCTCTTTTAAGTGTTTACTACTTTGCAAGTTGACTGGCTTGCCAATACGCATTAATCCCCTTTACAAAAGAGCTGGTTGATTCACAACCATAACACTTCTCTGGCTCACACTTATCCTTCACTTTGATAACTCCTTCTGTCCCCCCAGTACTACCAAAGTGGACACCAGGTCTGCACAGTGGTCATTACTTCCACCTGCCTGCCCTCTCAGAACGGACAGCCCCTGTGGATTCTGGGAGATGTATTCCTGAGGGAGTACTACTCCGTCTATGACCGTTCCAACAACCGTGTGGGATTCGCCACCGCTGTTTAAAGCTGATCCTTCGCAAGCCACCTTTCCGTGGGACAGTACCCATCGCAAACCCCCACTTAATCTCTTATAGCAATAGTTCAGAGAAAGATGAAACAATTATATATATATAATTACTGATTAACTGAAAGTCCCATACTTCTGCATAGAGTGATGCCTGTTCTTAATCTTAACAGTCCATTGGCTGCATTTTGATTATGCAGAAATAATATTAACCTTGGCGCATTGAGCTAATTACCACAAGCAGGTCAAGTATTTACATGAAGACACATCATTAGGTTAGTTTTGTTTTTAAACAAAACTAACCTTAAGTGTACAGAATGACTACTATACCTGTTTTGCACAGCACTGCTAATATACCTGGCCTCATACCGACTCACAGGGAGGTTCTGAATATAATATTAAAGACAAAAACCCAACTTTGGGACACATTGATACTGAATGACGAGGCGCTGTCATTCACAGGTGGGCCGAGTCATTTTTTGAGGCAGGATTGCTGCGGCCTGCACACTAGTTTCCCCAAAATCCTACTAGCCAGACTGGCAGGGGACCCCACGAGATTGACCCACCGCAAGGGAAATTTTATGCTCTGAATACAGCTTCAGGCAACCCCTTTGAAGAGGAAAATCTCTTTTCCAATTAACCTTCTGAAAGGACAATTTAGGGCTAAATAGCAGAAATCATTAATCGTTATTTATTTTTTGACAGAAAATTAATAAAGCTTTCAAGACGACCAAGCATCATTACTGTGGTCTGTAAGTCATGGATGTATAGTGTTTGCATTGTGTGTCTTTTCTCATTAAAGCATTACTCCAAATGAGAGAATAAACAAATGAGAACGCAATGAAAAGCAATCATTTCTCCAAAGCATGGAATTAGTGTCATACCCTAAGCTTCAACTAGATATGTGAAAAATGGCTAAATCAAAATTCCAATGCATTTATGACACCATGCACACGTCCAGGATTCATGGTTAAACCTCAGTCAAATGCACATTTGAAATAACTAGATTTGAAATCTCTCCCACAGATCCCTGAGGATGTTCAACAAAGCATGCCACTGACAAAAAATGCAATAATACGAAGGAACAATTTTGTTCTGAATATTTGAAAAAACATGTTTTTTTATAAACTGTCAGTACCCTGCATAAACTTCACTCGTATCTAAAAGTATTTTAAAAAATGTTTGGCCCAGGCCTGATCAGTACCTGATACTTCAGCACCTGCTCAGCAAATATACACTCCAGGGCAGCCTGATTCACTACAGAGTTTATACTGCATGTAACATCAACAAGCTTATGCTTCCGTCTCACTAAAAGCAGTGTTTCGGGCTCTATATTGCTCTCAGGATATGGGTCATTCATGCAATTCATTTCCTAAACTGACTTGAAATGCAACAGATCCCAACTCTGATTGCAACATGAAGCAAGCACAATACAAACATTTGACTAACTAAGAAACATTTTACTTTTCTCAATAGCCAACTATTTTCATTCACCCAGTCACATTAACTTCAAGAACTGTCACCGGCGCAGAACAGCAAAAATACACAAATTACCCAGTTCTTGGAAGCACTAGGGCACTTGATCGCTACATGCTACTGTACACATTTAATCTAATGCTAATGGACATTAAAGACAGAGGGAAAGCACAGTTTAAATAATAGGCATGTCCAGCTACCTCAATCCCACACCGTGAACTTTCAGCACCAAATGCTAAATGTGAGAAACATTACCTATGTCCATTTGCTGATAAGCAATACAGGATTCGAGAATTAATTTGAGAATAAATTAAGCGTATCAATCACAGTACTATTCAGAGCATCAATTTGCACTATCATTGACATGGAATTCCTGAATCCTCTAGAAATCAACACGTAGCCAATCAGATGGTGACAAATCTGAACAAGTGTAAGATCATTAGGAAGTTGATTATTGCTGCTCATAAGCAGACTGCAGTGCCTAGCAAGGAGGAGAGCAACCTGAGGACTAAACTATCAAAGCATGGGGGGAAAAAAACAGGACATTTCCGACTGGCAATAAACTGTGCAATAAACCACCAACATTCACTGCATTCATGTTCCTGGGACTCATCCCTTAGTTTAGGGCCGGACAGATGACATCACATATATAACAATAAGGAGCTGTGCCACAGCGTAATTCCACCACGCAATGCACGCTTTAAATGACACACATTTAAATACAAAGGCCACGCAGTCGCGTAATAACCTGTGTTTTCACCTCAGTGAAAGTGACATTCAGATCCTCTGACATTTGGAGCAGGCGAGTGAGCAAACGCCAAAGCCGGGAGTTCTCTACAGCTAAGCTCTCTGGTTTGGGATTCTCCCGCCAAAATCCGTCCACCTGAAAATCACCGTAGGGCTTTTTCACACGTTCAGCTCCTCTTCCGTCCTCCTACCCACCCTATTAATTCAGCCCAAAGGCCAAACTCCAGCAGGAGAGAATTATAAAATAAGTTATTCACATGTGGATTTCAGAAAGGAGTGTATTTTTTCTGACAGAAAATTCCTGGAGAAGAAGACGAGAGCCGGTTGTAAAAGTAGACGCACACCTAGACGCACTCGTAGCTTTACCCACTTTTACGGCTAGAGATGAATCATATCTATGCATATATATCTCTGTTGCCAAGTTAAAGGCAGTCAATTATGCAGTGCTGCCTTTTTAGAATTTCAAACACAGTGCCTGTTGGACCATACTTCTCTTGATAAACATTTAGTATTATATAATAATACAACAATGTTCTTGACTGAAACATAAATAGCAAAAAAGCACACCCAAGTGCAGCTATATATAGATTAATGAGTTTAATTCTCCATAGAAAACAACAGGCTATTACCCACAACTCTTTTTTTCTTTCCCCTGGTTACAATTAATATTTTAAAAAGAACAACAAATGCACTGAGGTTTGTTTAGGTGTTAAGGACAGACAATGGCTACCTACAGTGCTTGAGTAGTGAGCAGGATGAGTGTTACAGGATGCTGGCAGTATCAGTGCTCATTTTCCTCTGAGCCAATTGCTCTGCTTCAAAACCCTCTGAGCCAACCACTTTGCTCAAAAATCCTCTCAGCCAATCAATTTGCTTCAAAATAAAACATTTTTGCTTTTTGCTGCCGCTCATAGCTACACGCTGGGATTTGTGGAATGATACGTCCAACTGCATACAACACACACACTTTCGTGGCCATTGATAAGTCATTGCACGTGAGCTGAGAGCTCTATGGAGCTTCTGTGAAAGATAAAAGATCGGTTTGTGGTCTTAAGATATCCGCCATCCTGCAGCTAAGCACCACTTTTGTAAGGCCTTGATTCACAAGGATTACTGAGCGCTATCCTCTGCAGAGCGCATACCCGAGTTAGTTCCAATACATTACATCCACACTCAGCTAACAATGTGTATCCAGTCAGTCCATGACATGAGTATCGTGTTGCAGACTCTGCCATTTCTAATTGTTTGGCAATACGCACATGGCCATTAATGTATGATTGCTCTGGCAACATATGTCAGTCGATTCTGGAGGCAGTTAGTGAAAGGGGCGTGACCATACACATTTTCTCTGAAGCCCTTCCTGCTTTGCTATGTCATGTACATGAACTCACAAAAAAAATGAAATCTGCGTAATTAATCGGGTTGAGGAAAATTTACTGTGATTGTCGCCAAATAGCTGCCAAAATGAATCCCCAATTAGAAGCACTGCCAACTCGTGCATTTTCATCTGCATTGCCTACTCCAGTGTACCCAATCAGTGACTGAGTACACGCATGTCATTTACATAATTTATCAAAGCCAAGGAGCATCCTGCGCATTCTATCAACCGTGAGCTCATCATGGAACGCTAGGAGGGGTAAGAAGAAGCTCATGTTCCTGATTTCATCTCTTGGGAAAAGCTGTCTGTTCCACCTGAGAGCACAAGGATCCAGCATCTGACAGCCAGGGAAGGTCCCATTTCACATAACAGAAAATCCCTTCAGCTGGCTTTCCTGTTGCTATGGCAGCTGGACTCCTTTAAGGAAAATGCATAGTTTGCACCAATAAATAAGAGGGACTCGTCTCATCACAGGCCCTGATTGGGACAAATCAGCCGACCTGTGCCTCACACTATTGGTTATTATTGAGCTGGGTGGGTATCTACTGTGTAATGTTTTTGTTTGTTTTTTTAAATATGATCAATTTTGTATCATATTTATTGGCAACAGGGTAGCTTACAATGGGGCCAATAACCCAAGCAAACTCAACACGTCAAACTCTGGTCGAGCTTTAACTCATGTGTGTGCCACTACAAATTACTAAACATTATTGTGGATAAAATTTTTTAAGCCTTTGACAAGCATTAAATAGTTGCTGATACAGAACGGCCTTTCGTTGGCAGACGAGGAGATGACCGATTCATGGTGCTGTCATGACTGATTAAAGTCACAACAAGCTCTGATCTCCATAGCATGTCAATGAAGCAGCAGAAAAAAGGTTATATATGCACCAGAAAGCTCACAGAACTGTCTCACAATATTTAACTATGCAGAACAACTGCTCTGATATCTCCTTGAAATATTACAGGCAAGTAGACTGTGGTGCGGTTAGGAAATCTCAAGCCATTTTTAAATTTCTAATCTTTTCGGAATCAGTTCCACACTTCCAAATCAGTCTTCACCATACCTCACATTTCACTGAAAGAAAACGTTTTATAAATCAGACAAAAAAATTAAAAAACAGAAAACCTTTATGCAGTAAACTCATCCTATCGATTTCTCGTCAGCTGGCCGATTATATTATACTGATTTAACAGGAAGTCTCATTTTCTGTAAACGTGAACTTAAATCATGGCAAGAGGGAAACAGGAAAAAATACAGCTGGCTATAATAACTGATGGAATCAGACTGCCAAAAAAACAACTCACCTGCTTAGGAAGGCACAGATAATTACAAGCACAATGGTCCACATACATCATTTAAGAAGGAGGGAGGCAAGAACAAAAGCCACGAGACATGTTGATTACCATACCAGTCTATAAATGCTGAGATGGAGGTTGGCTCACGTGCGGCGTGCTGCGTGATTAGACTAATTAACAGAGCGGTGTGACATTGATCAACGCTCATTCGGCTCGGGAGGCTTCACGCAATCATGGGCTGTGTCCGAATCAGAGCACTGTTCCCTGTCCACTGTCCCCTGTCCACTCTGTCCCCTGTCCACTCTGTCCCCTGTCCACTCTGTCCCCTGTCCACTCAGACCCCTGTCTACTATGTGCCCTGTCCCCTCACATTGCAAGCAGTGTGCAAAAGAAATCCCGCAAAACTATTTCCAAACTAGTGAGGAAGTAGTTCATAATATCTTTTTAAAAATATATATTTTTATTGACAATATCAATCAGTTAACATATGACAATTGTTACAAAGTGTAGACTATGAATGAAGATAGAATTAACAAAAATAAAAAAGAGTATTTTGTAATATGACCCACTCTTGTACCATAGATATGCATATACGTTCTACGTCTTTTACGTTTTTACTTCCGAGTTACTTACTGAAATTGTCGGGTGAGTACACAGTTCTGCAGATGAGTGTGCTCCAGAATTCCCTAAACAAAACCCCGGAAATAAGGGGTTCATCCTGGTATTTTAAGTGCCCCCATTTGTGAGAAAAAGTCGCCCACTCAAAAGCTTTTTGACGAAGCGGACTCAAATATGCGTACTCAAAATGGTGTAGGGCTCTGATTCGGACACAGCCATGGGCTCAGTTTTGCGTCAAAGCCTACTCAAGCCTCTGTGCCCACCCCCACATGCGCTTCTGCATTAATTACAAATTAATTACCATCCGAGCACCGCAAATTAAAACAGTTTCTTCGTTACTGTTGTGGCGAAACATGGCCAAAAACATAAACAGAAGGGCGTTTTTCCCCTCTTTCATGAGATGCTTACTGCAACCCTGCGGCCAGGGGGGGCGATCATAGGCGGCTAAAGAGATTAATTACATCTGCATACAGTCTGTTTTCATCAAGCAAGCTGATTTAATTTGCTTAGGAAGGCCACACGCTGTGTGAACCGATGTTGTGCTTTTCCAAGCCACTCACTGCCTCGACCAATCATCTTCTCTGAAGAGCCTCAGGCACCATTACATCAACCGTACTACTGGAGACTTCACACACCGTGAGTTCATTAGAGAAATTTGCATTAGAGTACCAATACAGGTGGACATATTACATCTACCTCCCAATGGGTCCTCTGCCAGGGCCTGCAGCAGAAGAACAAAATACCTGAAAACCCTGGATCAAGATTTTTATGTATTTATTTAATTATTTATTTATTTTAGAGCTAGTGGTTGCTCCATTTTATATCAGGATGATAAACAAACATGTATCATTCATTGTATAATGCATGGATTTTCTTTAACCTTTCTCCTTTCTTTTCAAATAACAAGGCAAAAACAGAACTGGCATTCTAGCCACTGCCCTTATTATAAGTTGAACAGGATTAATTGCAGTTTTACTCATGAAAAATCCTTCCATCTAAACAATGGGCAGACTTCGAGACTACCAGCAGCGCAAAGAAGGTCAAACAGAGCCGAGATGTTTCCATCATCTGCTTTTAGGACCCAATAATTAGCTCTCCCCTAAGAAGCCTGCTTGTAATTGCATCGCAGCCCCTAGAGGAAAAACAGTAACAGAGCAGAATAAGCCAGTAAAACTAAATCTTATCTGCTCTGAGACCATATCCCAATTGCCCAATCGGTTCACTCGTTCCAACAGAAACAAAAACAACGCTCTGGGGTCAGCAAGTGATTGAATGTGTGACCTTCAAAGGGGCATACTTCAGAACCAGGGGACACTCAGCAGGGCTATCCTAAACTTTTTTACATTTTGTGAACTGTGTGTCTGAAGCAAACGGTATACTATCTGCGTCTGTTCTACGAAAAGGATTGATATGTTGCGTTACACTGTGACTGTGTGGAATTACACATCAGAATTTGCTCCTGTATTTTTACATTCCTGTATAATTTTGTATTCTGTAACATTTGACATTCTGTTACATTTATCAAATCTAAAAAAATATGACAAATGTTTGGGTATAAAGAACTGCTTCATGAATCAACAACAACGGTGCTTTCATCTATTTCAAATCATAACCGCATGCCCTGTTTTTTCCCCCACTGTATTACTTTTTTTAGTAAACATGTCCATGTGCTGAGTGTGGTTCACACACTTTATTATGCTGTGTCCTGATTGTAGCATCTTTGCAGGACCCATATAAGATTTCCTTTGGCCCTGTAGTTACACCAATAAGGAGTCACACATTTCCAGTCTGGTTTACCTCCTGCCTTCTGTGATACTACCACAGAAATGACAGCGCTTCTGTGGCTGTACTTCAATCTCAACCTGTGATCCGCCTCCCTTCGTCCTCATCTACAGCTCTCATTTACTTTCTGTTAGGTCAGAACTAGGAAACACATATTTTCATGTATTTCAAAGCATGGCAACTGGTCACGTGGTTCTAGGCTGTTTTTGTCTCCGTCTCTGGTTAGCGATGACCTCACCACACAACGCTTCCCACATTATGAAATGGACTGTCAGCCATCCAATGGATGGGCATGAGCTTCTACGCTAATGTAATGCGCCTGACCAACCGCCTCCTAATTGCACAAATGCACATCCTCAAGAATCTGATATTCTAGTACTCGATTCAATCCGGGCGGTTTATATGAAACTTAGAAGACTGCGCCTTTAAAATATGAGTGCCAGGCTTGCATATATTCAACCGTTCTTTTTTTTTTTTTTTTTTCTCAAAAGATTCCCATAGCAACAATCTTTTTTGGGGACCAGATAATGTTATTTTTAGACACAACAAAGTCCCAAATACTTAAAATGATTGTTTCCTATGTGTTAATTAATTGTGAGACAAATGTGCACCTGACCCGTGTTTCCAAACAAAACATTTTTCACTGAAGTCATACCGATTTCTTTTGTAATGGTTGAGCAAAGCAATGACTGCTCCCACTAGCAAAACCTGACCTGAGACATTAAATTCAGCCTCAACTGTGAAACACACAATTATATGCGCTGTTGTCGTGCTGAAGAAACGCCAGCTTAATGTCTCCAGACACACGTGCATGACACTGATAACCTGTGATTCAACTTTATTCTGCTGCCTGCTTTTATCTGTGCAGCAGAGAGCAGGATATTACACTCAAACACTGGCCTTCAATCTGATAGCAGAGCAGCCCAAGCAAAATTTAACATTGTGTTTCAGACAGTGATTGTGTTATTGAGACATATGCAGCCATGCTGCTGAACAGACTCAAACAGAGAATTAGTACCACACCCCATACATGCACATGTACTGTATGTATGTACACGTTTATATCGTTTAGTCCCGTTAACATTAAAAATGAGTTTATATCGTTTAGTCCCGTTAACATTAAAAATGACACCAACCAGCCAACCACAGAGAGTCCTTTATCCCAAACTGCCCGCACACACCACCATTCTGTACAAGGGACCACCTTAAGACAGACAGAAATCTGATGGCTCAGTCTCCAGTACATGAGGCCTTGACTGAAATATATTGGGGACTTCACCAGCAATAGTGACTGATGCATGAGAACACCGTGAGCCTTTTCGGAACGCTGTGGTCAGGACGAGGTCCCGCGCAGAAGCGCAAAGCTCAGTCACACGCGTGTGAGATGAGAAGAGGTGCAGACTGTGCCTTGATCACAGTTTTGATTTTTAATGCAGCCAGCGGGGTGAACGCCAGCCATGCAGTACTGTAACAGCACTCCCAGCTACGTCACTGAGCCTGTGTGTGAGGAGCAAGGCTCTCTAAGCTCCACAGCTGGGCAATGGGATCCAGCCCATGGTTATGTAAGAGGAATTATTTGGTCAGGCTTAGCTCTAAAGCCCTAAGTACTGTCAGGAGCCATAACAGTATATGCATTTTGAGTCTTTCATTAGTTTTGTCTGAACTGCAGCCCCAATCATATTTGAAATATTTTTAAATACTATTGTCTGAAAGGGGGGGGGGGGGGGGGTGGTGCTATACTGACATGACATCTCTGTTTGAGGTGAGGTTCTGTTTGGATTTTCTTCAAACTTTTATTGGCTCTTGGTACTTTTAGCCAATTACCACAAGAGCTGATACTTACATTTACCAACATTTAAGTAGTATATACTGATATACAGTCAAGCCGGAAAGTCTGCACACCCCTTTCACCTTCTCCACATTTTATTACGTTACACTTATACTACAATAGATTGAGTTAATTTTTTGCCTCAAACATCTACACACAATAGCCAATAATGATGAAGTGAAAACAGGTTTTTAGAAAATATGCAATTTTATTTTACTGACAAAAATGGGTTATTTAGGGGTTACATATCTGTACACACCCTTAGCCTAATACTTGTTTGCTGCACCTTTGGCAGCGATTACAGCTTCAAGGCGTCTTGGGAAAGAAGCTACGAGCTTGGCACACTTGTTTCTGGACATTTTTGCACATTCCTCTTGGCATATCCTTGCAAGCTCCGTCAGGTTGGGATGGGGAGCATCGGTACACAGCCATTTTCAGCTCTTTCCACAGATGTTCAATTGGATTCAGGTCTGGGCTCTGGCTGGGCCACTCAAGGACATGCAGACTTTCTCCGAAGCCACTCCTTTGTTCTCTTGGCTGTGTGCTTCGGGTCGTTGTCATGTTGGAAGGTAAACCTTCACCCCAGTCTGAGGTCTAGAGCGCTCTGGAGCAGGTTTTCTTCAAGGATCTTGGTGTACTTAGCTGCATTCATCTTTCCCTCTATCAGGACTAGTCGCCCCGTTCCCGCTGCTGAAAAACATCCCCACATCATGATGCTGCCACCGCCATGCTTCACTATAGGGATGGTATTAACCAGGTGATGATGAGCGGTGCCTGGTTTCCTGACGCTTGGTATTCAGGCCAAAAAGTTAAATTTTGGTTTCATCAGACCAGAGAATCTTGATTCTCATGGTTTGAGAGTTCTCTAGGTGCCCTTTGGCAAACTCCAAGCGGGCTGTGATGTGCCTTTTACTAAGGAGGGGCTTCCGTCTGGCCACTCTACCATAAAGGCCTGATTGGTGGAGTGCTGCCTGGATGGTTGATCTTCTGAAAGGTTCTCCCATCTCCACAAGGATACACTGGAGCTCTGTCAGAGTGACCCTCGGGTTCCTGCTCACCTCCCTGGCCAAGGCCCGTCTTCCCCGATTGCTCAGTTTGGCCGGGCGGCCAGGTCTAGGAAGATTCTTGGTGGTTCCAAACTTCTTCCATTTATGAATGATGGTAGCCACTGTGCTCTTTGGGACCTGTAAAGCTCCAGAGATTTTTCTGTACCCTTCTCCAGATGTATGCCTTGACACAATCCTGTTTCTGAGGTCTGCAGATAATTCCTTTGACCCCATGGCTTGGAGTTTGCTCTGACATGCACTGTCAACTGTGGGACCTTATATAGGCAGGTGTTGGCAATCCCCAATCATGGCCAATCAATTGAATTTATCACAGGTGGACTCCAATTAAGTTGTAGAAACATCTCAAGCAGTATCAGTGGAAACAAAATGCACCTCAGCTCACTTTTGGGTGTCATATCGAGCACACTTGTGTACATATATTTTACATTTTGATTTTTAATAAATTAGCACAAATGTCTAAAAACCTGTTTTCACTTTGTCATTATGGGCTATTTTGTGTAGAATTTCGAGACAAAAAATGAACTCAATCTATTGTAGAATATGTCTGTAACGTAATAAAATATGGAGAAGGTGAAAGGGGTGTGCAGACTTTCCGGCTTGACTGTATATATAATATATATATACACTATATGGCAGGTGCTCTTATTAATAAAAACTCCAGGCTAGTTTCCAATTCTGTTATTGCAATGCAGACCTGTTAGCACCTCAACTCCATAATCTTTGGGTAGTTGGCGCATGATCAGAGATTCAGCTATTGTGCCAGTTACCAAATAACCATTCATAATAGCAACATTTACTTGTATCACAGTACCACACTTCCAGAGACTAACACCGAATTAAAGAGCTATACTCAATGCAAGCTTGAGTGAGTAATGCTCCAGTTAGCAATAAGAAGCCTAACTCTGTCACGTCTCTGTTCATTGGGCATTCAGAGTGAATTGTGTGTGTAATTTAATGGACCGTGCTTTAGACTAATATGCTTCAAGCCCGGCCAGGAAAAGGGAGATTTTCCACTCACTTTTAGCCCTGAACTCTGTGTGATTGACACAAGAACCACTGCATTGCAGATTTTTATTGTGATAGCAGTTCCAGCACCACTCTCTCTGCACACAGGCGCACACAGACACAGAAAGACAGACACACAGACAAACCCTCACTCTCTCTCTCTCAGAAAAAAGGCAAGAAAAAGTCCCTAAAAAAGGTACAAACACTTGTCACTGGGGTGGCACCATAGAGGTACATAAAATTGTACCCTGAGCCAGTGATACATAAATAATTAGTACCTTTTTTGCTTGTAATGAGTACTCAAATAGAACATTATTGTACGTTCAGGGTACATTTGGGAAATTTGTTCCTTAAAGAACAAAAATGTGCCTCCACTGTCCTTTATTTCTGAGGGTGCACCTGCCTGTTTTTAAACATCCTTAAGTCAGATTACATGGAGCACTTAGCTTGACTATAAAATGTCCAGGTTTCACACTATTTCCATGCTTTAGGCTTTCTGCTACCAGGGCAATAATACATTATTATAACATTTGTTCTAGAGACATTAACTCTAACTGAAGGGCACCTAAGGTCAAGCCTGCATTAATTACATGTAATTAACCCTGAAATCTGTAATTAAATGTGTATCTAATAGAAGCCTGGAATTAATTTTAATGTGTCTATTTAAATGAATAAGCAAATGGCTAGATACAAGTATATTGTATTGCACAAAACAGCAGGTTGTTATGTACAGTTATGTTGATATTCCTTATATAATCTACAACAATCTACCATAGTCACTGTGATAAGATAAATCTAATTTATTTTCCTAGGGTAAAAAGGTTACCTTCACGATAAAAGTGATTACATTCAACATCCAGGGGCTTTTCCACTGCTTATCTTAAATAACCAAATAGACTTCCTTTAATTTCTGAATCAAGTGAGTAGAATTAAACCAATTAAATCACCTCTAAAATAATTTTTAAAAAAACAGATCTCAGATGCTTGTACATGCATGGTTCATGCAATCAAGAAAAACCATGAAACTAACCTGTATTGAATCTCTAAGCCTTAATCATAAGTTATATCAACCCCCCAGTAAGATATAACAGGAAAATAAAACACTTTGTAGTATTAACATCATTATTTCTCAACCCTAACCCTTTCTCTAACTCAGCAAGCATACCTGCAAAGCAACAGTGTGCTATTTGGTTACGGTCACAGGATGCATGCCCATGCGTTCACACACGACTTACAGCTCACTATATCAACGAGACACGGCGCCCTTTGTATACATTTAAAGAGTCAACGATGTGCGATAAAACAGCTTGGGTTTTTTTGGATCACTAATCATGGATGTTATCAGGTGCAGGCTGTTATTGGCACAAGTGGTTCTGGGTCTTTCTCCATGTTAACCCTGGTGTACAAATTGTGAGCGGTGGAGCCAATGGGAACCACTGTGCAGTGAAAGGTTAAGATTGGAGCCTGAAGGTGGAGATTTGGGCTGATAACAGGCCAAGCCTAAAGGTATATAAGAGCAAGTCCACGCTCAGGACAGGGCATCCTCCACAGGTGAAAGGCAGAGCAGGAAGGACCATGAAGTGGCTTATTGTGGTGCTGGCGTGTGCTGCACTCTCTGAGGGGCTCAACAGGTAAGAAACTGCACAACTTTACCTCTGTTTGAGACTGTGCTGGTGTGTAGACAGACTGCTCTAACTCTGTTTGAGACTGTTCTGGTGTGTAGACAGGGACTGTTCTACCTCTGTTTGACACTGTGCTGGTGTGTAAACTGGGACTGCTCTACTTCTGTTTGACACTGTGCTGGTGTGTAGACTGGGACTGCTGTACCCCTGTTTGACACTGTACTGGTGTGTAGACTGAGACTGCTCTACCTCTGTTTGACACGGTGCTGGTGTGTAGACAGACTGCTCTACCCCTGTTTGACACTGTGCTGGTGTGTAGACTGGGACTGCTCTGACACAGGCCTCTGTAGGCTTGGTTCGACACCAGCTGCATTTCATCTGGCTATTTCAATACATGCAGATGGTGTCTTCCCTTAATATTTATATTATCTTAAGGTGCGCAATAAACGTCTTTTTGTTTTTGCATCCTAGAGTCCCTCTGAAGAGGTTCAAGTCCATGAGGGAAGAGCTGAGGGAGAAGGGGATCCACCTGCCCTACAGCGACCCCGCCCTTAAATACCTGCCCTACCATACCAGCACCTTCGCCTCATCCGGCAACGAGAACGTCATCAACTACGCTGACGTAAGTCCTCCGTGTCGCCTCCACGCTAAGGGAGGGGGGGGGGCTGTGTAGTACTGCAGTGTGGGGTTCCTCCTCTCCAGCTGCTCCTCACAGAGGACTGCATCTCCTCCACAGAACACCTACTATGGAGCCATCAGCATAGGGACCCCACCCCAGTCCTTCCAGGTCCTCTTCGACACCGGCTCTTCAAACCTGTGGGTGGACTCTTCGTATTGCAGCAATCAAGCCTGCAGTAAGTGCCCAGCATGCGGAGCTGCCCTTCTCCGTCTTTCCTGACACAGCGAGGACCTGCTCTGTGTCCCGCAAACACTTTGCCCCAAAACAGAAAGGGCAACAACGAGAAGACGGAATATAGAAATTTCTTTTAAAAACCAATCTCAGATACCCTGCTCGGCTTCTCTAATTCCACGCCTGCTTTTCAAAAAGCTGTGACCTTTAGTAAAGCTGCCTCTCCCTCCCCAGTACTCATGCAGCACATTCGCCTTCTCGCCATGGCTTTGGCCTTGTAGGTTTGCAAGTCTCAAATATTAAGTTATTCCAGCACAGGCGGGACTCTGCTGGGGTTTCAATCAACATGTAGTGCTTCACCTAAACACATTAAACACACCCAGCTGTGTAAAATAGACGTAGAATGTGTAAGGTCCAAATCACCCCTTAACCCTTGTGTGGTGTTCGGGTCTGTGGGACCCGTATTCAATGTTTACTAAAAGAAAAATGATACAATTCATAATTTTTTCAACCTGAGAGTCATTGGCCTTGGCTCATTTTCTGTTATAAACATGTAAAAGAACACAAAAATCACATTTTATCACAAAAAACAAATATCACTTTTATTGATAAATGAGGTAAATGGTCAATATTAACCATATATGCTGTCTATATTGCTTGTAATTGAGATAAAGTCAATATCTGTGAAGTATTTTTACGTAAATTGTTATGGCTTTATTGTTCTAAAAACCAAATAATGTTGTGGGTCCACCAGACCCGCGAACACTGGGTGAGTAACAAAAACACAAACACCATACAAGGGTTAAAAAGGTGACCTCCTCAACAAAGTAACAATCAATAATAAAACTGGAAATAAATATGAATACATTCAATACAATATTATATTAGAAAATATAATGAAAAAACAATCTATAGACCTGAGTTAGTAAAATAACCTGAATTGTGATAAGGCATGGTTCCCAAACATTTGTAACCCTGAGTTGATTTTCTCTACTTGTGTTTCCAGCCTATCACACCCAGTATAACCCGCAGAGATCCTCCACCTACTCTTCCAGTAGCCACACCATCTATCTGCCTTATGGTTCTGGCAGCCTGTATGCTGTCCTCGGCTACGACACGGTCGAAGTAAGTCAGCTTTTCAGATACCAGGAACATGACACCAACTGTCTGCAACTTCTGCAACGGCTTGCTAAATCTACCCCGACGCACCAGAGTGCATTCATATTCATATCAAAGAAACATAAACAGCATTAAATCTGTCAGCAAGTATCTGGGAATTAGGCCCTGACCTTCAGCGCTGTTCAGTGCAGTTGTTTATAAGAGAGATGTATTCATCCTTCTGTTGGTTTAACTCCACTGTACTGGTTGATCTTTCCAGGTCGCTGGCATCACCGTCCCCAGACAGGTGTTTGGCCTGAGCACCAGGGAACCCAGCCAGCCATTCCTCTCTGCAAAGTTTGATGGGATTCTGGGTCTGGCGTACCCTTCCATGGCCAGCGGTCAAGCAACACCTGTGATGGACAATATGATGCAGGACGACCTGCTTGATGCGAACCTGTTTGCCTTCTACCTGTCCAGGTACTGTTCTGCTCCTCTGCTCCCAGTACTGCACCAGGGGCTTACTCAATCATTACTGTTCATTAATAATGGTCCCTTCGGCTGTCAATCATTGTCAGGTTTGCACCTCAATAGCAAAGTACAAATGAGTGCTGGTTACACCTCCAGCTGGGCCCTCCCATTGTGAAAATGGAATGATATTAAGGCCTTACAATCAATTCTTAGGGGTTTGAAAACGGAGATTCCCACTTGTGAAACATTATTATATATCAACCAGCTTATGGCAAGAAAATAGATAAACTACAATTTACAAGCATTCATTTGTTCTGTGGAAGAGCTTGATTAACGGATACAGCACGGCAGGTGGAGAAAAGAAAAGGGTCTGGTTGCACAGGTGTACAGGTGACATGTCCGTCTACCTGACAGAAACGAAGAGCAGAGCAGTGAACTGTCTTTCGGAGAGGTTGACCAAAGCAAGTACCAAGGTCAGATCTACTGGACCCCTGTCACTGCCGAGACTTACTGGCAAATTGGTATCGATGGGTATGTACCATTCATTTTTCTGCATTTACTTTATATGCGTATTTGCATATCATAACTGTTTATATCACCTGTTCAAAGTGATATCTCTTAATAGCCATGTGATATTCGTTGTCTCTAGACATGTCTATAAATCTGCACATCACTCTTCACTCAGAGTCTATTTGCTGTGGCTACTGAGCTATGCTCACCCTGGGGCTACTTCGTTTGAATCAACACCCTTCCATACTATTAAGTAGGCTTGTTGAGTACACAGGATGAGAAAGTCGTTAAGTAGGCAAAATTTTCTCTAAATGTAGTATACTTATAACCCCGTATGATATACTTACTTCCGGGGTTTCGCTGAGTATATTCGGGAGAACACTTTCTAAGAAGTACGCAAACATTTTGGTTGCATAAATATGACACACAGCTTCGTTTTAAAAAATGAGGCGCAGCTTCGCTGACGTTTATCTTCAATAACAACAAAAACAACACGTGACATGACCCGGGCAAGGGCGGGACATCTTACGACACTTCCACAGTACGGTTGGAAGATAGTACGAGTACGGAGGATATTTTTTTGCGTACTGCAAGTCGCATAGTAAGCCCAGTCACATTAACTTCAAGCGCAGTGCACATTAAACAGCACACATCTGCCAGTACACTGTACACAGGAGACAGGACGCAGTAGATAGGGCTCTGATTCGGACACAGCCTTAGACTGTCTGTGAGCACATCTGAGTTGTGCTCTGACCCCTCTGCAGGTTCCAGGTGAACAACAAGGAGACAGGCTGGTGCAGTCAGGGCTGTCAGGCCATCGTGGACACTGGCACCCCCTCGCTGACCTGCCCTCATCAATTCCTGGGCTACCTGATGCGCGGCATTGGTGCTCAGCAGAACCAGTATGGGGAGGTAATACAGACCCACCGAACCCCCCTCACAACACCACCAGATCGACATCACCACCGCCATCACCACCACTATTATTATTTTAAATGTATTTTTAATCATCGTTGCTGAAGCTAAGTCAGATTTCACTTGTAACTTGAACCGTTGTCAAGAACGGTTCCATCTGGGTCTAAAGCCAGTGCACAAACACACGGAGATGTGTCGGAATGTGACGGTCCATCTTGTGTCTGTATGTGCTCTTACAGTATATGGTCGACTGCAGCGAAACGCAAAACCTGCCCACCATCTCGTTGACCATGAGCGGAGTGGACTTCGCCCTGCCCCCCTCTGCCTACATCTCGGTGGTGAGTTTTCTGCCAAAACGTCTCCGCTAAAGGTCTAAGAGTGCAGTGTTACAGGAAATCCTATGGGTTCCTATAGCAGGCATCCTACATCCTGTCTTTTGAGCTCTGATTCAAGCAAATACAACATTGATATAATAAATTCTTCAATAAGCCTCCTTCCATCCAAAATACCTCCAGAAAATTCCATAGCCAATAAAAAGTCTCTTTTGTTTACTACTTTGCAAGTTGACTGGCTTGCCAATACGCATTAATCCCCTTTACAAAAGAGCTGGTTGATTCACATCGTAACAGTTCTCTGGCTCACACTTATCCTTCAATTTGATAACTCCTTCTGTCCCCCCAGTACTACCAAAATGGACACCAGGTCTGCACAGTGAACATTTATCCCACCTACCTGCCCTCTCAGAACGGACAGCCCCTGTGGATTCTGGGAGATGTATTCCTGAGGGAGTACTACTCCGTCTATGACCGTTCCAACAACCGTGTGGGATTCGCTACCGCTGTTTAAAGCTGATCCTTCACAAGCCGCCTTTCTGTGGGACAGTACCCACCGCAAACCCCCACTTAATCTCTTATAGCAATAGTTCAGAGAAAGATAAAACAATTGCATATATATATATATATAATTACTGTAACTGAATGTCCCATACTTCTGCATAGTGATGCCTGTTCTTAATCTTAACAGTCCATTGGCTGCATTTTGATGTATTTAGGTCAAGTATTTACATGAAGACATATCATTAGGTTAGTTTTGTGCACAGAATGACTACTATACCTGTATTGCACAGCACTGCTAATATACCTGGCCTCATACCGACTCACAGGGAGGTTCTGAATATAATATTAAAGACAAAAACCCAAATTTGGGACACACTGATACTGAATGACGAGGAGGTGCTGTCATTCACAGGTGGGTCGAGTCATTTTTTGAGGCAGGATTGCTGCGGCCTGCACACTAGTTTCCCCAAAATCCTACTAGCCAGACTGACAGGGGACCCCATGAGATTGACCCACCGCAAGGGAAATTTATTTGTATTTGGCGAATGGGGTGTGAAATTATGTGAGAAGTTGCGAGTGAAATGGCAAGAGAACATTTAAGCTATCCTTCAAAGTTCAGTGTATTTTAATATCATCCACCCGACCTCCCTGAAAAAGCAAGGGCTAAAAAACTCAATAGGAACCTAATAAACCAATGGAATCTTCCAAGAGAAGTTCAGCTGAGGGGACACAGGGGGGTTTAATTCATGTTTATTCAGTTCAGAACAAATCCCAAAAAAACATTTTTCTATGGAGTAGAGTCAGGTTATATACAGTATTACCCAGTCACTGGGGGAAAATGTTAGCACAAATGTCAGGGAAAATACAGGAATACATTGAACAGACTTTTCTTAAATTGCCCTCATTATTTGAGCTCTGTACTCCACAGCTTCAGGCCTCTTTGAAGAGGAAAATCTCTTTTCCAATTAACCTTCTGAAAGGACAATTTAGGGCTAAATAGCAGAAATCATTAATCGTTATTTATTTTTTGACAGAAAATGAATAAAGCTTTCAAGACGACCAAGCATCATTACTGTGGTCTGTAAGTCATGGATGTATAGTGTTTGCATTGTGTGTCTTTTCTCATTAAAGCATTACTCCAAATGAGAGAATAACCAAATGAGAACGCAATGAAAAGCAATCATTTCTCCAAAACATGGAATTAGTGTCATACCCTAAGCTTCAACTAGATATATGTGAAAAATGGCAAAATCTGAATTCCAATGCATTCATGACACCATGCACACGTCCAGGATTCAAGGTTAAACCTCAGTCAAATGCACATTTTAAATAACTAGATTTCAAATCACTCCCACAGATCCCTGAGGATGTTCAACAAAGCATGCCACTGACAAAAAATGCAATAATACGAAGGAACAATTTTGTTCGGAATATTTGAAAAAACAGATGTTTTTTTATAAACTGTCAGTACCCTGCATAAACTTCACTCGTATCTAAAAGTATTTTAAAAAATGTTTGGCCCCGGCATGATCAGTACCTGATACTTCAGCAGCATCTGCTCAGCAAATATACACTCCAGGGCAGCCTGATTCACTACAGAGTTTATACTGCATGTACCATCAACAAGCTTATGCTCCCGTCTCACTAAAAGCAGTGTTTCGGGCTCTATATTGCTCTCAGGATATGGGTCATTCAGTCATTGTTCAATTCATTTCCTGAACTGACTTGAAATGCAACAGATCCCAACTCTGATTGCAACATGAAGCAAGCACAATACAAACAGTTGACTAACTAAGAAACATTTTACTTTTCTCAATAGCCAACTATTTTTATTCACCCAGTCACATTAACTTCAAGAACTGTCACTGGTGCAGAACAGCAAAAATACACAAATTACCCAGTTCTTGGAAGCACTAGGGCACTTGATCGCTACATGCTACTGTACACATTTAATCTAATGCTAATGGACATTAAAGACAGAGGGAAAGCACAATTTAAATAATAGGCATATCCAGCTACCTCAATCCCACACCGTAAACTTTCAGCACCAAATGCTAAATGTGAGAAACATTACCTATGTCCATTTGCTGATAAGCAATACAGGATTTGAGAATAAATTTGAGAATAAATTAAACGTATCAATCACAGTACTATTCAGAGCATCAATTTGCACTATCATTGACATGGAATTCCGGAATCCTCTAGAAATCAACGCGTAGCCAATCAGATGGTGACAAATCAGAACAAGTGTAAGATCATTAGGAAGTTGATTATTGCTGCTCATAAGCAGACTGCAGTGCCTAGCAAGGAGGAGAGCAACCTGAGGACTAAACTATCAAAGCATGGGGGGAAAAAAACAGGAATACATTTCCGACTGGCAATAAACTGTGCAATAAACCACCAACATTCACTGTATTTATGTTCCTGGGACTCATCCCTTAGTTTAGGACCGGACAGATGACATCACATATATAACAATAAGGAGCTGTGCCACAGCGTAATTCCGCCACGCAATGCACGCTTTAAATGTCACACATTTAAATACAAAGGCCACTCAGTCGCATAATAACCAGTGTTTTCACCTCAGTGAAAGTGGCATTCAGATCCTCTGACATTTGGAGCAGGCGAGTGAGCGAACGCCACAGCCGGGAGTTCTCTACAGCTAAGCTCTCTGGTTTGGGATTCTCCCGCCAAAATCTGTCCACCTGAAAATCACCGTAGGGCTTTTTCACACGTTCAGCTCCTCTTCCGTCCTCCTACCCACCCTATTAATTCAGCCCAAAGGCCAAACTCCAGCAGGATAGAATTATAAAATAAGTTATAAGACAGAAAATTCCTGGAGAAGACGACGAGAGCCGGTTGTAAAAGTATGCGCACCTAGACGCACATGTAGCTTTACCCACTTTTACGGCTAGAGATTAATCATATCTATGCAAATATATCTCTGTTGCCGAGTTAAAGGCAGTCAATTATGCAGAGCTGCCTTTTAAGATAGAATTTCAAAAAGAACCACTGCATTTATTGTGTTGGCAGTTCCAGCACCACTCTCTCTGCACACAGGCACACACAGACACAGAAAGACAGACAGACACAAACACACAAACCCTCACTCTCTCTCTCTCACTCTCTCTCAGAAAAAAAGGAAAGAAAAAGTTCCTAAAAAGGTACAAACAATTGTCACTGGGGTGGCATCATAGAGGTACATGAAATTGTACCCTTAGCCAGCGATACATAAATAATTAGCACCTTTTTTGCTTGTAAAAGGTACTTATTAGTACTCAAATAGAACATTATTGTATGTTCAGGGTACATTTGGGAAATTTGTTCCTTAAAGAACAAAAATGTACCTCCACTGTCCTTTATTTCTGAAGGTGCACCGGCCTGCTTTTAAAGTCAGATTACATGGAGCACTTAGCTTGACTATAAAATGTCCAGGTTTCACACTATTTCCATGCTTTAGGCTTTCTGCTACCAGGGCAATAATACATTATTATAACATTGGTTCTAGAGACATTAACTCTAATTGAAGGGCACCTAAGGTCAAGCCTGCATTACACTAATTACATGTAATTAACCCTGAAATCTGTAATTAAATGTGTATCTAATAGAAGCCTGGAATTAATTTTAATGTGTCTATTTAAATGAATAAGCAAATGGCTAGATACAAGTATATTGTATTGCACAAAACAGCAGGTTGTTATGTACAGTTATGTTGATATTCCCTATATAATCTACAACAATCTACCAGTCACTGTGATAAGATAAATCTAATTTATTTTCCTAGGGTAAAAAGGTTACCTTCACGATAAAAGTGATTACATTCAACATCCAGGGGCTTTTCCACTGCTTATCTTAAATAACCAAATAGACTTCCTTTAATTACTGAATCAAGTGAGTAAATCACCTCTAAAATAATTTTAAAAAAACAGATCTCAGATGCTTGTGCATGCATGGTTCATGCAATCAAGAAAAACCATGAAACTAACCTGTATTGAATCTCTAAGCCTTAATCATAAGTTATATCAACCCCCCAGTAAGATATAACAGGAAAATAAAACACTTTGTAGTATTAACATCATTATTTCTCAACCCTAACCCTTTCTCTAACTCAGCAAGCATACCTGCAAAGCAACAGTGTGCTACTTGTTTACGGTCACAGAATACATGCCCATGCATTCACGCAGGACTTACAGCTCACTATATCAACGAGACACAGCGCCCTTTGTATACATTTAAAGAGTCAACGATGTGCGATAAAACAGCTTGGGTTTTTTTGGATCACTAATCATGGATGTTATCAGGTGCAGCGGCACCTGGGCCTTGGTTCAAGTGGTTCTGGGCCTTTCTCCATGTTAACCCCGGTGTACAAATTGTGAGCGGTGGAACCAATGGGAACCACTTTGCAGTGGAAGGTTAAGATTGGAGCCTGAAGGTGAAGATTTCGGCTGATAACAGGCCAAGCCTAAAGGTATATAAGAGCAAGTCCACGCTCAGGACAGGGCATCCTCCACAGGTGAAAGGCAGAGCAGGAAGGACCATGAAGTGGCTTATTGTGGTGCTGGCATGTGCTGCGCTCTCTGAGGGGCTCAACAGGTAAGAAACTGCACAACTTTACCCCTGTTTGAGACTGTGCTGGTGTGTAGACTGGGACTGCTCTACCTCTGTTTGAGACTGTGCTGGTGTGTAGACTGGGACTGCTCTACCTCTGTTTGAGACTGTGCTGGTGTGTAGACTGAGACTGCTCTACCTCTGTTTGACACTGTGCTGGTGTGCAGACTGGGACTGCTCTACCTCTGTTTCACACTGTGCTGGTGTGTAGACTGAGACTGCTCTACCTCTGTTTGACACTGTGCTGGTGTGTAGACTGGGACTGCTCTTCCCCTGTTTGACACTGTACTGGTGTGTAGATTGAGACTGCTCTACCCGTTTGACACTGTGCTGGTGTGTAGACTGGGACTGCTCTTCCCCTGTTTGACACTGTACTGGTGTGTAGACTGGGACTGCTCTACCCGTTTGACACTGTGCTGGTGTGTAGACTGAGACTGCTCTACCTCTGTTTGACACTGTGCTGGTGTGTAGACTGAGACTGCTCTACCTCTGTTTGACACTGTGCTGGTGTGTAGACTGGGACTGCTCTGACACAGGCCTCTGTAGGCTTGGTTCGACACCAGCTGCATTTCATCTGGCTATTTCAATACATGCAGATGGTGTCTTCCCTTAATATTTATATTATCTTAAGGTGCGTCTTTTTTCTTTGCACCCTAGAGTCCCTCTGAAGAGATTCAAGTCCATGAGGGAAGAGCTGAGGGAGAGGGGGATCCACCTGCCCTACAGCGACCCCGCCCTTAAATACCTGCCCTACCATACCAGCACCTTCGCCTCATCCGGCTCCGAGCTCATGAACAACTACGCTGACGTAAGTCCTCCATGTCGCCTCCACGCTAAGGGAGGGGGGGGGGGGGGGCTGTGTAGTACTGCAGTGTGGGGTTCCTCCTCTCCAGCTGCTCCTCACAGAGGACTGCATCTCCTCCACAGAACACCTACTATGGAGCCATCAGCATAGGGACCCCACCCAAGTCATTCCAGGTCCTCTTTGACACCGGCTCTTCAAACCTGTGGGTGGACTCTTCGTATTGCAGCAATCAAGCCTGCAGTAAGTGCCCAGCACGCGGAGGTGCCCTTCTCCGTCTTTCCTGACACAGCGAGGACCTGCTCTGTGTCCCGCAAACACTTTGCCCACAAACTTGAATCAAAAACAGAAAGGGCAACAACGAGAAGACGGAATATAGAAATTTCTTTTAAAAACCAATCTCAGATACCCTGCTCGGCTTCTCTAATTCCACGCCTGCTTTTCAAAAAGCTGTGACCTTTAGTAAAGCTGCCTCTCCCTCCCCAGTACTCATGCAGCACGTTCGCCTTCTCGCCATGGCCTTGGCCTTGTAGGTTCGCAGAGTTATTCCACCACAGACAGGACACTGCTGGGGTTTCAATCAACATGTAGTGCTTCACCTAAACACACTAAACACACCCAGCTGTGTAAAATAGACGTAGAATGTGTAAGGTCCAAATCACCCCTTAACCCTTGTGTGGTGTTCGGGTCTGTGGGACCCGTATTCAATGTTTACTAAAAGAAAAATGATACAATTAATAATTTTTTCAACCTGAGAGTCATTGGCTTTGGCTCATTTTCTGTTATAAACATGTAAAAGAACACAAAAATCACATTTTATCACAAAAAACAAATATCACTTTTATTGATAAATGTGATCTAGCAGAGGTACATGGTCAATATTAACCATACAGTGGGGAGAACAAGTATTTGATACACTGCCAATTTTGCAGGTTTTCCCACTTACAAAGCATGTAGAGCAGGGGTTCTCAATCCTGGTCCTGGGGGACCCCTGTGTATGCTGGCTTTCGTTGCAACCGCAGTTGCAATCCCAGAATTTTAACAAGCTGTTAATTTTTCTTAATTAGGTGCTTGTCATGTTTGGAGGAATTATTCACCCTCTTAAGCCACATTATATCAGAAATAGCTATGGATGCCATGTAGAATAAACACCCCATGTTCACATTGTGCTATATTATTTAAAAAAGATAAGAAAATTATTTAACAGATCCATTTAAAGACTGATTTGAATCAATAGGCTCCTAATTGGTGAAAGTGTGGACACATGGCCACTAAAATTAACCATTTCGTAGATAATGAAGAATTCAAACACAAAGCAAATGATAACGAGCCAAACCTGCATTGTCTTAAGCTTAAAGAAAAAATTGAGTTAAACACATGTGTTCAACAACCTAATTAGGAGCCTATTGATTCACTTCACTCTTTCATTTGAGTGAAAATACATTATTTTGTAACCTTTTCTTATGTAATTGTTGCAATATAGCACAATAAGCACAATGTGAACATGGGGAGTTTGTTCTACATGGCATGCATAGCTATTTCTGACATAATGTGTCTTAAGTGGGCGAATAATTCCTCCAAACATGAAAAGCACCTAATTAAGAAAAATTAACAGCTTGTTAAAATTCTGGGATTGCAACTGCGGTTGCAACGAAAACCAGCATACACAGGGGTCCCCCAGGACCAGGATTGAGAACCCCTGATGTAGAGGTCTGTAATTTTTATCATAGGTGCACTTCAACTGTAAGAGACGGAATCTAAAACAAAAATCCAGAAAATCACATTGTATGATTTTTAAGTAATTAATTTGCATTTTATTGCATGAAATAAGTATTTGATCACCTACCAACCAGCAAGAATTCCGGCTCTCACAGACCTGTTAGTTCTTCTTTAAGAAGCCCTCCTATTCTCCACTCATTACCTGTATTAACTGCACCTGTTTGAAGTCGTTACCTGTATAAAAGACACCTCTCCACACACTCAATCAATCAGACTCCAACCTCTTCACAATGGGCAAGACCAAAGAGCTGTCTAAGGACATCAGGGACAAAATGGTAGACCTGCACAAGGCTGGGATGGGCTACAGGACAATAGGCAAGCAGCTTGGTGAGAAGGCAACAACTGTTGGCGCAATTATTAGAAAATGGAAGAAGTTCAAGACGACAGTCAATCTCCCTCGGTCTGGGCCTCCATGCAAGATCTCACCTCGTGGGGCATCAATGATCATCAGAAAGGTGAGGGATCAGCCCAGAACTACACGGCAGGACCTGGTCAATGACCTGAAGAGAGCTGGGACCACAGTCTCAAAGAAAACCATTAGTAACACACTACGCCGTCATGGATTAAAATCCTGCAGCGCACGCAAGGTCCCCCTGCTCAAGCCAGCGCATGTCCAGGCCCGTCTGAGGTTTGCCAATGACCATCTGGATGATCCAGAGGAGGAATGGGAGAAGGTCATGTGGTCTGATGAGACCAAAATAGAGCTTTTTGGTATAAACTCCACTCGCCGTGTTTGGAGGAAGAAGAAGGATGAGTACAACCCCAAGAACACCATCCCAACCGTGAAGCATGGAGGTGGAAACATCATTCTTTGGGGATGCTTTTCTGCAAAGGGGACAGGACGAATGCACCGTATTGAGGGGAGGATTGATGGGGCCATGTATCGCGAGATCTTGGCCAACAACCTCCTTCCCTCAATAAGAACATTGAAGATGGGTCGTGGCTGGGTCTTCCAGCATGATAACGACCCGAAACACACAGCCAGGGCAACTAAGGAGTGGCTCCGTAAGAAGCATCTCAAGGTCCTGGAGTGGCCTAGCCAGTCTCCAGACCTGAACCCAATAGAAAATCTTTGGAGGGAGCTGAAAGTCCGTGTTGCCCAGCGACAGCCCCGAAACCTGAAGGATCTGGAGAAGATCTGTATGGAGGAGTGGGCCAAAATCCCTGCTGCAGTGTGTGCAAACCTGGTCAAGAACTACAGGAAATGTCTGATCTCTGTAATTGCAAACAAAGGTTTCTTTACCAAATATTAAGTTCTATTTTTCTGATGTATCAAATACTTATTTCATGCAATAAAATGCAAATTAATTACTTAAAAATCATACAATGTGATTTTCTGGATTTTTGTTTTAGATTCCGTCTCTCACAGTTGAAGTGTACCTATGATAAAAATTACAGACCACTACATGCTTTGTAAGTGGGAAACACTGCCGATTTTGCAGGTTATCAAATACTTGTTCTCCCCACTGTATATGCTGTCTATATTGCTTGTAATTGAGAAAGTCAATATCTGTGAAGTATTTTTACGTAAATTGTTATGGCTTTATTGTTTTAAAAACCAAATAATGCTGTGGGTCCACCAGACCCACGAACGCTGGGTGAGTAACAAAAACACAAACACCATACAAGAGTTAAAAAGGTGACCTCCTCAACAACGTAACAATCAATAATAAAACTGGAAATAAATATGAATACATTCAATACAATATTATATTAGAAAATATAATGAAAAAACAATCTATAGACCTGAGTTAGTAAAATAACCTGAATTGTGATAAGGCATGGTTCCCAAACATTTGTAACCCTGAGTTGATTTTCTCTACTTGTGTTTCCAGCCTCTCACACCCAGTATAACCCGCAGAGATCCTCCACCTACTCTTCCAGTAGCCAGACCATCTATCTGCGTTATGGTACTGGCAGCCTGTATGCTGTCCTCGGCTACGACACGGTCGAAGTGAGTCAGCTTTTCAGATACCAGGAACATGACACCAACTGTCTGCAACTTCTGCAACGGCTTGCTAAATCTACCCCGACGCACCAGCGTGCATTCATATTCATATCAAAGAAACATAAACAGCATTAAATCTGTTAGCAATATCTGGGAATTAGGCACTGACCTTCAACGCTGTTCAGTGCAGTTGTTTATAAGAGAGATGTATTCATCCTTCTGTTGGTTTAACTCCACTGTACTGGTTGACCTTTCCAGGTCGCTGGCATCACCGTCCCCAGACAGGTGTTTGGCCTGAGCACCAGGGAACCCAGCCAGCCATTCCTCTCTTCAAAGTTTGATGGGATTCTGGGTATGGCATACCCTTCCATCGCCATTGGTCAAGCAACACCTGTGATGGACACAATGATGCAGGACGACCTGCTTCAGGAGAACCTGTTTGCCTTCTACCTGTCCAGGTACTGTTCTGCTCCTCTGCTCCCAGTACTGCGCCAGGGCCTTACTCAATCATTACTGTTCATTAATAATGCTCCCTGCGGCTGTCAATCATTGTCAGGTTTGCACCTCAATAGCAAAGTACAAATGAGTGCTGGTTACACCTCCAGCTGGGCCCTCCCATTGTGAAAATGGACTGATATTAAGGCCTTACAATCAATTGTTAGGGGTTTGAAAACAGAGATTCCCACTTGTGAAACATTATTATACGTATATCAACCAGCTTATGGCAAGAAAATAGATAAGCTACAATTTGCAAGCATTCATTTGTTCTGTGGAAGAGCTTGATTAACGGATACAGCACGGCAGGTGGAGAAAAGAAAAGGGTCTGGTTGCACAGGTGTACAGGTGATATGTCCGTCTACCTGACAGGAACGAAGAGCAGGGCAGTGAACTGTCTTTCGGAGAGGTTGACCAAAGCAAGTACCAAGGTCAGATCTACTGGACCCCTGTCACTGCCGAGACTTACTGGCAAATTGGTATCGATGGGTATGTACCATTAATTTTTCTGCATTTACTTTATATGCGTATTTTGTTGTCTTCTTCAAGATGGCGGCGCGTGTAGACGCAGCGACCCCTCTCTGTCCCGACCGTGCGGTGTTTTGTTGTTAGAAAATGTCTTGTCTTGTGCATTTTATTTTATTCTGTCACCGTAGGATAGTGAGAAACGTCCTCTCGATTCCTCTGTATGTCTGGTACATGTGGTTGAATTGACAATAAAAAACCTTGAACCTTGAACCTTGTATTTGCATATCATAACTGGGGAACACTTTCTAAGAAGTACGCAAACATTTCGGTTGCATAAATATGACACAAAGCTTCGTTTTAAAAAATGAGGCGCAGCTTCGCTGACGTTTATCTTCAATAACAACAAAAACAACACGTGACATGACCCGGGCAAGGGCGGGACGTCTTACGACACTTCCACAGTACGGTTGGAAGATAGTACGAGTACGGAGGATATTTTTTTGCGTACTGCAAGTCGCATAGTAAGCCCAGTCACATTAACTTCAAGCGCAGTGCACATTAAACAGCACACATCTGCCAGTACACTGTACACAGGAGACAGGACGCAGTACATAGGGCTCTGATTCGGACACAGCCTTAGACTGTCTGTGAGCACATCTGAGTTGTGCTCTGACCCCTCTGCAGGTTCCAGGTGAACAACCAGGAGACAGGCTGGTGCAGTCGGGGCTGTCAGGCCATCGTGGACACTGGCACCCCCTCGCTGACCTGCCCTCATCAATTCCTGGGCTACCTGATGCGCGGCATTGGTGCTCAGCAGAACCAGTATGGGGAGGTAATACAGACCCACCGAACCCCCCTCACAACACCACCAGATCGACATCACCACCGCCATCACCACCACTATTATTATTTTAAATGTATTTTTAATCATCGTTGCTGAAGCTAAGTCAGATTTCACTTGTAACTTGAACCATTGTCAAGGACGGTTCCATCTGGGGGCAAAAGCCAGTGCACAAACACACGGAGATGTGTCGGAACGTGACGGTCCATCTTGTGTCTGTATGTGCTCTTACAGTATATGGTCGACTGCAGCGAAACGCAAAACCTGCCCACCATCTCGTTGACCATGAGCGGAGTGGACTTCGCCCTGCCCCCCTCTGCCTACATCTCGGTGGTGAGTTTTCTGCCAAAACGTCTCCGCTAAAGGTCTAAGAGTGCAATGTTACAGGAAATCCTATGGGTTCCTATAGCAGGCATCCTACATCCTGTCTTTTGAGCTCTGATTCAAGCAAATACAACATTGATATAATAAATTCTTCAATAAGCCTCCTTCCATCCAAAATACCTCCAGAAAATTCCATAGCCAATAAAAAGTCTCTTTTAACTGTTTACTACTTTGCAAGTTGACTGGCTTGCCAATACGCATTAATCCCCTTAACAAAAGAGCTGGTTGATTCACAACCGTAACAGTTCTCTGGCTCACACTTATCCTTCAATTTGACCCCTCCTTCTGTCCCCCCAGTACTACCAAAATGGACACCAGGTCTGCACAGTGAACATTTATCCCACCTACCTGCCCTCTCAGAACGGACAGCCCCTGTGGATTCTGGGAGATGTATTCCTGAGGGAGTACTACTCCGTCTTTGACCGTTCCAACAACCGTGTGGGATTCGCTACCGCTGTTTAAAGCCGATCCTTCACAAGCCGCCTTTCTGTGGGACAGTACCCACCGCAAACCCCCACTTAATCTCTTATTGCAATAGTTCAGAGAAAGATAAAACAATTACATATATATATATATATAATTACTGATTAACTGAATGTCCCATACTTCTGCATAGAGTGATGCGTGTTCTTAATCTTAACAGTCCATTGGCTGCATTTTCATGTATTTAGGTCAAGTATTTACATGAAGACATATCATTAGGTTAGTTTTGTTTTCACGATAACTTAAGTGTACAGAATGACTACTATACCTGTATTACACAGCACTACTAATATACCTGGCCTCATACCGACTCACAGGGAGGTTCTGAATATAATATTAAAGACAAAAACCCAACTTTGGGACACACTGACACTGAATGACGAGGAGGTGCTGTCATTCACAGGTGGGTCGAGTAATTTTTTGAGGCAGGATTGCTGCGGCCTGCACACTAGTTTCCCCAAAATCCTACTAGCCAGACTGACAGGGGACCCCACGAGATTGACCCACCGCGAGTGAAATGGCAAGAGAACATTTAAGCTATCCTTCACAGTTCAGTGTATTTTACTATCATCCACCCGACCTCCCTGAAAAAGCAAGGGCTAAAAAACTCAATAGGAACCTAATAAACCAATGGAATCTTCCAAGAGAAGTTCAGCTGAGGGGACACAGGGGGGTTTAATTCATAGTGTTTATTCAGTTCAGAACAAATCCCAAAAAAAACATTTTTCTATGGAGTAGAGTCAGGCTATATACAGTATTACCCAGTCACTGGGGGAAAATGTTAGCACAAATGTCAGGAAGAATACAGGAATACATTGAACAATTTTCTTAAATTGCCCTCATTATTTGAGCTCTGTACTCCACAGCTTCAGGCCTCTTTGAAGAGGAAAATCTCTTTTCCAATGAACCTTCTGAAAGGACAATTTAAGGCTAAATAGCAGAAATCATTAATCGTTATTTATTTTTTGACAGAAAATGAATAAGGCTTTCAAGACGACCAAGCATCATTACTGTGGTCTGTAAGTCATGAATGTATAGTGTTTGCATTGTGTGTCTTTTCTGATTAAAGCATTACTCATAACCATCATTTCTCCAAAGCATGGAATTAGTGTCATACCCTAAGCTTCAACTAGATATATGTGAAAAATGGCTAAATCTGAATTCCAATGCATTCATGACACCATGCACACGTCCAGGATTCAAGGTTAAACCTCTCAGTCAAATGCACATTTTAAATCACTCCCACAGATCCCTGAGGATGTTCAACAAAGCCACTGACAAAACATGCAATAATACGAAGGAACTATTTTGTTCTGAATATTTGACAAAACAGATGTTTTTTTATAAACCGTCAGTACCCTGCATAAACTTCACTCGTATCTAAGTATTTTTAAAAATGTTTGGCCCAGGCCTGATCAGTACCTGATACTTCAGCATCTGCTCAGCAAATATACACTCCAGGGCAGCCTGATTCACTACAGAGTTTATACTGCATGTACCATCAACAAGCTTATGCTCCCGTCTCACTAAAAGCAGTGTTTCGGGCTCTATATTGCTCACAGGATATGGGTCATTCAGTCATTGTTCAATTCATTTCCTGAACTGACTTGAAATGCAACAGATCCCAACTCTGATTGCAACATGAAGCAAGCACAATACAAACATTTGACTAAGAAACATTTTACTTTTCTCAATAGCCAACTATTTTCATTCACCCAGTCACATTAACTTCAAGAACTGTCACCGGCGCAGAACAGCAAAAATACACAAATTACCCAGTTCTTGGAAGCACTAGGGCACTTGATCGCTACATGCTACTGTACACATTTAATCAAATGCTAATGGACATTAAAGACAGAGGGAAAGCACAGTTTAAATAATAGGCATGTCCAGCTACCTCAATCCCACACCGTGAACTTTCAGCACCAAATGCTAAATGTGAGAAACATTACCTACAGTGCATCCGGAAAGTATTCACAGTGCTTCACTTTTTCCACATTTTGTTCTGTTACAGCCTTATTCCAAAATTGATTAAATTCATTTTTTCCCTCAAAATTCTACACACAACACCCCATAATGACAATGTGAAAAAAGTTTTTTTGAGATTTTTGCAAATTTATTAAAAATAAAAAACTAAAATTTCTCATTTACATAAGTATTCATACCCTTTGCTTTAATGTATTTTTAAAGTATCATATTTCATATTTGGTCGCATATCCTTTACATGCTGTTACTTCCTGAAGTCTGTGACCATCAACATCAAAAAGGGTTATTTCTGCAAGGGTTATTTCTCCGGACTCATTTTCCTATAGAACTCTATGGGGAAAAAAGTCAGGAGAAACAACCCTTAAAGTGATCCATCCACATCTACTCCATATCTGGCAACAGAGTGATGATTTGGGGCTCGTTTGACAGCTCAGACCCTTGATAACTTACAGCCATTTAGCCAGCCATGTGTTCCATACTGTACCAGTGTAATTTACAGCTGAATCTAGTCTCACTCCCCAATTTCCATAGAGATCCATTCAAATGCAGAGAGGTTATAGTATCGCTTGTAACAGTACCTGAAAATAAGATATCGACAGTTTTTTGATGTTGATGGTCACAGACTTCAGGAAGTAACAGCATGTAAAGGATATGCGACCAAATATGAAATATGATACTTTAAAAATACGTTAAAGCAAAGGGTATGAATACTTATGTAAATGAGAAATTTTATTTTTTTATTTTTAATAAATTTGCAAAAATCTCAAAAAACCTTTTTTCACATTGTCATTATGGGGTGTTGTGTGTCGAATTTTGAGGGAAAAAATGAATTTAATCAATTTTGGAATAAGGCTGTAACAGAACAAAATGTGGAAAAAGTGAAGCGCTGTGAATACTTTCCGGATGCACTGTATGTCCATTTGCTGATAAGCAATACAGGATTCGAGAATAAATTTGAGAATAAATTAAGCGTATCAATCACAGTACTATTCAGAGCATCAATTTGCACTATCATTGACATGGAATTCCGGAATCCTTTAGAAATCAACACGTAGCCAATCAGATGGTGACAAATCAGAACAAGTGTAAGATCATTAGGAAGTTGATTATTGCTGCTCATAAGCAGACTGCAGTGCCTAGCAAGGAGGAGAGCAACCTGAGGACTAAACTCTCAAAGCATGGGGGTAAAAAAAACAGGAATACATTTCCGACTGGCAATAAACTGTGCAATAAACCACCAACATTCACTGTATTTATGTTCCTGGGACTCATCGCTTAGTTTAGGACTGGACAGATGACATCACATATATAACAATAAGGAGCTGTGCCACAGCGTAATTCCACCACGCAATGCATGCTTTAAATGTCACACATTTAAATCCAAAGGCCACGCAGTCGCGTAATAACCTGTGTTTTCACCTCAGTGAAAGTGACATTCAGATCCTCTGACATTTGGAGCAGGCGAGTGAGCGAACGCCACAGCCGGGAGTTCTCTACAGCTAAGCTCTCTGGTTTGGGATTCTCCCGCCAAAATCCGTCCACCTGAAAATCACCGTAGGGCTTTTTCACACGTTCAGCTCCTCTTCCGTCCTCCTACCTACCCTATTAATTCAGCCCAAAGGCCAAACTCCAGCAGGAGAGAATTATAAAATAAGTTATAAGACAGAAAATTCCTGGAGAAGACGACGAGAGCCGGTTGTAAAAGTATGCGCACCTAGACGCACATGTAGCTTTACCCACTTTTACGGCTAGAGATGAATCATATCTATGCAAATATATCTCTGTTGCCGAGTTAAAGGCAGTCAATTATGCAGTGCTGCCTTTTAAGATAGAATTTCAAAAAGAACCACTGCATTTATTGTGATGGCAGTTCCAGCACCACTCTCAGCACACAGGTACACACACAGACACAGAAAGACAGACAGACACACAAATCCTCACTCTCTCTCTCTCACTCTCTCTCAGAAAATAAGGCAAGAAAAAGTTCCTAAAAAGGTACAAACACTTGTCATTGGGTGGCACCATAGAGGTACATAAAATTGTACCCTTAGCCAGCGATACATAAATAATTAGTACCTTTTTTGCTTGAAAAGGGTACTTATTAGTACTCAAATAGAACATTATTGTACGTTCAGGGTACATTTGGGAAATTTGTTCCTTAAAGAACAAAAATGTACCTCCACTGTCCTTTATTTCTGAAGGTACACCTGCCTGTTTTTAAAGTCAGATTACATGGAGCACTTAGCTTGACTATAAAATGTCCAGGTTTCACACTATTTCCATGCTTTAGGCTTTCTGCTACCAGGGCAATAATACATTATTATAACATTGGTTCTAGAGACATTAACTCTAATTGAAGGGCACCTAAGGCCAAGCCTGCATTACACTAATTACATGTAATTAACCCTGAAATCTGTAATTAAATGTGTATCTAATAGAAGTCTGGAATTAATTTTAATGTGTCTATTTAAATGAATAAGCAAATGGCTAGATACAAGTATATTGTATTGCAGAAAACAGCAGGTTGTTATGTGTAGTTATGTTGATATTCCTTATATAATATACAACAATCTACCATAGTCACTGTGAAAAGATAAATCTAATTTATTTTCCTAGGGTAAAAAGGTTACCTTCACGATAAAAGTGATTACATTCAACATTCAGGGTCTTTTCCACTGCTTATCTTAAATAACCAAATAGACTTGCTTTAATTTCAGAATCAAGTGAGTAAAATTAAACCAATTAAATCACCTATAAAAAAAACAAACAGATCTCAGATGTTTGTACATGCATGGTTAATGCAATCAAGAAAAAACATAAAACTAACCTGTAATTAATGTCTAAGCTTTAATCATAAGCCCAACCGTTTCTTCAACCCCCCAGTCCAGTAAGATATAACAGGAAAATAAACCACTCTGTAGTATTTTCATCATTATTTCTCAACCCTATCCCTTTCTCTAACTCAGCAAGCATACCTGCAAAGCAACAGTGTGCTGTTTTTTTACGGTCACAGAATACATGCCCATGCATTCACACAGGACTTACAGCTCACTATATCAATGAGACACAGCACCCTTTGTATACATTTAAAGTGTCAACAATGTGCGATAAAACAGTTTTTTGGATCACTAGCATGGATGTTATCAGGTGCAGGCTGTTATCGGCACAAGTGGTTCTGGGCCTTTCTCCATGTTAACCCCGGTGTACAAATTGTGAGCGGTGGAGCCAATGGGAACCACTGTGCAGTGGAAGGTTAAGATTGGAGCCTGAAGGTGAAGATTTCGGCTGATAACAGGCCAAGCCTAAAGGTATATAAGGACAAGTCCACGCTCAGGACAGGGCATCCTCCACAGGTGAAAGGCAGAGCAGGAAGGACCATGAAGTGGCTTATTGTGGTGCTGGCGTGTGCTGCGCTCTCTGAGGGGCTCAACAGGTAAGAAACTGCACATCTCCCACCTCTGTTTGAGACTGTGCTGGAGTGTAGACAGACTGCTCTACCTCTGGTTGAAACTGTGCTGGTGTGTAGACTGAGACTGCTCTACCTCTGTTTGACACTGTGCTGGTGTGTAGACTGGGACTGCTCTACCTCTGGTTGACACTGTGCTGGTGTGTAGACTGGGACTGCTCTACCTCTGGTTGAGACAGGTATGAAACTGCACATCTCTACCTCTGTTTGACACTGTGCTGGTGTGTAAACTGAGACTGCTCTATCTCTGTTTGACACGGTGCTGGTGTGTAGACTGGGACTGCTCTACCTCTGGTTGACACTGTACTGGTGTGTAGACAGGGACTGCTCTGACACAGGCCTCTGTAGGCTTGTTTCGACACCAGCTGCATTTCATCTGGCTATTTCAATACATGCAGATGGTGTCTTCCCTTAATATTTATGTTAGATAGCGCCAGCCACAAATTCTTGTTGCTATTGTACCGCCCCAGGCAGCCCGGTAAGAACTGAGGACATCGGCTTGAAGTTGACTTGGTTTAATGTTGCCACCACAACCAGCACACTTTACATTCACTTTAGTAAGCAGAGTTATAGTGGTTCTGCAATAAAGCAAATACATACAATCTTACATTACTTACTGTATATGCACTTAATAAAGGCAAGAGTAAACAGTGCAATAACAATTCTTCACAAGGGAATAGAATTAGTAACACAAACTGTTTTTTTACTGTGCTCCTAATAACCCTAGAAATAGCTACATTCCCCTTTAAATGTAAGCAAATACAAGGAATAGTACTCTTTTCTTACACATGCAGCGTGCGTGCTGCCTTAAAGTGATACTGCAGTCAAAAACCGACTTTTCCCATTGAAAACCAATGTTTTGGGTTAGATTATGATCATACACAACTGTTTATGTCCGAAAATCTCATGTTTAGTCAAAATAGTTTTATCTAGTAGGCTTACCAATACGCTAGTTTCCGGGGATTCGTGACGTCACGAGATCCTTAACATAAAAATGGGTGGAGTTGAGGTGATCCTAGGGGTGGTCTCGGCTGGGCACGTGGTATAAAAGCAGAGACCAACGGGTTTTTTTTCCTCTGAGACTGAGACCCTTAAAGGGCCGTTCACACAGCGGACGGTAGACGGCAGGACGAAACCGGATGTCATTGTTTTCAATGAGACAACGACGGCAAAACCGCCGACGGCAGGACGAACTTGCTGTCGGAATAAAGGGCCGTTCACACAGCGGACGGTAGACGGCAGGACGAAACCGGATGTCATTGTTTTCAATGAGACAACGACGGCAGGACGAACTTGCCGTCGGAATAAAAAATTGTTCTATTTTTGCCGTCTACCGCTGCGGTAGGGTCACGTGCCGATCGAACGGAAGTGGTCCGTTTCAAAATGGATGATGAAAAGTTTGTGGTAGAGATCGAGAGGTGGGAGGAAATATACTCCCCGTGTTGCTTGCGTGACCGCAAAATAGGGTGCACCCAAATCGAGCGCTTATTTTGTGTTTTCGTTTTTTTTCTCCAACGTAGGTAGCACAATAGCCAGAACGCACTTTTGACCGCGGTCCATTTTGCAAAGGCGCTCTTTGGTACACGGTAATCTGTTTGGCGCGCACCGTTAACATGGCAACGGATGTAAACAATGCATCCGCACTAGTCACCGCAACGGACATTTCTGTACCGTCCTGCCGTCTACCGTCCGCAGTGTGAACGGCCCTTTACTGCTAACTAGTTCGTTCAAGTTCAAATGTGAATTGCTTTGTATTACTGCTAACGTTAATATTACGACTTATATCGACACACCCTTTCACTCTTTGCACCATCGTCATATGACCACACCCACTCACGGGTTCCAGTTCAAATTGAAGCGGTAAAAAAGGCCTTAGAAAAGCCTCTGCAGTATCTCTTTAAAGACTGCGCATGAGCGTACTTCTGCCTATAGCTGAAATAAGCTACGTTACAGCTTGCTTATGCTAGCTAACTTTTAGGCCGTAATATACCATTAAACAGCTGATAGCAACCCAAATAATGTGCTACACATTCCTGTATAAACACATACAGAAAGTAGTGATGGCGAAATGAGGCTTCCTGAAGCACTGAGGCTTTGCAGCCAATTGTATCGCAAATAGATTCATTACTCGAAGCCTCATTCAACACAGTGTACACCAGTGACACCTGCTGGTAAAAGTAATTTAGAGCAACAAAATCATTACAAATTCCACCCCAGGTTCAAAATAACGAAGTTGCCGCGATCTAACAAGAAGCGACCCTTTAGCTCACTGGTAACGCGTCGGACTTCAGAGCCATTTCTGTAGGCTACCAGTTCAAAACCCCGCTCAGGCGATACACATACTAACATACTCATAATTTATATTTGTAACTGTCATTAGGCTAGATTTGTTTTATACTAAGATATATTACCTATAAAATAATATATGTAATAATATTATATTAACTTTCAAAATGAAAAAAACAGGAAGATTGATATAAAGGGGGACAACATTTGTGTGGGGTTCTATTGAGCAGTAAAAGTGTGTCTGGTCTGGGACTGGGAGTGCTTCTGTAACCAGGCAGTGAAAGTGAATGTGCTTCAGTATGGGCAGTGAAAGGGAAGGTGCTTTTGTGACTGAAAAGTTTTTTTTTTTATTGATTTTTATTAACGGCCTCATCAAGTTCTTGCTTTCTGGAACCTATGGCAAAATAACAATATGCAAATGTATTTTTATCAACATGTATGTCAGTATGATTATGATAAAGCAACCATAACTGCTATTAAAAAGTTAAATAAATAAATAACCTCCGCTGGTTTCTTGCTCATTGGCAGGTGCATTTTCATGCATTGCCCGATAATGCCTGGACGAGGTATTATTGCTGTAAGCCAGCTCCTTTAGGCACAGCAAGCACTTTACCTTCAAAATTAAATAATATGCCATTTGAGAAGGAATGCAGATGATAATGATAATAAGAAAGAATAAGAAATAACAATCAAATCATAATATTAAACAAATCGTAATAATCTGCTGTAGTTACGTTAAAATAACAACCAACGAACTACATGCACAGTCGATTGCTAGCCCAGAGTTCGAATAGCGTTTCAGTGTGTTTTTATATCTACGCCACTTAGGCCTGCCTTATTTTGAGATATCGGGTCAAAATATTCCCAAGCAGGAGAAGATTTTCGCTTCCATGCAGGTTGCATTAGCCTATTTTTGTACAAAAACGACAAAACTGTACAAAAGTTGTACAAAAAAATAAATAAAAATACTCCAAAGATTCCTCAAAAAAATACTCCAAAAACTTTCAATAGCAATAATACCAATAATAATAAGCTCTCCGCAACAACCCTCGAAATAAGGGGGGTATCGCTTCTTTATATCTACAATTCAAAACCCCTCATTCCGCCCAAAACGCAAAACAAACCGATCACGTGGTTCTACAGCACCCGAGGCCTCGTTTGTCATCTATCACGTGCTTCTCTGAAAGTGATACAAGCTTCGGTGCGAGGCTTCTGTAGAAACTGCCCTACGTACTCGACACACAGCTCGGAGCTTCGGTATCATCCGTAACATCACTAACAGAAAGTAACACAGCCGATAAGATATATATTGCCGACAGCATGAATGCATTCTGAACATGTGCTACTCCACGAGTTAAAGTACGCAGCTTAGCTAACATTCTGACTAGCTAGCAATTACGTCGTCAAATAAGCACTTCAGAACATAGCATTTTCACTTCGTTACAGCACACAAAACGCTCCTGACAACAATGACCGAATAAACAGTACTTACAGTTCAATGCACGCACATAACACTACTAACAATGTAAACTTATTTCACGTGCAGTGACTATCTGTCCTGGTCTCTAAGATACAGGCGAACTGTGCACAGAGGTCAGGAACTCTAATTGGCTGTGCTGCAGCTCTGAACAGGAAAAGACTGAATTAAAGGGGAAAGCAGCAATTTAACTGAGGGCTTTTTACAATTTATATTATCTTTTTTTTTTTTTTTGCACCCTAGAGTCCCTCTGAAGAGGTTCAAGTCCATGAGGGAAGAGCTGAGGGAGAAGGGGATCCACCTGCCCTACAGTGACCCCGCTCTTAAATACCTGCCCTACCATACCAGCACCTTCGCCTCATCCGGCTCGGCGCTCATCAACAACTACGCTGACGTAAGTCCTCCGTGTCGCCTCCACGCTAAGGGAGGGAGGGGGGGGCTGTGTGGTACTGCAGTGTGGGGTTCCCCCTCTCCAGCTGCTCCTCACAGAGGACTGCATCTCCTCCACAGAGCTCCTACTTTGGAGCCATCAGCATTGGGACCCCACCCAAGTCCTTCCAGGTCCTCTTCGACACCGGCTCTTCAAACCTGTGGGTGGACTCTTCGTATTGCAGCACTCAAGCCTGCAGTAAGTGCCCAGCGCGCGGAGGTGCCCTTCTCCGTCTTTCCTGACACAGCGAGGACCTGCTCTCTGTCCCGCAAACACTTTGCCCACAAACTTGAATCAAAAACAGAAAGGGCAACAACGAGAAGACGGAATATAGAAATTTCTTTTAAAAACCAATCTCAGACACCGTGCTCGGCTTCTCTAATTCCGCGCCTGCTTTTCAAAAAGCTGTGACCTTTAGTAAAGCTGCCTCTCCCTCCTCAGTACTCATGCAGCACATTCGCCTTCTCGCCATGGCTTTGGCCTTGTAGGTTTGCAAGTCTCAAATATTAAGTTATTCCACCACAGGCGGGACTCTGCTGGGGTTTCAATCAACATGTAGTGCTTCACCTAAACACACTCAACACACCCAGCTGGGTAAAATAGACGTAGAATGTGTAAGGTCCAAATCACCCCTTAAAAAGGTGACCTCCTCAACAACATAACAATCAATGATAAAACTGGAAATAAATATGAATACATTCAATACAATATTATATTAGAAAATATAATGAAAAAACAATCTATAGACCTAAGTTAGTAAAATAACCTGAATTGTGATAAGGCATGGTTCCCAAACGTTTGTAACCCTTTGTTGATTTTCTCTACTTGTGTTTCCAGCCTCTCACACCCAGTATAACCCCCAGAGATCCTCCACCTACTCTTCCAATGGCCAGACCATCTATCTGCCTTATGGTTTTGGTAGCCTGTATGCTGTCCTCGGCTACGACACGGTCGTCGTGAGTCAGCTTTTCAGATACTAGGAACATGACACCAACTGTCTGCAACTTCTGCAACGGCTTGCTAAATCCACCCCGACGCACCAGAGTGCATTCATATTCATATCAAAGAAACATAAACAGCATTAAATCTGTCAGCAAGTATCTGGGAATTAGGCCCTGACCTTCAGCGCTGTTCAGTGCAGTTGTTTATAAGAGAGATGTATTCATCCTTCTGTTGGTTTAACTCCACTGTACTGGTTGATCTTTCCAGGTCGCTGGCATCACCGTCCCCAGACAGGTGTTTGGCCTGAGCACCAGGGAACCCAAGCAGACATTCCTCTCTGCAAAGTTTGATGGGATTCTGGGTCTGGCGTACCCTTCCATCTCCAGCGGTCAAGCAACACCTGTGATGGACAATATGATGCAGGACAACCTACTTCAGGCGAACCTGTTTGCCTTCTACCTGTCCAGGTACTGTTCTGCTCCTCTGCTCCCAGTACTGCACCAGGGCCTTACTCAATCATTACTGTTCATTAATAATGGTCCCTTCGGCTGTCAATCATTGTCAGGTTTGCACCTCAATAGCAAAGTACAAATGAGTGCTGGTTACACCTCCAGCTGGGCCCTCCCATTGTGAAAATGGACTGATATTAAGGCCTTACAATCAATTGTTAAGGGTTTGAAAACAGAGATTCCCACTTGTGAAACATTATTATATATCAACCAGCTTATGGCAAGAAAATAGATAAGCTACAATTTGCAAGCATTCTGTGGAAGAGCTTGATTAACGGATACAGCACGGCAGGTGGAGAAAAGAAAAGGGTCTGGTTGCACAGGTGTACAGGTGACATGTCCGTCTACCTGACAGGAACGAAGAGCAGGGCAGTGAACTGTCTTTCGGAGAGGTTGACCAAAGCAAGTACCAAGGTCAGATCTACTGGACCCCTGTCACTGCCGAGACTTACTGGCAAATTGGTATCGATGGGTATGTACCATTCGTTTTTTTGCATTTAACTTTATATGCGTATTTGCATATCATAACTGTTTATATCACCTGTTCAAAGTGATATCTCTTAATAGCCATGTGATATTCCTTGTCTCTACACATGTCTATAAATCAGTCTTCACTCAGAGTCTATTTTCTGTGTCTACTGAGCTATGCTCACCCTGGGGCTACTGCGTTTGACTTGGGCTGTGTCCGAATCAACACCCTTCCATCCTATTAAGTAGGCTTGTTGAGTGCACAGGACGAGAAAGTTCTCTAAATGTAGTATACTAAAAACCCCTGTATGATATACTTACTTCCGGGGTTTCGCTGAGTATATTCGGGAGAACACTTTCTACGAAGTACGCAAACATTTCGGTTGCATAAATATGACACAAAGCTTCGTTTTAAAAAATGAGGCGCAGCTTTGCTGACGTTTATCTTCAATAGCAACAAAAACAACACGTGACATGACCCGGGCAAGGGCGGGACATCTTACGACACTTCCACAGTACGGTTGGAAGATAGTACGAGTACGGAGGATATTTTTTTGCATACTGCAAGTCGCGTAGTAAACCCAGTCACATTAACTTCAAGCGCAGTGCACATTAAACAGCACACATCTGCCAGTACACTGTACACAGGAGACAGGACGCAGTAGATAGGGCTCTGATTCGGACACAGCCTTAGACTGTCTGTGAGCACATCTGAGTTGTGCTCTGACCCCTCTGCAGGTTCCAGGTGAACAACAAGGAGACAGGCTGGTGCAGTCAGGGCTGTCAGGCCATCGTGGACACTGGCACCCCCTCGCTGACCTGCCCTCATCAATTCCTGGGCTACCTGATGCGCGGCATTGGTGCTCAGCAGAACCAGTATGGGGAGGTAATACAGACCCACCGAACCCCCCTCACAACATCAAAAGATCGACATCACCACCGCCATCACCACCACTATTATTATTTTAAATGTATTTTTAATCACCGTTACTGAAGCTAAGTCAGATTTCACTTGTAACTTGAACCGTTGTCAAGAACGGTTCCATCTCGGGCAAAAGCCAGTGCACAAACACACGGAGATGTGTCGGAACGTGACGGTCCATTGAGCTTCATCTTGTGTCTGCGTGTGCTCTTACAGTATATGGTCGACTGCAGCGAAACGCAAAACCTGCCCACCATCTCGTTGACCATCAGCGGAGTGGACTTCGCCCTGCCCCCCTCTGCCTACATCTCGGTGGTGAGTTTTCTGCCAAAATGTCTCCGCTAAAGGTCTAAGAGTGCAGTGTTACAGGAAATCCTATGGGTTCCTATAGCAGGCATCCTACATCCTGTCTTTTGAGCTCTGATTCAAGCAAATACAACATTGATATAATCAATTCTTCAATAAGCCTCCTTCCATCCAAAATACCTCCAGAAAATTCCATAGCCAATAAAAAGTCTCTTTTAACTGTTTACTACTTTGCAAGTTGACTGGCTTGCCAATACGCATTAATCCCCTTTACAAAAGAGCTGGTTGATTCACAACCGTTACAGTTCTCTGGCTCACACTTATCCTTCACTTTGACCCCTCCTTCTGTCCCCCCAGTACTACCAAAATGGATACCAGTTCTGCACAGTGAACATTTATCCCACCTACTTGCCCCCTCAAAACAGACAGCCCCTGTGGATTCTGGGAGATGTATTCCTGAGGGAGTACTACTCCGTCTATGACCGTTCCAACAACCGTGTGGGATTCGCTACCGCTGTTTAAAGCTGATCCTTGGCAAGCCGCCTTTCTGTGGGACAGTACCCACCGCGAACCCCCACTTAATCTCTTATTGAAATAGTTCAGAGGAAGATAAAACAATTATATATATATAATTACTGATTAACTGAAAGTCCCATACTTCTGCATAGAGTGATGCCTGTTCTTAATCTTAACAGTCCATTGGCTGCATTTTGATTATGCAGAAACAATATTAACCTTGGCGCATTGAACTAATTACCACAAGCAGGTCAAGTATATTAAAGACAAAAACCCAACTTTGGGACACATTGATACTGAATGACGAGGAGGTGCTGTCATTCACAGGTGGGTCGAGTCATTTTTTGAGGCAGGATTGCTGCGGCCTGCAAACTAGTTTCCCCAAAATCCTACTAGCCAGACTGACAGGGGACCCCACAAGATTTTCGCATTTGGCGAATGGGGTGTGAAATTATGTGAGAAGTTGCTAATTAAATGGCAAGAGAACATTTAAGCTATCCTTCACAGTTCAGTGTATCTTAATATCATCCACCCGACCTCCGTGAAAAAGCAAGCGCTAAAAAACTCAATAGGAACCTAATAAACCAATGGAATCTTCCAAGAGAAGTTCAGCTGAGGGGACACAGGGGGGTTTAATTCATAGTGTTTATTCAGTTCAGAACAAATACCAAAAAAACATTTTTCTATGGAGTAGAGTCAGGCTATATACAGTATTACCCAGTCACTGGGGGAAAATGTTAGCACAAATGTCAGGAAGAATACAGGAATACATTGAACAATTTTCTTAAATTGCCCTCATTATTTGAGCTCTGTACTCCACAGCTTCAGGCCTCTTTGAAGAGGAAAATCTCTTTTCCAATGAACCTTCTGAAAGGACAATTTAAGGCTAAATAGCAGAAATCATTAATCGTTATTTATTTTTTGACAGAAAATGAATAAGGCTTTCAAGGCGACCAAGCATCATTACTGTGGTCTGTAAGTCATGAATGTATAGTGTTTGCATTGTGTGTCTTTTCTGATTAAAGCATTACACCCAAATGAGAATGCAATGAAAAGCAATCATTTCTCCAAATGATTCCATTCCCATGGAATTAGTGTCATACCCTAAGCTTCAACTAGATATATGTGAAAAATGGCAAAATCTGAATTCCAATGCATTCATGACACCATGCACACGTCCAGGATTCATGGTTAAACCTCAGTCAAATGCACATTTGAAATAACTAGATTTTAAATCACTCCCACAGAACCCTGAGGATGTTCAACAAAGCATGCCACTGACAAAAAATGCAATAATACGAAGGAACAATTTTGTTCTGAATATTTGAAAAAACATGTTTTTTTTTAATAAACCGTCAGTACCCTGCATAAACTTCACTCGTATCTAAAAGTATTTTTAAAAATGTTTGGCCCAGGCCTGATCAGTACCTGATACTTCAGCAGCATCTGCTCAGCAAATATACACTCCAGTGCAGTCCGATTCACTATGAGTTTATACTGCATGTAACATCAACAAGCTTACGCTTCCGTCTAACTAAAAGCAGTGTTTCGGGCTCTATATTGCTCTCAGGATATGGGTCATTCAGTCATTGTTCAATTAATTTCCTGAATTGACTTGAAATGCAACGGATCCCAACTCTGATTGCAACATGAAGCAAGCACAATACAAACATTTGACTAAATAAGAAACATTTTACTTTTCTCAATAGCCAACTATTTGTATTCACCCAGTCACATTAACTTCAAGAACTGTCACTGGCGCAAAACAGCAAAAATACACAAATTACCCAGTTCTTGGAAGCACTAGGGCACTTGATCGCTACATGCTACTGTACACATTTAATCTAATGCTAATGGACATTAAAGACAGAGGGAAAGCACAGTTTAAATAATAGGCATGTCCAGTTACCTCAATCCCACACCGTGAACTTTCAGCACCAAATGCAAAATGTGAGAAACATTACCAATGCCCATTTGCTGATAAGCAACACAGGATTCGAGAATAAATTAACCGTATCAATCACAGTACTATTCAGAGCATCAATTTGCACTATCATTGACATGGAATTCCGGAATCCTCTTGAAATCAACACATAGCCAATCAGATGGTGACAAATCAGAACAAGTGTAAGATCATTAGGAAGTTGATTATTGCTGCTCATAAGCAGACTGCAGTGCCTAGCAAGGAGGAGAGCAACCTGAGGACTAAACTATCAAAGCATGGGGGTAAAAAAAACAGGAATACATTTCCGACTGGCAATAAACTGTGCAATAAACCACCAACATTCACTGTATTTATGTTCCTGGGACTCATCCCTTAGTTTAGGACCAGACAGATGACATCACATATACGTATAACAATAAGGAGCTGTGCCACAGCGTAATTCCACCACGCAATGCATGCTTTAAATGTCACACATTTAAATCCAAAGGCCACGCAGTCGTGTAATAACCTGTGTTTTCACCTCAGTGAAAGTGGCATTCAGATCCTCTGACATTTGGAGCAGGCGAGTGAGCGAACGCCACAGCCGGGAGTTCTCTACAGCTAAGCTCTCTGGTTTGGGATTTTCCCGCCAAAATCGACTTGAAAATCACCGTAGGGCTTTTTCACACATTCAGCTCCTCTTCTGTCCTCCTACCCACCCTATTAATTCAGCCCAAAGGCCAAACTCCAGCAGGAGAGAATTATAAAATAAGTTATTCACATGTGGGTTTCAGAAAGGAGTGTTTTTTTTCTGACAGAAAATTCCTGGAGATGAAGACGAGAGCCGGTTGTAAAAGTTACACACACCTAGACGCACATGTAGCTTTACCCACTTTTACGGCTAGAGATGAATCATATCTATGCAAATATATCTCTGTTGCCGAGTTAAAGGCAGTCAATTATGCAGTGCTGCCTTTTAAGATAGAATTTCAAACACAGTGCCTGTTGGACCATACTTCTCTTGATAAACATTCAGTATTATATAATAATAGAAACCATTTATTGACTAAAACAGAAATAGCAAAAAAGCACACCCAAGTGCAGCTATATATAGATTAATGAGCTTAATTCTCCATAGAAAACAACAGGCTATTACCCACAACTCTTTTCTTCTTTCCCCTGGTTACAATTAATATTTTAAAAAGAACAATAAATGCACTGAGGTTTGTTTAGGTGTTAAGGACATACAGTGGCTACCTACAGTGCTTGAGTAGGGAGCAGGATGAGTGTTACAGGATGCTGGCAGTATCAGTGCTCATTTTCCTCTGAGCCAATTGCTCTGCTTCAAAACCCTCTCAGCCAATCAATTTGCTTCAAAATAAAACATCAAAGCGCTGTGACAGCCTTCTGCTTTTTGCTGCCGCTCATAGCTACACGCTTGGGATTTGTGGAATGATACGTCCAACTGCATACAACACACACACACACACACACACACTTTCGTGACCTTTGATAAGTCATTGCACGTGAGCTGAGAGCTCTATGGAGCTTATGTGAGAGATAAAAGATCGGTTTGTGGTCTTAAGGTATCCGCCATCCTGCAACTAAGCGCCACTTTTGTAAGGCCTTGATTCACAAGGATTACTGAGCGCTATCCTCTGCAGAGCACATACCCGAGTTAGTTCCAATACATTACATCCACGCTCAGCAGACAATGTGTATCCAGTCAGTCCATAACATGAGTATCGTGTTGCAGACACTGCCATTTCTAATTGTTTTGCAATACACACATGGCCATTAAGGTATGATTGCTCTGGCAACATATGTCAGTCGATTCTGGAGGCAGTTAATGAGAGGAAAGGGGCGTGACCATACACATTCTCTCTGAAGCCCTTCCTGCTTTGCTATGACATGTACATGAACTCACAAAAAAATGAAATCTGCGTAATTAATCGGGTTGAGGAAAATTTACTGTGATTGCCGCCAAATAGCTGCCAAAATGAATCCCCAATTATAAGCACTGCCAGCTCGTGCATTTGCACCTGCACTGCCTACTCCTACTCCAGTGAATCCAATCAGTGGCTGAGTATACGCATGTCATTTACATAATTTATCAAAGCCAAGGGGCATCCTGTGCATTCTATCAACCGTGAGCTCATCATGGAACGCTAGGAGGGGTAAGAATAAGCTCATGTTCCTGATTTCATCTCTTGGGAAAAGCTGTCTGTTCCACCTGAGAGCACAAGGATCCAGCATCTGACAGCCAGGTAAGGTCCCATTTCACATAACAGAAAATCACTTCAGATGGCTTTCCTGTTGCTATGGCAGCTGGACTCCTTTAGGGAAAATGCAGAGTTTGCACCAATAAATAAGAGGGACTCGTCTCATCACAGGCCCTGATTGGGCCAAATCAGCCGACCTGTGCCTCACACTATTGGTTATTATTGAGCTGGGTGGGTATCTACTGTGTAATGTTTTTGTTTGTTTGATTTTTTAAATATGATCGATTTTGTACCACATTGATTGCCAACAGGGTAGCTTCCAATGGGGCCAATAACCCAAGCAAACTAAACACGTCAAACTCTGGTCGAGCTTTAACTCCTGTGTGTGTCACTACAAATTACTAAACATTATTGTGGACAGCATTTTCTAAGCTTTTGACAAGCATTAAATAGTTGCTGATACAGAACGGCCTTTCTTTGGCAGACGAGGAGATGACTGATTCACAGTGCTGTCATGACTGATTAAAGTCACAAGATCTGATCTCCATAGCATTTCAATGAAGCAGCAGAAAAAAGGTTATGTATGCACCATCAGAAAGCTCACAGAACTGTCTCACAATATTTAACTATGCAGAACAACTGCTCTGATATCTCCTTTAAATATTACAGGCAAGTAGACTGTGGTGCGGTTAGGAAATCTCAAGCCATTTTTCAATTTCTAATCTTTTCGGAATCAGTTCCACACTTCCAAATCAGTCTTCACCATACCTCACATTTCACTGAAAGAAAACGTTTTATAAATCAGACAAAAAAAACAAAACATTTATGCAGTAAATTCATCCTATCGATTTCTCGTCAGCTGGCCAATTATATTATACTGATTTAACAGGAAGTCTAATTTTCTGTAAACGTGAACTTAAATCATGGCAAGAGGGAAACAGGAAAAAATACAGCTGGCTATAATGACTGACGGAATCAGACTGCCAAAAAAACAACTCACCTGCTTAGGAAGGCAGAGATAATTACAAGCACAATGGTCCACATACATCATTTAAGAAGGAGGGAGGCAAGAACAAAAGCCACGAGACATGTTGATTACCATACCAGTCTATAAATGCTGAGATGGAGGTTGGCTCACGTGCGGCGTGCTGCGTGATTAGACTAATTAACAGAGCGTGTGACATTGATCAACGCTCATTCGGCTCGGGAGGCTTCATGCAATCATGGGCTCAGTTTTGCGTCAAAACCCACTCAAGCCTCTGTGCCCACCCCCACACGCGCTTCCGCATTAATTACAAATTAATTACCATCCGAGCACCGCAAATTAAAACAGTTTCTTCATTACTGTTGTGGCGAAACATGCCCAAAACATAAAGAGAAGGGCGTTTTTCCACTCTTTCATGAGATGCTTACTGCAACCCTGCGGCCGGGGGGGCGATCATAGGCGGCTAAAGAGATTAATTACATCTGCATACAGTCTGTTTTCATCAAGCGAGCAGATTTCATTTGCTTCGGAAGGCCTGCCACACGCTGTGTGAACCGATGTTGTGCTTTTCCAAGCCACTCACTGCCTCGACCAATCATCTTCTCTGAAGAGCCTCAGGCACCATTACATCAACCGTACTACTGGAGACTTCACAGACCGTGAGTTTGTTAGAGAAATTTGCATTAGAGTACCAATACAGGTGGACATATTACATCTACCTCCCAATGGGTCCTCTGCCAGGGCCTGCAGCAGAAGAGCAAAATAAACGAAAACCCTGGAGCAAGTTTTTTATTTATTTATGCATTTATTTATTTTAAATTAGAGTTAGTGGTTGCTCCATTTTATATCAGGATGATAAACAAAGATGTATCATTCATTGTATAACGCATGCATTTTCTTTAACCTTTCTCCTTTCTTTTCAAATAACAAGGCAAAAACAGAACTGGCATTCTAGCCACTGCCCTTATTATAAGTTGAACAGGATTAATTGCAGTTTTACTCATGAAAAATCCTTCCATCTAAACAATGGGCAGGTCAAACAGAGCCGAGACGTTTCCATCATCTGCTTTTAGGACCCAATAATTAGCTCTCCCCTAAGAAGCCTGCTTGTAATTGCATCACAGCCCCTAAAGGAAAAACAGTAACAGGCTGTGATGACACGGCCACAGAGCAGAATAAGGCAGTAAAACTAAATCTTATCTGCTCTGAGACCATATCCCAATTGCCCAATCGGTTCACTCATTCCAACAGAAACAAAAACAACGCTCTGGGGTCAGCAAGTGATTGAATGTGTGACCTTCAAAGGGGCATACTTCAGAACCAGGGGACACTCAGCAGGGCTATCCTAAACTTTTTTACATTTTGTGAACTGTGTGTCTGAAGCAAACGGTATACTATCTGTGTCTGTTCTACGAAAAGGATTGATATGTTGCATTACACTGTGACTGTGTGGAATTTCACATCAGAATTTGCTCCTGTACTTTTACATTCCTGTATAATTTTGTATTCTGTAACATTTAACATTGTGTTACATTTATCAACTCTAAAAAAATATGACAAATTTTTGGGTATAAAGAACTGCTTCATGAATCAACAACAACAACAGTGCTTTCATGTATTTCAAATCATCAGCATGTCCATTGTTTTTTTCCCCATTGTACTGCTGTTTTTAGTGAACATGTCCATGTGCTGAGTGTGGTTCACACGCTTTATTATGCTGTGTCCTGATTGTAGCATCTTTGCAGGACCCATATAAGATTTCCTTTGGCCCTGTAGTTACACCTCCTTCCTTCTGTGATCCTACCACAGAAATGACAGCGCTTCTGTGGCCGTACTCTAATCTCAACCTGTGACCCGCCTCCCTTTGTCCTCATCTACTGCTCTCATTTACTCTCCGTTAGGTCAGAACTGGGAAACACCTATTCTCATGTCAACATTGCGTTTCAAAGCATGGCGACTGGTCACGTGGTTCCAGGCTGTCTTTGTCTCCGTCTCTGGTTAGTGATGACCTCACCACACAACGCTTCCCACATATGAAATATGAAATATGAAATGGACTGTCAGCCATCCAATGGATGGGCATGAGCTTCTACGCGAATGTAATGCGCCTGACCAACTGCCTCCTAATTGCACAAATGCACATCCTCAAGAATCTGATATTCTAGTACTCGATTCAATCCAGGCGGTTTATATGAAACTTAGAAGACTGCGCCTTTAAAATACGAGTGCCAGGCTTGCGTATATTCAACCGTTTTTTTTTTTTCTCAAAATATTTCCATAGCAACAATCTTTTTTGGGGACCAGATAATGTTATTTTTAGACACAGCAAAGTCTTACAATGATTGTTTCCTATGTGTTAATTAATTGCGAGACAAATATGCACCTGACCCGTGTTTCCAAACAAAACATTTTTCACTGAAGTCATACCGATTTCTTTTGTAATGGTTGAGCAAAGCAATGACTGCCCCCCACTAGCAAAACCTGACCTGAGACATTAAATTCAGCCTCAACTGTGAAACACACAATTATATGCGCTGTTGTCATGCTGAAGAAACACCAGCTTAATGTCTCCAGACACACGTGCATGACACTGATAACCTGTGATTCAACTTTATTCTGCTGCCTGCTTTTATCTGTGCAGCAGAGAGCAGGATATTACACTCAAACACTGGCCTTCAATCTGATAGCAGAGCAGCCCAAGCAAAATTTAACATTGTGTTTCAGACAGTGATTGGGTTATTGAGACATATGCAGCCGTGCTGCTGAACAGACTCAAACAAACAGAGAATTATTACCTCACCCCATACATGCACATGTATGTATGTACACGACGTGTATGTGGACACACACCCATACACACGCACACACAGACTTGTATGCACTGTGATAGACACTATTTAGTACAGTACATGCATAGTGTTTGCCTGCGTATAGGCATTAAGTGAAAACCCATCAATCATTTATAAACCTTAGGGCACATCAAAGCTATTTCACATCCTGAGGACTTAGCAAGTGTGCAATACTGTTTACAAAACTCATGATCAAGCAATTCTGTATTTAAGCTTCTTACTTTTCCAGTGCCTATTATTAAATGCTGCCCCACCTGAGGGCTGCAGCTGAGTTTATATCGTTTAGTCCCGTTAACATTAAAAATGACACCAACCAGCCAACCACAGAGAGTCCTTTATCCCAAACTGCCCGCACACACCACCATTCTGTACAAGGGACCACCTTAAGACAGACAGAAATCTGATGGCTCAGTCTTCAGTACATGAGGCCTTGACTGAAATATATTGGGGACTTCACCAGCAATAGTGACTGATGCATGAGAACACTGCGAGCCCGTTTGGAAACGCTGTGGTCAGGACGAGGTCCCGCGCAGAAGCGCAAATCTCAGTCACAGGCGTGTGAGATGTGAAGAGGTGCAGACTGTGCCTCTGTCTGAGTTCTGATTTTTAATGCAGCCGGCGGGGTGAACACCAGCCATGCAGTCCTGTAACAGCACTCCCAGCTACGTCACTGAGCCTGTGTGTGAGGAGCAAGGCTCGCTAAGCTCCACAGCTGGGCAATGGGATCCAGCCCATGGTTATGTAAGAGGGATTACTTGGTCAGGCTTAGCTCTAAAGCCCTAAGTACTGTCAGGAGCCATAACAGTATATGCACTTTGAGTCTTTCATTAGTTTCGTCTGAACTGCAGCCCCAATCATATATTTGTAAATAATATTGTCTGAAAAAGAGGGGGGGAGGTGATGCTATACCGAGGTGACATCACTGTTTGAGGTGAGGTTCTGTATATTTTCCTTGTTCGGGGATTAAATATTATCATTACGTGACACATTAAAAATTGGATGAATTATTTTTAAGGTACTAACATATTAAATAGTTTTTTGGCTGGAATTCCCTTTTAAAAGCTGATGTTAGTTTGGCTTCCCAATCGGTGCATAGCAAAAGCACTGATCCTTGGTGCAGCAACATGCCCCATGGTGGGGACTCCAATGCTGACGGTTCCAGGCAGTACTGGCTGTGCTGAGGGGCCCTGCTGCTCCGCCCTGTTCGACATGTCCTCACCCGTGTGGCCGTGCAGCCACCTGCAGTCCTGCACCAGCTGTGCGAGAAGCGCTGACCTCCGACACAGCGACTGCGCAGCCCAGCTGGTGCGCTGCAGGGTGAGAGGAACCGGGGACAGCTGCCGGCGCACGTTTTAGAGAGCACACGTGCCAGCCTGCGCCACCCTCCATCAACAGGGCATAAGAGCTACAGAAGAGAACTGTGGGTATTAACAAGAATTGGAACCAGCAAAAAAAAAAAAGGGGGGGGGTAAAATTGGTTGAAAAAATTCCGACAGAACATTAAAAATTATATTTGAAGGGAAAAAATTGCTCAAGTATTTCACACTAGAAATGATCATTTATTATATTTGCAAACTGCTAACCTGATAAACCTAAAAAAAAAAAAAAGGTTTGAACAGTGTAGTGGTGTGGTGTATTCATCAACACTTTCCATCCTCATTAATATCCCCTTAAAATAAAGTGACAGATTTTTCCAACAAGGAAGCGGAGAGGATCTGCTGCTCGTCCATTTTTGATTGATGTGCGAATTATTCATGACTCTGAATGGCCCAGCTGCATCGTCTGGGAACGTTCTGTCACCACCATCAGCAAACTGCGCCGAGAGTGGCGTGCGGATTGGGGGTGGGCGGAAGCCAGATGACGATCTGTTGTTGAATTTTCATATCGTTCATTTACCCCGGGTGGCAGTGTGAAACAGCAGTTAGGGAACTGGTGGGGTAACAGTTTGTAAGAGGGCTAAAGATTTGGGTCATGGGCAGGATGCTGCAGTTGGACCCATGAGAATGGTCGTTAATGGCACCCAAGATAGGGACAATTACATCAGCAGTGTTTCACACTGTCTTGTAACACTCCAGTCATGAGCACTGCGGTTATTAAACTGACTGCTTCAATGATTAAACTTTCTACACAGAGACAGGGTACCCTGTCAAACTCACAAATCACAGTGGAACGGTTGAGTTCAGCACTTCTTATCCAAATCGTCTACATATCTACGTCTCATCTGGCTGTTATTTGTCTGTTCCCGTTCCTCTGTCTCGGCGCCTCGGGAAAGCGCTTACAGAAATAGCAGACAGGGTCACGCCACCTCTCTCTGAGATATATTTACGCACTAAATAAAATGCACGCACAACCCGCCGTGCTGGGCACGCGTCTTTGTGGGCGTCGCCTTCAGCATAGAGCAGGGTCACAGGGTGGCACATGCCGCACAATAAACGATCGCAGCACACAGCCGGGTGGCTCTGACTTTTCTGGTTGGAGCCGCACGGCTCACTTTCCGATGTTTCCACTTAAAACTTTACATGGGTGCACTGGAAACTGCCACATTCTGAGGGCCGGGCTGTTTTGTGTTTGTGCTAACTGAGCACCGCCCTCATGAGCTTGCTTTCAATTCTCACACTGGGTGAAATCCCAGCTCAGCAGCTCGATAAAAATCAAAGGAGGAAAATGCAAAAGCAGTAGAATGCGTACTGCACTAGGGATTAAAAACACTTAAAAGTGGAAGCACAATCCCCGGGGCGCACAACACAGCTACATTGCGCTTCAGAATAGATTTCAGGAGAGCACGAACAACCGACTATGCTGCTAGATTGTGGATTTTTTGTTTTACTGTAAAGACAACACTGAAAAGATGGGTCAAATACTAACCAATACTACAAATGTACCATACAGTCCAGAAATGACAATCTGCCATAAATCACTGCCAATCATGCAGTATGTTTATGCCACAATTGTAACAATTGCAAGAAAGGCATGCGCACAATTCGATGCATTAATGTTGCACTAGTTTGCCAGACCTTCACAGTAAAATGTCCAGTGTTAATTCAACTATCACAGAGTACATATGAGCCTAACCTGGCCAGAGTAGGCTCATATGTACTCTGCTAGAGTCAAATTAACACCGTTAGAGTTGAATTAACATTGGACATTTTACTGTGAATTCAAATGGGAATTCTGGGCACCGACATTATCATTGTTAAAATACTGAAACCCAATAAAGGGGTCAAGCAAGGGGTCAAGCAAGCCTTTATTGGCACTGTTACTTCCTGCCAAAAACAAATTAAAACTGAACAAACCAACCGCACAGCTCAAGAGTGGGAAGCCAATCTCATCGAGTGAGCCCAGGAGTGAGAAATTCACCGTGACGGGTTTAGTGAAAACAACCCCCCCAGCTCTCCTGCCTGCTGCATTTCCCAGCAATAGCACAGGCGGCCGTACCTGTGACCAGTTAAGAGGGATAGAGACGCTCATAGAAATACCCTGCATCTGCCCAGCTCATCCAGGCACGGCGGACAAAAGGTTGTTTATACTCTTCTATGGCCCTCATCAATTCAGTCCTTCAGTTTCTACACCCCAACCCCCGTTACGTCACACTCCTGTGGTTGTTGCCGTTTGCTTCCATCTCTCTCGTGGCCCCAAGGTCATTTCCAATGTTATTTAAATTAAGCTGGGGTATGGGGACCAGGCAGGACGGTGGAACCAGGGCTCGAATGTAATTGAATTTTTAAGATCTTTAAGCCGGAGCGTCGCGCATCAGTACCTCCGTGTGAGATTCTGATTAATATAGCTGATGTGACTGACGCTCATATTTCTCCACCCAAGCCCCCTCTGGTATATGAAATGCCACGGCAATATATGGAAAATTAGACGAAGCACCGAAACAAGCATTAGCCACTGGTCCCAGCTTTGAGTAATGGAAAGAGGCACTTCAGGAAATTGGCACCATAACGATGCCCTACAGTGCTACGACAGTATAGGACCCTACAGAATGGCAAACAAGCTCATTGCTACCATCAATATTTGCAAACAGCATTTTATTGTCCCAACAGAACACTTTCTATCAGATGTGTAGCCCAACCACGTGCAGCCTTTTACAATTAGACATATGTAAAATGTCCTTTCCACTGACTTTTTATTGCAAGTGTATTTAATCAAATATATTCAGTCACCACACATAGAGGAATCAGCTCTATAGTGCAATTCATTAAAAGTATGACGCAAGACCAAATTTTGAACCGCCATATGTTTTCTATTAGGACGATGTTCTCCATAATCTCTATTTATAGATTTATATATATATTTTACATTTTGTGGATTGTGTCTGGGTGCAACAAGTTTGTCAACGAGGTAAAAAAAAAAGTAGAGACTACCTATGCGTAACGGTCAGAAAGTAGAAAGAATATCAATGTCCAAAACACTTAAGAGTAAAACTTTGAAAAAATAAATAATCACAGCATGTTTTTTTTTTCTATGGGTGTGAAGATGAAACGAGTGCATGTGCAACCCCAGTAGAGCGTCGGGTGACGTTTGTTTGACTGGAACAGGGCGTGGGCCTGAATGAAGCTAGATACTGTTTCAGTCAAGAAATTGCGATCGAGAACCTCGGCTACAGATCGGCTAAAATGCTGTCAGCATTTTTAACAGCACAACTTGCAGTGTGATATATAAACAAATCACTTCGGACACGGCAAAGTCATATCACTCTATAGCCCGCAGTAAGACCCGACAATAAGACATCGCCACTTCGACAAGCTTAATAATGATACAATATGTAGCCTATCTAGCGCAAAACCACCCCCATGCAGCAGTAGGCTATCAACAGGGCGCAGATATAACCCTGCCCTGCTGGACATCAACACAAACTGACATTCTACCGTTCCTCCCTGGTGACCCTGCCTTCTGCAGCAGACGGTCGCGCAGCTCGGTCTCCCGCCTATGCCTGGAGGAAAACAGGGATGCGGTCGCGAGGCGCTCCTACCTGCAGCCCGGAGGAGAGAGGGAATGGAAAGTGGAGAGTGAAAACATCTCAGCCCTGTCCGCCATCTTCTTCCAGCAATGACTTTAAAGTGACTGTAGAGAATCACAAAGCACAGCCCATTCGCAGCCAGAGAGGGTGCAGACAAACAAGATCAGGGGATGAGGAGGATCAGAGAGGTTTTCTTCCCCCTTCAGTGGCCACACTGCAGATGCCGCCGACACGACGCTTAAAATCAGGGACTCCTTAAACCATTAATTCGGACAATCCACATAATAAAAAGAAACGCCAGGCTGCGTTATGAAATGTTCGTTTTTCTGGTTTTTCCGCAAAGGGCACCCTGCCATACACCTGCAAAGACCCGACGTCACTACACAGAATCTCGGCTACACGCTGGGAGAACCTGCGAGGCGGGAAAGCAAGCGCTGCCTGTCAGCTCCGAAGGACAAGCAATGAGCTCTCAAGCTCTGCCCCAGCACTACGTAAACCCAACAGCATGATGCTGCGCGTGGGCAGTGCTAAAAGCGAAAAGCAGGAAACAGCACTGCGGATAATCATATTACAGTCTGCTTTTAAGCAATATTCACCAGGTACAAGCTCATTTTTTGTTTAAATAAGGTTGAATAGGGTTGAATAAGCAATGACATTGCAAACATTTATTCGATTTAACTAAAAATGCTTCACCAATATTAGCTACTGTGTCACATCACCATGCCAACCACTTTGGCATGGTTGTATTGATTCAGAATGATGTATTAGTCCATGACATCGAATTGAATATTTACTATTACAATTGAATATATGCATATTTAAGGGGACAAAATATCTGTATCTAATTCAAACGAAGCACTTCTTCGCGCTTTAACTTTCTTCACTGAACAAAAATCCCTGCACTAATAACGGTGTTTCTCCAGGGTGTAGGCCTATGCAAAAAATTAACTAAACCAAAACAGAGCGAAGTACAAGGCCACCATGGGAAATGTAATATGAAATAGAAAATAGTGCAAATAAATGGGAACGTGAGAGTCGTGGGGGAGCTGTTCAGTGACTTAGTGCTGAATTCCTTTAAGAAGTTAGGCTACAGTGCCACCTGCTGTTAAATAAGGCATAGAAAAACACATAGGCCTAGGCTATAAGGGTAAGAGCCAAACATCAAACACGGCCTTTTTCCCCCACGGCGGGTTTTCGATCAATACATTTTATCTCCTTTTCAGTCACCCGCAAGCTTTGGCCTTTTAAGCAAATTGCCTAATTTTGTTTCCCCCGTTCTTTACGAAAAACACTGATTTTCCGACAGTATTTTTAGCAACAGAGATTAGATATGCCCCTTTATCCAACTGTGAGTTTTTTTCCAATCACTTTTGTTTAATGTGTGCATTTTTTATTATAAGCGTGATGTGTAATTGCGTACGCTTCCAGTTTGATATCCCTTCGGTCGGTCTGGAACTCCGAGGTTATGAATTTCAACTGTGAAGAACAATCGTGAGCATCCACTATAACTGTCACTGCAATTTCATTCAGACAAGCAAATCAGTTACGGTCTGTCTCTTTACCTATCACGGTCTCTGACGTAGGCTACCATATTTGTACCGCGAGAAAGTGGTTACATAAGCAATCCAGTAAATGCACCTTTTTCTGTTAGGATCCTGTAATTCTGTCTGTTTTATTTGTTATGTTTCCTGATTTCTTCCTTTTGTTTTTCCTGCATTTCCCTCGCGATTGTCAGTCCGCGTTCCATGTTCCTCAGATTCCACTCCCTGTCTTTGTCATTACACTATTCGGGTGATTTTGGGAACATTCGGGTTTCCTCTGTATTTCGTATCTCGTTTTCTTCCTTCTGGCTTTATTAATATTTGTATTTAATACTAATGTACTAATCATACTGTTAGATTAGATTAAATACTAACCTGCTAACAAACTAATGTGTATATAATACTAACCAGCTAACCTACTAACATTAGGGTTTTAGAGTTCGCTACTAACATTACTAATTACTAATTCATCTTGAGTTTCTACCTGCAGCTGTCATTTCCCTCCTCGTTATCCTATCCCTGTATCTATCTGTGATTTCGCATTCTCTGCACGTGTCCACTTTCGCGTTCCTCCCCTCTGAGCTGTGCACTTTTTTACCTGCTAACCCCAGGCCGTTTGTTATCATTGTGTCTATGTGTATTCCAGTCCGTGTCTTACCTTTCCCCCGTCATTGTATTATTGGTCCTTGTTAATCCTCATTGTTCTCACCTGTGTACTCTCCCATTTCCCCTCCCCTTCACACCTGATTCCTTTTGTGTCATCTTCTCCTTGTGTATTTAAACCCTGTTATTTCAGTCTGTCTTCGCGAGTTCCTTACACAAGATTTTTTGCTTCTGTATTGTTTCCGAGTTTCTTAGTTAATTGTTTCTGAGTTTTTTTGTTATCCCTCGTCCTTCCCGTTATTTTAGTTTTGTTGTCTGATCTTCGTTTTGTCTTTGTTCCTCCCGTCTGTGTTCTCGCGACCCTGCTTTTGGATCCTGTTTTTGTGCTTTTGCTGTGCCTGTCCGGTTTTGACCCCTGCCTGTTCCTTGACCACTCTTTGGACTGTGCTTTGTATCGTTGCCTGTCTCCCCGGTTTTTCGACCCTGCCTGTCTGTACCACGGATTGCTGCCTTGGCCTTTTATTAAACTTCGGTTTTTCATACTCCTGCTTGCGTTTGGGTCCTTCTCCCCCGCCTGAACATAACATTTTATACTATGAATCATTTCTAATGTCCCTCTTCCAAGGGTCCATTATGTGCCAATAAATGTCTGGAAACGACTGTGACACGAATGACATAACTGAAGTTGTAGAGATTGCTAAACAGGACAAAATACATCCGCATAGCACCTCTTTCCTGAGATATTTCAGACAAGATGCTACTGTAGGCTTGTGCTTTTGCTTATATTGTGATCTGATGATAATCAGACAGATACGAGGAAAGAAACAAGCAACAACAAAGCCACACTCAGTTACAAAGTATTTCGATTTTTTATGTAATACGACTTCCAATAATAATGATTTGCCGAGAACAGAATGGCAGGACTAGGTCTAGCCTTTCTTGTCAGCTAGCAGAAGATCCATGTACGCTCCAACAATTAGGTCTTCCTTCTTAACCCCAAGCTCTTCCATCAACTTGTGGGCAATGGCCTCCCCCTCTTCTGTGCTCTGTCCTTCCTTCATGACAACCTGCGGCAAACACAAACATCAGCCCATTCCTACAAAGCACACCTGCCCTATTGCAATCCCATCTCACAGGCTCTCTCTGGGACAGTTACAATGGAACTCCACCCAAAAATCATAATAAACTATGTTCTGTTTCAACCTCAGAATGAAGTGGTGCGTCACGTGCGTGTACCCAGGGCATCAAATTAACTTTTTCACCCACTGGACAGAGTGGCTTGTGGATTCTAAAAAGCCTATCTTTTGGGGGGACAGTTTCAGTCCCCCTCAGTCAATTTAGCACTCTGAAGAATCTGCAGTACAGAAAACCAAGTCGCAAACCAAGCACGAGATCAGAGCACCCGGTTTAAAGAACGTGGCGACCCAGATGACTGAGCTGAGAGGTTTTGAGTGAGAGATCACTCAGCTGAGAGGTTCAAACATACTGGTCAAAATGCCTTTTACAATTAATATCTAAGGGCCAGATTCAGAGATGGCCAACTTAAGTCATGCGCTTAAGTGCCTCTCCTGCGCGGATTTAACGCGGACTGGGATACGCCGTATTCTAACCTACGCTACGCGGGCGCATTTCTCAAAATGCGGGTGGCACAGGGCATTATATTCTAATGACCCGTTCCTTGTACCTGCCCCCTGGGTTGCCAGCTTTCTGTGTGTGGGCATTGTAGCAGCTCTTGCATGACGGGGTAGGAAGTGAACGTATTAAAAATAAAATGGTCATAGCTTCTATTGACGACTGGGATGTACCGATCACACAATGAAACAAATAATCGCTGGACAGTGGTTGCACGCAATATTACTAAGTAAACAAATAAATCGTTGGATTAACTTTTCTTTTTTTTACGATTTACCTAATAATGTAACGTACGATTGAACATAATAGCCAATATGCAACGTCTTCAACTTAACCAGTTGAAGTCACATATACTTAATAATAGCTCACTGCTTGCAAGCACTGTCCACAGATTTATTTTTTGAGTGCATCTGTCACATGCTGGAAGGATGTGGCCAGGAAGGAGAGAGATTTTAACCTGGAGCACTGGTAGGTCTACACTGCAGGGAGTTACTTTGCGATTCCTAATAATTTTTGAGCAGCTGTGCTCACACAAGTAGGCTACAAAATCGTCTCTCTGACAAAGCGAACATGATCCAGACACAGTCTATCAATTACTCCATCTAATATTGGTCTGGTATTATATACCAGGCGGTCAATTATAGCCTACTTTTGCATATTTTTCTTTTTATGACAGCTCTTTGATAATTGTAAGTAGGCTAGGCAAAGGAAAATAAGACCAATATTATTTTCAAAGAACATGCACTCATTCTAATATCCATTTTTGCGAAAAATGCTGTATCTTTTTAATAATTATCTATTGGCGGTGCTAGACATAAACAAAGTTGCGCGGGAAAAAATGATTAAGTGAAAACTCTGAATATGCATATGCCATCTTGCAGACACGCCTCATTTTCATGAAATCTCCACCCCGCGCACGTGATGCCGCATATATACTGGAGAGACGCTTAAAACAGGGGATAAGTCAAATGTCTGAATCACAAATAGCTTAAGCTACGTGGAATTTCAGGAGTAAGTCCCATTTGCTCGTGCTTATCTCAACTCCGAATCCGGCCTTAAGTGAACAGAAGCTAACCTGACCTCTAAGTGGTACAAAGTTAAACATGACACATTTATTCAAATTTGAAAGCAAGATTACTATTTATTAAAAATTTTTTACAGCTTGAAAATAATACTAAAAAAAGGAAAAGGGCCCAGTGCAAAAGTTTGGGAACCCTTTTGGATTATTCTTTGTGACTTTTTAAAAAGATGATACAAAGTACTAACTGACAGGGTTTGCAAAATTTGCGGTGTCATCACATGCACCACACCCAATGTAATTTACCTTATAAACTGTCCCTGTGGTCTAGCCTATCTGGGTAAGACAGGTCAAAGCCTGAAAATGAGAATCTGCAAACACAGGAGTAGCATCGGGACAAATTACCAGAACAGCCCAGTGGCGGCACATTTAATGCAGGTAGGCCACACAGTCTCATCCCTCAAATACATAGGGGGAGAGCAGGTTATTCTACCACATAGAGGAGGGAATATTAACACACTGCTACTGCAGAGAGAATGCTACTGGTAACGCAGGCTAGAGACACTCTCTCCTAAAGGTCTTAATGAGTCATGTGATATTCGGCCCTTTTTCTGAATTTGCCTATTTTTTTAGACCCACCCATCCTGCCATGTTCTGTATGCTCTCTGATTAATACATTTTACAATTGTGTAGCGAAATAAGTTGATTTTGTGATTTATAAGGATACGTGAGCCGTAAAGTCGTACATATGTCAATATTGTATATATTTTCCAAACAAGTTGAATGCATGTCAAAAAATACTATACATAACATTGCTCAGTTTGTTTACTTTAAATGTGTATGGATTTATTGTATATGTCTGTCTATTTCTCAAACAGCAGGATTTAAAATGTTGCCTGAAGTCCCTTATTGAAAAATGATAGTCTAAGGACTCTTATTTTGAAATGATACATGCGCAGCAATTGATCACCATTTATACAGGTGCACTCACGTGATCACCTTTACCTGATGAAGACCAGACTTTGGTTGAAACGTTGTCTTTCACAGCAAAAAATGAAATCATGATTGGGAGCTAAGAAGCAGTGTGCGGGTATTCTTTGTATTCTAACAATCACCCGCCATTTTCAACATTTAACCAGCCACATTACCTTTTACAATAACACAACCTGGTTGGTAACCTGCTAGAGTAGACAATCTTACCAGCCACAATCAAAATTTTACCAGCATTTGGCTTGTGGCGGGTCTTAATTTCACACCCTGGGTGTGACCTACATTTCATATGTCCAAACCAAATCTTTCATATGAAAACATGTGTTACGTTTCTGCCATGTTCATGCCACGTTTCATGTTTAGTTATTGTCAGTTTATTTTTCTGTTCTTGTCAGGCTTGTGTTCTGTTTATATTACGATGCAGTTTATTATGCATACACATTTCCGTGTTTTTCCGCAGCCTTGCGTTCATGCGGTTTCCCTCTCTCTCCCTCTCTTGCTGTCGCTCACGCTTCCCTAATTGTTTCATTCTCCCATGTCTATTTACTAATCTACTAACATTAGATCAGGATTGGGTAATACTAACTCTCTAACCATGTGTTCACGTTTACCTTATGTTTCTCGTGCATGTCATTTACTAATTTACTAACGCTAGGTCAGGATAGGTTAATTACTAACGATTACTAATTATCTTGTTACCTCGTCAGCCTTCCACACCTGATTTCCATTCGCATGCTGCTCTCAAGCTAAGTGTCTGCACCTGTCTACACCTGCATATAAGCTCAGTGTTCATGTCTTGTCTTCGCAAAATTGTTGCCTGTTAGTTTATCTACTGTCACTTTTGAGCGTTATCGATTGTCTGACTTTTGTTATAGATCCAAGCCTGTTTACTGAGCATCGTTACTGCTTGCCTACCGTTTCTACTGCCTGTTTTTTGACCACAAGTTTTGCCTGCTGTCTGTATTGTACTTCTGCTCCGCTGACAGCTACTCTGGTTTCTGAACTTGTGCATGGTGTACCGATTCCGAGGCTGCCTTCTCCCTCAGTACTATACTTTGGTTTTTTGGCTGGATTTTCTGTGGATGAACTTTGCTTGTGTGACTACGATTTTTGGATTTCCCCATGATAAAGCCCTTGCGGGCATTTATTATTACGTCCGTGTTCTGAGTCGTGCATTACGGGTCCAACCCGCACACATCTGTCTCAACATGCGAAAGATCATTTGAAGTGATGTCATTGGGATACAATTCCCCCTTTTCTTATAAATCAAGTATAATGAATTGGAGAATACTATAAAAATTATGACAACTACAGTCAGGACCATAAATATTTGGACAGTAACACAATTTTTGTTGTTTTGGCTCTGTACTCCAGCACATTGGATTTTAAATAGGACAGTGACTATGCGGTTAAAGTGCAGACTTTCAGCTTTAATTTGAGGGTTTTTACATCCATATGGGGTGAATGATGTAGCAAATGTAGCCATTTTTATACATAGCAGCCGCCCCCCCCCCCCATTTTAGGGGACCAAAAGTAATTGGACAAATTAACAAACTTTAACAAAGTTATATTTAATATTTGGTCAGATATCCTTTGCTTGTCATGACTTCCTGATGTCTGTGACCCAACAACATCAAAAAACTTGATATCTTATTTTCAGGTACTCTTACATGCGATACTATAATCTCTCTGCATATGAATGGATCTCTATGGGAATTGGGGGGTGGGACTAGATTAAACTGTAAATTCCATGGGAATAGTATGGAACACATGGTTGGCTAAATGTGTAAGACATCAAGGGTCTGAGGTATCAAACTAGCCCCATACCATCACTGCTGCCAGATATGCAGTAGATCTAGATGGATCACTTTAAGGGTTGTTTCTCCTGACTTATTTTCCTATTGAACTCTATGGAAAAATGAGTCAGGAGAAAGAACCCTTTAAGTTATCCATCCATACCTACTGCATATCTGGCAGCAGAGTGATGGTTTGAGGCTCGTTTGTTACCTCAGACCCTTGATGACTTGCAGCCATTTAACTATTCCCATGTAATTTACAGCTTAATCTAGTCCCACCCCCCACTTCCCATAGAGATCCATTAAAATGCGATTATAGTATCGCTTGTAAGAGTATCTGAAAATAAGATATCGAGTCTTTTGATGTTGTTGGGTCACAAACATCAGGAAGTCATGGCATGCAAAGGATATCTGACCAAATATTAAACATGATAACTTTATTAAAGTTTATGTTAATTTGTCCAATTACTTTTGGTCCCCTAAAATGGGGGGGACTATGTATAAAAATGGCTACATTTGCTACACCGTTCACCCTATATGGATGTAAAAAACCTCAAATGAAAGCTGAAAATCTGCACTTTAACCTCACAGTCACTGTTCCACTTCAAATGCAATGTGCTGGAGTACAGAGCCAAAACAACAAACATTGTGTCACTGTCTAAATACTTATGGACCTGACTGTATATTGTTTTCTCTGTGTTTCTAGAACAGCCAAGACAAAACTGAAGAGTTAGTCTTGTTTTATTTCATCTAAACTGCAGCGTCCAATACATTTTCGTAATCCATTCTCTACAATGGAGGAATAGGGAGGCATTAAACCCAGGGGCATCATTGTTTGATTTCTGGCTCGGCACCTATTATTTGCTGTGAACTCAAGTATTATATTCGACACATTAGAAATTAGATCTATAAATTACGTTTAAGGTGAGGACCAACATATTAAATTATTATTTTTGGCTGGAGTTCCCATTTGAACACAAATTGTGGAATTGATTGTGATTCTGTCAAAGCAAACTCACCTCCAGTTCCATGAAGTGGCCGAGCCCCTCGACATTATCCAAGTGGACCCTGGTCTGTCCCACCATGTATAGGCGTCGTTCCTTTTTCACTGCTCCCTTGACCCCTAGTGCATCTGAAAGGACCCTCTATATAAAAGTGAATAACCCCATTCCTTAAAAAAAAAAGTACTGCATGTATCTCAGCACTCAGCATGCACAAAATGCAGGTCCCTGGCTCAAATTTAAATGCATGCCATAAACACTCACAAGATTTTGTGATAACTGTATTAAAATAAATTGTGATAATTGTATGTAAAACATTTTTTATAAATCTGTAGCAGTAGCAGTCTGTAGCAGTCCAAGGGTTCATTTTTCCATATCCGTTTTACCCGCTTAAGTGCGGTTGGAATTTTCTGGCAGCATTTAGTAGCGCAAATAAAAGCAAAGATAAACATAGACAGGTGAAATACCGCTCAGTATAGCGGATTCGAAACAGGGCACTTTGAACCCACTGGTTCCCATACATTTCACCTGTCACTCTCAAGCACAAATACAGCCACAGAAAGAGGGGACCACTATGGTCCATGTCAATATGGTGTTTGAAAAATGCGGCAATCAGAGTGAATTTGTGTTTTTTGATGGAACACTTACTGCTAGGCCATCTGGGTCTTCTGTCCCAGAGATGGAATAGTTTGAAAGCTTTGGCCCGTCAACATCTGGTCTTTCGTAGAATATCAGCTGTCCACTCCCATTCTGCATTTAAAATGGGAAACATTTCAAAACTATCCTGGAGCAATAAACACAACGTGCAGCTTCCACAGATTTTGACATATGTCCATTTAAAAAAAAAGATTTTTAAAAAAAATCGCAACCCACTAAAATATTATACAATAATTATGTAATTTTTTCATTAAGAAAATTAGGATGCATTAATATCATCAAGGCCCCTAATACATTTTACAAATAAAGTTATGTAGTAGTAAGTAAAATGCAAATCTGCTTACCATCAAGTGCCTCAGTTTAAGGCGGCCCTTTTGCACGTTAAAAAAGGTGTCCTGTTGGCGAATGAGAGTTCCTGCAGATTTGCTCAGCTCCTCTGCTCTCTGTTTTAAGAACGTCGGGTTATGGACAGCAGCTTTGATCTCCACGTTGGACGGCATTTCTATAAACAGAAACGATTAAAAACGGACGGCATGTTGGCAAACAGAAATAATGGTTTCCTTTTACAATTCATAATTTTAATTCACAGCAAGCAGAGTGGTGCCCTCGGACCATCGTGTGCTGTGCGTCTGCAACAAACTAGCCTACTTGCTACAGAGCACAAGGGATCGAGGAGCCGAAAATCAAAATAGGTCTTAATGTAACGTTAGGCTACAATAGCTTGCTAGTTAACGATATTTCAATCCAAGCCCACTGTAGTCGTTCAGAAATTGTATTTGGCCAAAGCAGTGCTGCAGTTCTAGGCTACTGAGAATCAGAATAATTCACCAAATATTTCGTTCCAACAAAAACTTGCCGTCTCATTGTGAATTGTTTCAAGATAGCTAGCTAGTGCTAACCGTGTTGGACAACGAGTGCACCCCATTGCCGCTTGTGTGTGACATTAGATTGAAATTAAAACAAGAATTAAAACACATTATATGACATAGGTCGTGTTTTAAAAATGTTTAGTCCATAAAAAAAAACCGAAATACATATTTTTTTAGGACTCGTGCTTTGAGTATCCCTCCTTACCTTCCAACTTCCGCGCGTATGTGACAATCCACTAGGGTTGCCAGATCCGTATAAAAGCCTACTTTAAGTAGTATTTAATCCTACTTAAAACAACGAGATTTTGTAAAATGTTTCTGCTGTGAAGCCCCCATAAATATCGATTTCACAACGCGATTTTGGACTGGATTAATTAAAAGCCACGATTGTAGGGCTACTCTTCAGAAAACGTATTGAGGCGCTTTCCTTTCTTTGCATTTCGCTTCGCCAACATCAAATCTGTACTTATTATTGTTGCTTTCTTTCCTGTTTTATGTTTAGATATTGTCATGGAAATGGGCAAGAAAATTATTATAGCCTAGTGCACTTGTTGTGTGCATAAAGACAATTTTGGCAATCTAGCATACATTTTGCTGCGCGGCAGGTCACAAACTCTCATCAAGTGGTTAAATGTACATAATATGCAATTCCATGGAACAAAGCATTTTCTAAAGATAATAATGTTCATCTGTGGTTTATTAAGTGGAATTGTTGCCTTGTTGCAAGAATCTTACTATGCTGTAGATCGGCCTACTCATATATTTCACTCCTGCCAGTAGTAGGCTACTGACTTTCGCCTCTAATCAGGGACTGATTTAGACCTAAGACAAAAGTGAATGGGATCAGGTACATCCATAAATCAATTAAATCAACTGGCATACAGCAACCCAGCGGTGCGCCTCGCCTGGAAGGTCATGCGAGTTATAATATGGTCCTATCACTCTGGAGATTTGTAACACAAAATCTGGCAACATGTTACAAAACGCGCTGTGAAAACGAGGGTGCTGATTGGCTAATACATCTGCACTGGCTACGTAATAAAACTCCCGCGTTGAAGTGAGGGACAAAGAATTGCATTATACATTTTCACAACGCAAATGCACCCATTGGTGTAGCGTTGTATACACTTAGTATTGGATGGAATACTGTAGCTATATTAAAAGCATAAGTAGGTTGAGCTTCAATTGAACAGTAACCAGGCGTGTGTTCAGGATGAAAACGGCTTTGACTCGTATCCTCCTGGGCCTGGCACGGTGTTGACAGTAAACGCCGTGCAACACTAGTGACGTGTTCATTCATTGTGCTCTGGTACGACACCAGTTTACACAATCGCATGCGGTATAATGTTATGCAGCTATAAGTAGGCTACTGAACAGTTTGCTACCAGGACAACAGGAAACGCTAGCAATACTCAGTATGACGTAAAGTTTATATGACTCATTCAATTGTAATACTAGTTCCGCTATGTAATTTATACTGCGGTCAAGCCAGCCTCCACTTCGAAAAAGATGGTCAAGCTAGCCGCCGCAATTTGTTTGGTTCGCAATATACTAGGCATTCTACGGTAAGAGCGTGTAAGAATTGATTTCAAAATAAAAGTGAAGTTCCGGTGAACACATGATAAGACATGAAAGTAATTTCACATACAAAAATAATTAACTTAATAATAAAGAATACATTTTCAAAGACCAATCTGACTTCAAAATGACCACCTCATAGTGTCACTCAGACCATCTCAGGACATTCAGATGTGGAATTACAAAATTAAAGTCTTCTAAAATGTCATATAAATGCTGTGTTTCTTCTATATTCAGATTGATATTAAAAGGAAACCTCCTGTTTTCACAAAACCCTTTCACTATACAATGATAGAAGAACACATGAGAGTGTCACTCAGGCAACCTCAGGACATTCTGATGTGGAATTTCACATTTAAAGCCCTCTAAAATGTCATATAAGAGCTGTGTTTCTTCTAAATTCAGATTGATATTAAAAGGAAACCTCCTGTTTTCACGGAACCATTTCTCTTCACACTGATAGAAGAACACCTCAAAGTGTCACTCAGACAATCTCAGGACATTCTGATGTGGAATTTCAAATTTAAAGCCCTCTAAAATGTCATATAAGAGCTGTGTTTCTTCTAAATTCAGATTGATATTAAAAGGAAACCTCCTGTTTTCACGGAACCATTTATCTTCAGAATGATAGAAGAACACCTCAGAGTGTCACTCAGACAATCTCAGGACATTCTGATATGGAATTTCAAAATTATAGCCCTCTAAAATGTCATATAAGAGCTGTGTTTCTTCTAAATTCAGATTGATATTAAAAGGAAACCTCCTGTTCTCACAAAACCATTTTAATTCAGAATGATAGACGTACACCTCATAGTGTCACTCAGACCATCTCAGGACATTCTGATCTGGAATTTCAAAATTAAAGCCCTCTAAAATGTCATATAAGAGCTGTGTTTCTTCTAAATTCAGATTGATATTAAAAGGAAACATCCTGTTTTCACTGACCAATTTCACTTCAGACTGATAGCACACCACCTCAGGGTGTCAGTCAGACAATCTGAGGACATTCTGATGTGGAATTTCAAAATTACAGCCCTCTAAAATGTCATATTAGAACTGTGTTTCTTCTAAATTCAGATTGATATTAAAAGGAAACCTCCTGTTTTCACAAAATAATTTAAATGTATTGTTATCAACGATTTATTTAGAAGATTCTCTCATTAGACACAAAAATAATAAGAAGAAATTTTATATTTTCTATCCATTATCTATCCATCTTTTTTATATGTAATGTACAGTACCAGTCAAAAGTTTGGACACGCCTACTCATAGATGGTTTTTTCCGTTATTTTTACTGTTTTCCACATTTTGGAACAGTAAAGACATCAAAACTATGAGATAACACAAATTAAATTATGCAAAGACCAAAATAGACTTAGAGAGAATGGCAAGAATGTGCAAGGCCGTTATCAAGGCAGAGGTTGGCTACTTTGAAGAATCTAAAATATATGACTTTTTTATCTGTTTAACACTTTCTTGGTCTTTGCATGATTTAATTTGTGTTATCTCATAGTTTTGATGTCTTTACTATTCCAAAATGTGGAAAACAGTAGAAATAATGGAAGAAAACCTTCTATGAGTAGGTGTGTCCAAACTTTTGACTGGTACTGTATTTAAACTTTGAATTCACAATACCCAAATGTTTTCCGATTTAGTTATGTCATGCGGTGAGTGTGAATGCGAGGCAACGGAGAAATGCAGACAACCCACGCAGACTGGGACAGTTGAATAATTTACAGCAAAATAGTAATGTCAAGGATGAAAAGGGTTTAAGCGCACAAGCAGCAATTCCAGCTGTCTTCCTTGGCTTGTTCCAGGTCCTCTGTGTCCATGCCCAGGCACTGTTCATGGAACCATCTTTCACATTTGTCACATTGGATCTATAAAATCAAAAGGTGGAAATCTCTTAGATGATTTTCAGGCTACTTTCACAAATTTCGACCTGTCTGTATTTTTCAACAAATGTTACCCTCGATGTAACTACAGTATGTGCGTTCATATAAATTGTATGAATAGTCACAATGAAGAAATTTAGTTTACTGTCAATATGTCGGTGTATCTAAATACTCAGCTTCACAGTTTACAATTTCTACAGCTTTCATCTACAAATTCTGCTTTCACAACACCAGCAGAGCTACTGCAAATGCTACTACCTCAGAGTGTAAAGGGAATGGAACTAATATGATGATGCAGCTTTTATCCCAGTTTAATGCAAGCCCATTGGGCCACCTCTAAACACCTTAAAACAGCTTGCCTTGTCCTGAGATTGTCTGAGTGACACTCGGAGGTCTTCTTCTATAATTCTGAAGAGAAATGGTTCCATGAAAACAGGAGGTTTCCTTTTAATATCAATCTGAATTTAGAAGAAACCCAGCATTTATATGACATTTTAAAGCACTTTAATTTTGAAATTCCACATCAGCATGTCCTGAGGTTGCCTGAATGACACTCTGAGGTGTTCTTCTATCATTCTGAAGTGAACTGGTTTTGTGAAAACAGGAGGTTTCCTTTAATATCAATCTGAATTTAGAAGAAACACAGCTCTTATATGACATTTTAGAGGGCTTTCATTTTGAAATTCCACATCAGAATGTCCTGAGATTGTCTGAGTGACACTATGACGTGTTCTTCTATCATTGTATAGTGAAATGTTTTGTGAAAACAGGAGGTTTTGTTACGACCCAGATACGTGACGAACCCAAGTGCAACGACCAGGAGACAGATTCACAGAAAGGAGCTTTATTAAATTAAGTGTTGGGGTAGTCCCAACACTGTACAGGAACGGCAACACACAGTATCACACAGGGTATGCCAGGAAGCCCGGAACGGGCTGCTCCAAGCCGGAGCTGGATTGGAAGGTCTGGAACGTATTGCTCCAAGCCGGAACTGGACTGGACTGGAACTGGACCGGGAGGTCCACACTGGAATCAGGGTCTGGAACGGATTGTTCCAAACCGGAACTGGACTGGACTGGAACTGGACCGGGAGGTCCACACTGGAATCAGGGTCAGGAACGGATTGTTCCAAACCGGAACTGGACTGGACAGGTAGGTGCGTAACTCACACCTGGACTGGAACTGGACCGGGAGGTCCACACTGGAATCAGGGTCAGGAACGGATTGTTCCAAACCGGAACTGGACTGGACAGGTAGGTGCACGACTCACACCTGGACTGGACTGGAACTAGCAGGGGAGCGACTCACTACGGCTGGACTGGAACTGGACCGGGATGACTACACCGGTACTGGGCAAAACAAAACAGAGGGGGATTAGTGCGGGAGAAGGCACGGGAAGGACCGGGAGGTTCTCACAGAGGTGCAGGGTTTGACAGGTAGGTAGCTGGTGAAGCACGGCAGGGCTGGGTAGTGTGGCGTAGCTGCGGTAGGTCCGGTTGGAGCTGACTGTCTCCAGAGCTCCCGGAACCGTAACCGAAGAACTTGGTGGCTTCTTCGCCGGACAGGAACAACTGGAGGGTAGCCAGGTATAACGCCACCACGGAGCCTACACGAGCTGGAGGTGGAGGTACCGCAACACACACAACGAACACGGGGAAACGAACACTGCCACGGATGAATGGGAGCCGGGTTAGCTGGAGGTAAGAGGGAAACAGGTTAGCTGCATGCACAACAGGAATAACTGGGGAGGTAAACTACCAATCCGTAGTTTCGAGCGAACTAAATGCTGTAAGGGGATAAAATCCCATAACCAAGCGAATAGTACTTCGTAAAAGACCAGGAAAACAACAAGCATTAACACCGAGTGACGATAGTTAACGAACTGGCGCCGACTGGCAGCCAGCCGAAGGAATAAATAGTGAAGTTAATGATAAACTAAATAAGGCGCAGGTGTGGAAATTAAACGGGAGTGATTACAAAACACCAGGTGAGGAAATGCATGCAACGAGGGGGGAAGGAGCGAAAGGCGGAAGTAAGGCAAGACAACCAGACGAACAAGACAGGGAAGGAAACGCCTAGTCCGCAGCAGCGGGGAAAACACGGACAAAAGGATCCAACATGACACGGAGGGAAAACAGGAAAACACGGAAAACGACAGGAAGGGAGCGGAACATTACAGGTTTCCTTTTAATATCAATCTGAATTTAGAAGAAACACAGCTCTTATATGACATTTTAGAGGGCTTTCATTTTGAAATTCCACATCAGAATGTCCTGAGATTGTCTGAGTGACACTCTGAGGTGATCTTCTATCATTTTATAGTGAAATGGTTTTGTGAAAACAGGAAGTTTCCTTTTAATATAAATCTGAATATAGAAGAAACACAGCATTTATATGACATTTTAGAGGGCTTTAAATTTGAAATTCCACGTCAGGATGTCCTGAGATTGTCTGAGTGACACTCTGACGTGTTTTTCTATCATTGTATAGTGAAATGTTTTGTGAAAACAGGAGGTTTCCTTTAATATCAATCTGAATTTAGAAGAAACACAGCATTTATATGACATTTTAGAAGACTTTAATTTTGTAATTCCACATCTGAATGTCCTGAGATGGTCTGAGTGACACTATGACGTGTTCTTCTATCATTGTATAGTGAAATGTTTTGTGAAAACAGGAGGTTTCCTTTTAATATCAATCTGAATATAGAAGAAACACAGCATTTATATGACATTTTAGAGGGCTTTAAATTTGAAATTCCACGTCAGGATGTCCTGAGATTGTCTGAGTGACACTCTGACGTGTTCTTCTATCATTGTATAGTGAAATGTTTTGTGAAAACAGGAGGTTTCCTTTTAATATCAATCTGAATTTAGAAGAAACACAGCTCTTATATGACATTTTAGAGGGCTTTCATTTTGAAATTCCACATCAGAATGTCCTGAGATTGTCTGAGTGACACTCTGAGGTGATCTTCTATCATTTTATAGTGAAATGGTTTCGTGAAAACAGGAAGTTTCCTTTTAATATAAATCTGAATATAGAAGAAACACAGCATTTATATGACATTTTAGAGGGCTTTAAATTTGAAATTCCACGTCAGGATGTCCTGAGATTGTCTGAGTGACACTCTGACGTGTTTTTCTATCATTGTATAGTGAAATGTTTTGTGAAAACAGGAGGTTTCCTTTTAATATCAATCTGAATTTAGAAGAAACACAGCTCTTATATGACATTTTAGAGGGCTTTAATTTTGAAATTCCACATCTGAATGTCCTGAGATGGTCTGAGTGACACTATGAGGTGGTCATTTTGAAGTCAGATTGGTCTTTGAAAATGTATTCTTTATTATTAAGTTAATTATTTTTGTATGTGAAATTACTTTCATGTCTTACCATGTTCACCGGAACTTCACTTTTATTTTGAAAACAATTCTTACACGCTCTTACCGTAGAATGCCAAGTATATTGCGAACCAAAAAAATCGCGGCGGCTAGCTTGAAGTGGAGGCTGGCTTGACCGCAGTTAATTTATTATGGCTATTTCCGCGACCACACGTTAAGCAATTTTCGAAGTAGGCTTTAGTATACAGCTAAATGAGCCAATCCTGGCCCTCGTGGTTGTAATCTCCATTCTAGAATCGGTGTTATCAGATGTAGCTGCACAACTATTGGCTAGAGGCTAGAGCAATCGCAAGATTTTTTTCTGCTGTCGGGGATGCCATGTCATCGGCATGCTGCCTTGAGTCAAATTGACTGCCTTAGCATACGTTAACATGCGATACAGGGGAGTGGAAATGACTGTGATATTGATGAGCTGAAGTGATCGAATAGCTCACAGATGCCTATCATTCCCATGTTGAAGACAGAGGCTACAGGTGTGGATGCGGCAAAGGAAACTGTCAATCTGAGAGTACCAAGTTCCAGGGGTGGCAATGGCGATGCCGACTCGGAAGCTGAGTTATATCGTGATGGACGGGCGGACGAGGTTGACGGTGACACTAAAGCCAAGGCGTATGTCCTTTGCAGAGAATTCCTCTCCGGAACTTGGAAGATCATCACTGAAGCGGATTTTCAAATAAGCATTATCAGGTGCAATGGCAGAATTATTAAATAGCTAGCGGGTTATGGAACAAATGTGGCCAACTCACATCCTCCCGTAAATGTAGCCCATTTCCTATTTTATGCCGACACTGCGTGTGAGACAGGAGCAATGCACAACGTAGCTGAGCTCGATCGCAAATACAATGCAGTAACTTTCTAACAGAGCCCTGAGTTAATTATGAATAGCCTATTGATATCTCTGTGACTAGTTAACGTTACAAGTTGTAACTTGTGTGCTAACATTAAGACGTTATGTGTTTTAGCAACTGGTTGCTGAGATTGTAGATACGAACCCGACCACAGACAATCTAAAATCTGTTCATACACGTGTACTCATACACTGGGGTTAGATTAAGCTACGCTCATTCATCAGTCTTGCTTAGAATAAGCTGTTTTGATCTTTTTTACATTCTGTTTTTGGTTCACAAAGGGTGAAAAGCTACAATTCTTACAGCAGAACACAAAAATGAAAACAGGATTATACGGCATGCCAGACACCATTGCCAAGGTTTTAAAAATGTGCAACCTTTGCACCTGCTCAATATACTTACAGTGATGTGTACCACTGGGCCTGACCATTAACCTTGTAACATTACGTAACATTTTCTGTTGACATAATTTAAATATCTCTAAGTAAATTGCTATTGAGTTGTGTTGCTCACTCTGGAAATACATTCATCTTGTTTCTCTTACAAACAAAAAAACTAAATATGAGGCTTGTCTTTCCTTCTCTTCTAACATGAGTGCTACCTTGTGTGTGTCTGTGTCTCCAGTGGTGGACTGAGCAACCTGCTTTACCTGTGCAAATTGCCCGACCATGTGGAGTCTTTGGCAGATGAACCTCGCCAGGTGCTGCTCCGAATCTACGGGGCCATCTTACAGGTACGTTCCTCCATTTCCCCCTTACACTTGGGCTAGAGGGAAATATTACAAAAAATTCAAAAATTAATAATAGGTTTTAAAAAAAGAAAGAACATTTCTCTCAAATTGCAGTGTTCATATAATGCTTTGATAATAGCCAATGCATAGATCTGAAGTGTGGACCATGCTTGTTTAGAGAGATTTGAATGATAATGAGGGCTGAATTGTGTGTGTGTGTGTGTGTGTGTGTGTGTGTGTGTGTGTGTGTGTGTGTGTGTGTGTGTGTGTGTGTGTGTGTGGGTGTGTGTGCGGGTGCGCGTGGGGGTGTGCGTGTGTGTGCATGGGTGTGCGTGTGGGTGTGTGCGGGTGTGTGCGTGCGTGTGGGCGTGCGTGTGTGTGTGTGTGTGTGTGTGTGTGTGTGTTTGGGCGTGTGCGTGCGTGGGTGTGTGTGTGTGGGTGTGTGCGGGTGTGTGCGTGCGGGTGCGGGTGTGTGTGTGTGTGTGTTTGTGCGTGCGTGGGTGCGTGTGTGCGTGTGTGTGTGTGTGTGTGTGTGTGTGTGTGCGTGTGTGCGTGCGTGCGTGCGTGCGTGCGTGCGTGCGTGCGTGTGTGTGTGTGAGGCAGGGCGTGGAGTCTCTGGTCCTGGAGAGCGTGATGTTTGCGATTCTGGCAGAGAGGGCCCTGGGCCCACAGCTCTACGGGATCTTTCCGGAAGGCCGTCTGGAGCATTACCTGCCTGTGAGTCACACCTAGGGATGGGCAGTATTTAAAAACATGTACACTGCCTGGCCAAAAAAAAAGTCACACACTCTAATATTTAGTTGGACCGTCTTTCCGTCCAGAGTTGCATTCCGAGATCTTGTATTGACGACGGGAGAGTCAAACAACTCCGTAAAGTCTTCTCCAGCACATCCCAAAGACTTTCAATGGGGTTAAGGTCAGGACTCTGGTGGCCAATTCACGTGTGAAAATTATTCCTCATGCTCCCTGAACCACTCTTTCACAATTTGAGCCCCATGAATCTTGGCATTGTCGTCCTGGAATATGCCCATTGATGGGATAACCTGGTCATTCAGTACATTCAGGTACTCAGCTGACTTCATTTTATTGCTGCATAACGTTGCTGAGCCTAGACCTGACCAATTGAAGCAACCCCAGTTCATAACACTGCCTCCAGAGGCTTATACAGTGGGCACTATGCATGACGGGTGCAACGGCGCCTTTTTTTGGCCAGGCAGTGTATTTTAAGTATGTATTTGCATATGTGAATTTCATATGCAATAGATTGCTTGCTTCTATTTTGTATGGTTTATACCTGTCGCCTGAAAACAACCTACACCTCCACCATTTTGTTTGTAGTTTATAGATACAGGAATTTGGAGCCATTTTGCATTTTGTACCTAAGGTACATTTTGGTGTATTATTACCCATCCCTGGCGACACGTCCCCTCACAAAGCTTCAAGCTCAAAGCTTCTGGAGCTCCTCTGAGCTCTGCCAGGTGCACTAAGGACAGCCTTTGGCTTGTTTTGCAGAGCTGTTGCCTGAAGACAGAACAGCTCCGGGATCCAGAGATTTCAGCAGAGATTGCCCAAAAGATGGCCTGCTTCCATGAGATGGTCATGCCCTTCAACAAGGAGCCAAAATGGCTGTTTGGGACCATTAGCAGGTAAGGTCACACCACAGATGTGGTCACACAACAGGTGCAATCATTGTTGGTTTCGGTTCATTAATAGCTGCTTCTCAAAGGGGAATTCCTCTTATCTGACGGTTCATTAATAGCTGCTTCTCAAAGGGGAATTCCTCTTATCAGACCTAATAATCAGGTGGTTGATTCAAGTACATTACTAGCTTGAAGTAAAAGTGCAGTTTTAGAAAGCATGTGGCATCTGTACTTTGTTGTCTTGCAGCATAATATTCAAATTTGCTTAATACATTTACATTTACATTTTAGTCATTTGGCAGATGCTCTTATCCATTGCGACGTACATTAGTGCATTTTCAAACTAGGAACAAGTGCGTTAAATAGTTATAATAGTTATCAGATTACATTTTATTTAACCCTAATCTTATTTTCTGATCGCACTGTCAGCAGAAGATCTCAGGCAGACAAAAGCTGGACATGAGGAATGTACCTTGCCCCCAAGATGATAGAGATAATGATATTGATAAAAATAGGATCTAGGAAAAGTATGTGGTTGGACACACCCTGTATTTACTACAAATAATAATAAATCATGTCTTCATGCCTTTCTGTGGTTCAGATACATGGATCAGGTACTGGGGTTGACGTTTGTCCGAGATGCTCATGTGAAGAAGTTCAACAAGCTCATGAAGCACAATCTGGAGGCGGAGCTCAAGAATCTCTGGTGAGGGCGGGGCTAGGGTACAGAGGTTTAGATTTGTTTGATTGACATTTTTCCCTCTGACAAGGCTTAGAACACCCAGCATCACTTTTCCAGAAATCGAACACCCCGTACGGCAAATGATACAGACCCCAACATGTACAAACTCACAGAAGAGCCTGCTCCAGAGGTCCAAGCACAAGATGCGTTACGTCATGCATTTTATATCTGAGATTACCAGAAACCACATTTTGTAGTTAATCAGGCTGGCCAATCAATCACAGAAGCAGAAGATCATTTGATTTGCCAGCTACTCCAGTGTACCTTTTGTCTCCACTAACGAGTAATTGAGAAATTTAGAAATGTTTTGTCCCCCATTAATGCATAGTGCCAGAAGTGTATCATGTATAGCCTACACAGGGATTTGTTTAAATTTGTTTAGACACAAAATAGCAAAAATCTCAATTTCTATGTTGTGAAGACATTTGTTGGCAGCAATGTACTCATTTTTACATTTCAATCTCAGACAGCGTCATAAAATAAACGTCTCTCTTACCCCCTCTACAGGACAGTGCTTGCAGCAACACCCTCCCCAGTGGTGTTCTGTCATAATGACGTTCAGCCGGGTAAGGGCTATAAAGTCTGGCACAGGAAAACGGCTTTCACGCCTCACTCTAATTTCAGCCTTTTGATGAACTCCAGATGGGGTCTCAGTCTCTTCCTAGAAGACCAATGGGAAATACATTATTCAACTGATATCTCAGCTGATCTCACAAGATCTGCATATTCTTTGTCCATTGAAACAAATCAGACCTAAATTTACTTAAGAAACTTGAGGATATGATTTTGAAAATAATTCTAATTTATTATTTCAACTTTTTAAAGAAATTGCATGGCCTTTTAAAACATTTTTTTTAAACAGTTGAAACAATTTCAGTTTTTCAGTTCAATTCATTTTCAATTGTCAGTGCCACAGAATATAATTAATTTATTTTTTCAGAGTTCTGTATGTGTTGCACAATGTGGCAAATATGTCTGCTGTTTTTATTCCTTAGGAAACATCCTCATGTTAGATGACTCGGACCCCTCTTCAAAAGACAAGCTCATGCTCATTGACTTTGAGTACAGCAGCTATAATTACAGGTAAACACAGGGACTTCAGTAACACTTACTCAGTCCAAGCTGCAGTCATACTGAACATCAAAAAACGAGATGCTTTCTTTTTAAGACTATATACAGTCAGAAACAAGTATGCATTTGTTAGATATATGAAGACTAATTTAAAAAATCTTAGTTTTTTCATAACTTCTTTTTCTTCCTTTATGCATTGTGTGAGTCCTGCTTCAACCCAATTAATAATCACTTGCACATGTATACCAAAGACCAACCAGTAAATATGCTGTCTTTAAGGGGCTTTGACTTTGGCAATCACTTTTGCGAGTGGGTATATGACTACACACATGACCAGTGGCCCTTCTTCTCGGAAAATATGGACAATTACCCAAACAGAGAGCAACAAGTAAGTTAACCTGGTCAGTGCTGCTGAATATGATACAAATCTTGATTTCTTCCAACCTGAAACATTATCTGTGAATTATGTCCTTTATCAAATGCTGCCACCAAGTGGACAAGACTGGTGTGGACATTAAAATGCACTTCAGACTGACATCTGAAAAAGAGGCCCATTTAAAAAAAAAAAAAACTTGAGAATTCCAAACGCGAATAAATAATTGATTTTAGATCCGTCCTTGCATGTTGTTAACCACATTTTGGACAGCAAATGCTGTTTAGAAATATGTATGTGAAATTGTGTATATTTGCTCTTTTGTCATAGCTGCATTTCATTCGACGCTACTTGTCAGAAAGTAACGGTTATGCCGAGGATGCAAAGCCCGAAGACCGAGCCAGACAAGAAGAGGAGATGATCTTTGAAATAAACCGGTTGGAGAAAATATATTATATATACTATATATTATAATATTAATACGTAACATTATTCTGTTAAAGCACTGCAGAAGCAGTTAATTTATGCAAGTGCTAACCTGTTTATGCACTTCACAAAAAAATTGTGCCCAAAATTATTTAACTATTTGAATTATTTATGAACAGCTCAACTGTTTATTTGATGCAACCTTTTTGATAAAAGACCTACGGCGGTAGACTGCACATGTATTCATGGAGAAAATGGTTTATTGTGGTCAAATATAAGAGTGAACAGTGAACAGACACTGTATGAAGGCACAGTAATCGATTGAATCTGGGGTGCAGGACCGGAGTTGTGCACCTCTGATTTAAGCAGTGTCCCTCTTCACACAGGTATGCTTTGGCGGCACACTTTTTGTGGGGCTTGTGGTCCATCATTCAAGCAAAAATATCCACAATTAAGTTTGGTTATATGGTAAGTATGTTTTAAAACTCTCTGGCGATAGTGTAATACACCTGAAATTTGAGAAACGCTGCACATTCCTTTGAATTTATTGTCTAATTTGAAGATGCAGGCAGAATGCCCATAGCTTAGTTCATTAAACAAGTGGCATCTAGTATCTAGTACTTGATTGTCTGTGGAGTAGATGTTAGTGAATTGTGGTGCACCGGGCTATTCGAGCAGCAGAACTCTGCTTACTGACTGCTGTCTATGCTGAAATGCTTTCAGTGCTCAGCGAGGGTCAGACTCAGGGCTGTCTGGGTGGATGTGTGCAGCAACCTTGGATGTGGTTTACATTTAGAATACTCCTCACAAGCTGTTTATCTTTAAAACATTCTCTTTTCTGATTTTCAGGATTATGCACAGAGTCGATTCGACGCATACTTCAAGCAAAAAAAGCTTTTTATATAACATCTCTCTCTCTCACACACACACACACACACACACACACACACACACACACACACACACACACACACACACACACACACACACACACACACACACACACACACACACACACACACACACACACACTTTCTAAGGATTAATTGAATGCATTGTCATTTGTTTCGCAATTGTACTATCTTTGTTCATGTTTTCTTAAGTTTTGTCTCTTTGAATCTCTTGAACAGAGGATTATCCTGCGTAATAGTTGGGAATAAAAATAACAATAGAACATTCAGGAAAAGCCAGATTGTGCATTTATCCGCGGGTTAAAATAAAGACACCTACTAACAGTCACAGCCATTCCCCAAGAAGCCTGAACATATCAACACGTAGGTATAATTATTCAAAATAGATCATTCCCTCTTTGCTACTGGGAGAAAGACAATACAAAGTTGTGAAAACACATAAGAGTGATGAGAACTTGCCAGGTGTTTACAGTACACACACTGTAGTTCTGAACTTTCCTGTGCCTGTCACTGGTTAACACGCAGCACTGTTTTAAATTATGCACGTTGAACTGCTGGACAGTATAAGTCTGGAGTGTACATTGTGGTAATACACTCAGGACTGTGGTAATTGCTGTTTAAGAAATGATAAAGTACAGTGTTGATGAGGAGCATCCCGTAAAATTCCGCTGTTTAGTATGCACCATATATGAATTTTAAGTGTTAATTTTAACGTTTAACGTATTATTGTATTGTCTCGTGTTTCTCAGCCTGATGATAAAAAAAGAAGATATCCTGCTAAAATGTCTCATTTGTTCATTCAAAACTCCTTTCATCAGTCTGCACCATAGCGTGATGTACAGATACTGGGTCCCTTGTCAGTTTTACAGGTTGTCATGTGAAATGTATACGTGTGATATACATGTACAGATCCTTTCCAAAAAATTTGAATATCATGGAAAAGTTGTTTTTTTTTCCATAATTCCATTCAAAAAGTGAAACTTTCATAGATTATAGATTCATTGCACACAAAGTGAAATATTTCTAGCCTTTATTTGTTTCATTTTTCATAATTTTGGTTTACAGCTCCATAAAACCCCCAAAACAGTATTTCAAGAAATTAGAATAGTGTGTCGAAAATCAGCATTTACTTCAGTTATTTCAGAGAATGAGTGGAGTGGCTTGACTCGAGGAATCCGACAGTTGTAGCCCATGTCCCGGATACGTCTGTACGTGGTGGTTTGTGAAGCACTGACTCCAGCCTCAGTCCACTCCCTCTGCATCTCCGCCAAATTTTGGAATCGTCTTTGCTTGACAATCCGCTGAAGCCTACGGTCATCTCTTTTGCTTGTGCACCTTCTCCTGCCACATTTTTCCCTTCCACTAAACTTTCTATTGATATGCTTGGACACTGCACTCTGTGAACAGCCAGCCTCCTTAGCGATGACCTTTTGTGGCTTACCCATCTTCTGGAGGGTGTCAATGATTCTGGAGGGTGTCAAGTCTGTAGTCTTCCCCATACTGAACCAAACTGAGATAAACTTTGCAGGTGTTTTGAGTAAATTAGATGATAGTGTGACACTCAGTCTAAAACATTAATTCTCTGAAATAACTGAAGTAAATGCTGATTTTTGACACACTATTCTAATTTCTTGAAATACTGTTTTGGGGGTTTTCTGGAGCTGCAAGCCAAAATGATGAAAAATGAAACAAATAAAGGCTAGAAATATTTCACTTTGTGTGTAATGAATCTATAATCTATGAAAGTTTCACTTTTTGAATGGAATTATGGAACAAAAACAACTTTTCCATGATATTCTAATTTTTTGGAAAGGATCTGTATACACCAGCCATATTCATGAAAACTACTAAAGTATAAAATAAAACGGCAGTCATCTGGCATTTTAAAAGTAAAACTCTCTGAGAGCAACAATGTATATTTCAATTGATTGTAAAGGTAATATACCCCTTACTAAGTCTTCATGTCACTACTGATATGCCTAGCAGGCACCGAGGCCCCCTTATTCAGGGCAAGCTGCCTCACTTATTTAAATATTCCATAACCCAGATGTACAAGTATTAGTTTAGTACAACATTTGAGGTCAAGTATCTTGCTGAGGACTGCCACAATAATGTAGTACCTCAGACTTGAACCCTTTTCTTAAAGCAAAGCATACTAATGTATGTATAAAATGCTATCACCTAACAAACAGTATGTGAAAATCTTATCCTGATGTCCTAAGGGCTGCACTGTCAGGTATTGCAGGAATGAATTTGGGCCGATTTGCATGTTGGGAAGCTGGACGCATAGTAAATTCACTCTGGCATTGTGGGTGGCTGTCAGACAACCGGTCCGGTCCTCACTGTGAGTAATATGGCTATTCCTACTGGTCAGGGGGGGGAATGACGGAGACCGTCAGGAATGGGGCTCGCGCACGCACGCACGCACGCACGCACGCACGCACGCACGCACGCACGCACGCACGCACGCACACAGCCATTTTCTGTTGACAAAAAAATAACAGAGCTTTAAACAAGCTCCCCTGGTTATGCTGAGATTTGTGATGGTCCTTCTTTGGGATATGGTCTCATATTTCAGCACAGAGAATGCCTGCAGTGTGACCAGCTCAGGCAGCCTAAAATAGACGGTCTCCTCAAAAACATACTGCTTGAAAAAAGCTTGGCACATTACGACCTTAGAAACTAATTTTCTAGAAGCGATACGGAGGCTGATATGTGACAGATTTGGCTGTCAGAGGAATTATGAAAGATGGATTTATCCTCGTTTTGACATGGGAGTATTTTTCTGAAGACTGGCAGCGTGACATGTGGCCAGGGAGCTGTGCTTTCGCAGTAGGACTGTTTGGAAGTATCGTGTTTGTGACTTTTAGACCTGGTTTGTGTTTGCCTAGGAAACGTATTCCCTTAAAAGTGCTTGCTGTCTGCTTAAAATGTTATCAAAACATTATTTCTGTTCCATTACATTTCTCTGATGGAGAACCTCCATGCGTACTGTAAACTGTATGTCAATGGAAAAAGGTAACAATACCAAATATCTGTTTTGTGAAAATTACAAGTGCTGAAATATAGAAATATAGTTGTTACATTTCTGCAATAACAGCTTCTAATCCTGCAATTCTACCATGCCAGCTAGAATAACATAAGGATAATTAGCAAGCAGTATGACGTTATCCTTCATAAATTCAGTTCTGCTGCAATAATCTTTATAACTAATGCTTGTGCAAACTCATAAAGATATTTAAAACAGGTTAAACATTAATGAAGATGAAGACTCTGAGGCAGTATTTATCACTGCTGTTGCTATTTTTCACCACATGGTTTAAACGCGGGTCAGAATGGGTCCAGTGGGTTTTCAGGTGCTGGAGATTGGACCCTGACGGTCAGCGGGCTGTTCACAGTGAAATCAGGGTGTCAGAGTCCTGGCAAACTGACCCGGCATCAAGAACATACTCCTGCAGAGACGGACCCATGGTCACAGTGCAGACCAGCACACACGCTTTCCAAGTAAGCCCCGTTCTACATGCTTCCCCAGAGACGGGAAGATCTGCGGAAGAAACCATGTTCTCATTCTACAGCTGATGTGTGTAGCATTGAGTAGCATGAAACCTGATAGTGGAAGGCTAACCGCTTTGAATTATTGCACAAGCTAATGTCAGTTGAATTCACACGTGACATTTAGTTGTCGCTCATCTTTATTTCTGGTGGCCTCGAGGTCGACTTGGGTAAGCTGTCGGAGGTAAGCGAGTACTTCAGGGCTCTCTCTCAGTCCAGTATGAGGGAGACCGTAGAGAGCCTTGTTCACCTGGAGCACGTGCCCTCTCACGTCTTCCACAACCTGCTGGAGTTCACCTTCCTAAGACGCTTCGGTGTCCCTGAGGGGGAGCTGGGCCTGCACATCCAGGTACACATCCACTCACATGCTTGGAGTGGATGATAAAATAGAGATAAGATAGAAAATGGAGGAGCTCCACCAATCATGGGTTTTGTTGGTATGCAACATCAATGGTGATTGGTGGATACTTTCTAGCTGCTACTTGGCTAACACAGGGAGCTACACTGCCTGGCCAAAAAAAAAGTCTCCGTTGCACCCGTCATGCATAGTGCCCACTGTATAAGCCTCTGGAGGCAGTATTATGATCTGGGGTTGCTTCAATTGGTCAGGTCTAGGCTCAGCAACGTTATGCAGCAATAAAATGAAGTCAGCTGAGTACCTGAATGTACTGAATAACCAGGTTATCCCATCAATGGGCATATTCCAGGACGACAATGCCAAGAATCATCGGGCTCAAATTGTGAAAGAGTGGTTCAGGGAGCATGAGGAATCATTTGCACACATGAATTGGCCACCAGAGTCCTGACCTTAACCCCATTGAAAGTCTTTGGGATGTGCTGGAGAAGACTTTACGGAGTGGTTTGACTCTCCCGTCGTCAATACAAGATCTCGGCCAAAAATTAATGTTGTGACGTTGCATAAGGTTGTCGAAACACGACGAATGTGCGCCGTAATCAAAGCTAAAGGCGGTCCAACAAAATATTAGTGTGCAACTTTTTTTTTGGCCAGGCAGTTTAGGAAGTATAACCAGATTGCATCTACCAATTTTTTTTGTTGTTGTTGTTGTTGCTACCAATTTGTTGTGGCTAGTGGAGCTCCAGTGCTACCAGTAAATGTGGCTTATCCCTGTATCTAGGGCAACGATAATTATCGATTGCAATAACGGCCGTTGCCAGCATGTGGGGTATTGCCTTTTTTTCTTTTATACCTGATGCGGTAGTAATCTAAACTTCAAAACCCGTGTGAAATTCTTCCGGGGGAAAAAACGTCATCACTGTCTACTGCGCGTTGATAAGACGGACAATCACAGAAAGGCGTTGCACCTTTCATGCGATTGAAAAAACACATCACATGATCACGTGAAAGCTGTATGACCTTGCTGCTAGTTGGCTGTCTTATCAACACTCAATAGACATCAGCGGTGATGTTTTTTTCCGGAAACATTTCACGCGGCCTCTGAAGTTTGGATGTTTACTGCCGTATATTGGGTATACTTAAAGAAAAAAATATGAAAATAAAGGCGCCCCACACGTTGGCAACGTCCGTTATTGCATTCGATAATTATCGATGTTGTATATCGCCCAGCCCTACCTGTATCATTATCTTTGTGTGTGGATGTAAATAATCCGCTTAGGGGTGGTTCTAAAATGAGAGGCTCAGTATCATGTGTCTGCTTTTTTCTTTAAGCAAGGTAAAGAGCACTATGTGAATAATACGCAGTATTTTATAGCTAATCCCTAGTGCTGGGTTTTCACTAACAGGTGGGCTGCTACCTGCTGGTGCAGCCCTTTGTCTCTGAGTGCCTGAGCTTCCTCACCAGCGTCTTAACCGCAGAGAACTGCGAGGCCTACCTGGCTTTCGCGGGGGAAATCTGCTGCCAGGAGATGCAGGAGACGGTGTGGGGATACCTGAGCAGAAACCTTCTAGAGTTGGCTCACCTGACCGGCAGCCTGGACGCTGGGGAGCGGGAGGACCTGGTCCGGCTCAGGCTGGGCGGGGCCCGTCGGCTCTGCGCCCTGAGGAAAGAGAACCTCACCTCCAGGAACCAATCGGAGACGGACGCCGCCCGCTGCCTATACAGCCTGGCGGGGTCAGAGGAAGACGGGGGCTGGCACACGGAGGCTGATCTCCCATTCACGGCTGACAAGTGGTGCTTTACCACTGCCGTTCTGCACAACTACCTCTACCTCATCGGGGGCTACAGACACAGGGTCAGGCGGGGCTACGAATTCAAGATGGCCTCCTTCAGATACAACCCCTTCACCCACAGCTGGGTTTCCACTGCTCCTCTAATCAAGGTAAGGAGGGATACGTATAACCAAGCTAGTCAATTTTCATCCAGTCAATTCAGGAAACAAAAAGTAATTGAAATTTAGTGAATGAATTGGAAAAATGATCACAATGCTCTTTATGGATTTTACGGATAAATTAATTTGATTGACATGAGCTGAAATGGAATTGACTCCCACCCTGGTGGTCGCTGTAGAAGGGCTGAATGCTGAAAGCGTTCTGTCCCACAGCGCAGGCGGCACTTCAGCGCGGCCGTATGCGAGGGCTCCGTGTTCGCGATCGGCGGCTGGTATCTGGACTCCCTGGTGACCCCTGACTCCGGCACGGCACTCTACACCGCTGTGGAGCGCTATGACCCCTGGGCCGACTCCTGGGCCTTCGTCTCCTCCCTGCCGCTCACCGACTTCCGCTTCACCATATCCCTCTCCCATGACATCCCACTGACCACCACCCTCCGGCACTGTATCTATGTCATAGGCACTGTCCAGAGGACCGGCGAGAAGCTTGTGTTGCAGTATGATGTCAGACAAGGTAAACTAGGTAGTGGTAAAATTAAAAAACGAACCTAGTAATAGTAATGCACATATGTGGGTAAAAAGAAATTGTGATTGGCTGAAAAAGAATCCACCCACACACCATTTCAACGCTCCCAGTGATTCATTAACAAATGTTGTGTTTGTTAATATATCACTGGGAGCAGCGACACATGTTAAGGGTACAGCCTTTTCCCAACAAACTGGGTCTTTGTAACCAAGCTGTGTTATGGTATTTCTACCCCCAGAGACATGATCTCAGATTTCTCCAATTTGTTACTGTTCTTTCTGTAGCCACTTTAAAATACTTATGACAGTGGCACATAAGAGTAACAACTGTTGCAGATGAGAACAGCATCTGCTCCAGAAGTAGCCGTGCAGGTAACAACAATGCAAGCCACTTAAAGATGACGCATTGAGTACGCACCGTGTGTACTGACAGAGTATTTACTCAACTACTGGGTCAAAGTGGCCTCATGATTTTGGCTCTTCCTAATCACATAAGAAATCCATGTGCAACGTCATCTTGGGTGAACCATTAAGTTTAGGCCATGTTCAGAGGTCAAAATTCTGGACAAGGTGATGGCAAGTCGGTTAAGCTGTGGTTTCAATACGCAACTTGGGATGTATTGTTGATGTAGGGTTGTGACAGTATGGCAAGGTATACCACCAACTCTGTTTTTATGGTAGGATCTGTAATCAGCGTATGCTGAACATGACTTCTTACAATGCGGTATTACCGTGTCATCCCTACTCCCACTGAGACCAGTGGCTTTTTCCCCTCAGATTCCTGGTCAGAACTGCTCCCTACCCTGACCAGAACTGACGCTGAAATCCCCAGCCTCTACTTCCTGGGGGCGACAGACAGGCTGTACGTGATTGGTGGGACCAGCTCTGCGAATGTTGTGACATCACTGTGCGTGGAAACTGGGCAGTGGGGGAGGGTGCGTGCCACTGAGAAGATGGGGCTCGCAGGCCAGGGAACGGTCCTCAACAACAAGGTCTACATGTCAGACGTAGAACACAACTCTATCATCAAGCTCAACCTCCTCTCGCTCGCTGTCCACCACCTCCCTCCTCTCCCAATCTCCACCAGCTACGAGGCCCTTTTCCACCTGCACTTCTAGCGTAGGCTCACAAAAGACCAAAAAAGACAAACAAATGTGACTGTACTGAATTGAATATGTGAGACCAAAGAGTTCCTCACACAGCTTCCAAAGTTCCTAATGCGCACCTGTCACAATTTATGTTTGAGAGCCGTAAAAGTCACACAGCGTATCCGTACCGGAATCAAATGACTCTTGTGACTTTGGTCCGTGGTTCTGCCCAGGAGTAATTAACGGATTTGCATCCTTGCAGAACAGAAGTGTTCAAGTGTTGTGAAATCAAAGCAGGCCAGGGGCCACATGTATAAAACTGTGAGTAAATGAAGGCGTAAAAGAATGCTCAGGGAGAAAGTTGGAAATCTGCTTACGCAAAATGTTTTGCACTTTCTCCCTCTGCCTTTCGGTCACGGTGTCGCCATATATCACTGACTCCAAACATTGCGTACGCATGGTGTCCAGCATGTGCCGAGGTATGCAGATTCTCTTATTTTATACATCTGAATTTCCGCATGGAAACTCACTGATGTAGCTTTCTGAGGGCATTTTTCTGCTCAGCACTGTTTATACATGTGGCCCCTGGTGACTGAAGTGACTACAGGGGGTGGTGTGGAAGACACCGTTCTCTACGATGGAAATCAACCTTTTTTTCTCCAGCACAGCAGATACTGCGCCTTGGATTGGAAGGTGCATGAGATGGTATGGAATGCATTAGCTTTCCACCAAACGGCCCTGACCCTTCACCTTCATTGAGCTGGCAGGAGAGGTGAAGCTTGAAGTATTGTTCGGAAAACAATCCGCTGTTGAGCAGTCTGCTATTTGTTCTTCCAGTGATATGGCTGAACCTAACTGACCTCACGGAAAAATACACATAGGTGGCAGAGAGGTGTATCAGAGGGTTAACAAGGCAATGCCCTAAGTTCCAAAAAGCAGGCTATGTTCTCAATAAACACTTTAGCGCCAGCTTAAGAGCTGTATCTTTCTCTACTTTCTACAGTCTTAACATGCTTCCAAGTTTAGTGAGCTATAGCACAAGCAGGCTAATTATAGCTCCACTTTAGCCATTGTTGGAGCACCTTTGAATCGTAGAAGCTATGCGTGATGCAGTCTGACAGTGGGCGCATGCCTGCGCGTGAGGTAGTCCAGCACTGGATGGTGTCCGGTTACAAACACAGAGAGCAGACCGGGAGAGAGAGTGAGAGAGTGAAAGAGAGACACTCACAGGGAAGGACTCACTCTCGGTAGGCTACCTTAGGAAAACAGTTTGAAGGACACGGGAGTCGCAGAGCTTTACAGACACAAGCTGACCTAGCTCAGCTCTGGAAAGCCTCCAGCTGAATTCTGAGAAAACCTATAGCCTCAACACTGCTCCACATCGGGACACTACGTCTGTGTCCATCTGCACCGAGGTATGGCATCTTCTGAGATGGGGAACAATTCACTGCTTTCAAGATTGTGGTATTTAGTCTGCATGTTCAAATTTTCAGTTTTCAGGCCAGGTTGTTACCTGTAAATTTCATTTTCATTGTTACCTGCCTTCATGGAAGTCAAGATAGATGTCCACAAGAGCATATTTTATTGTTATTCCCATGTTTTTTTTCATATTGAATGTGAAGTTCAACAATAATTTTCTTTTGTGGTCAACATGTGTTTTTGGTTGTGTGCAAAATTGCAACTTAAAGTGCATTTTGCCTCAATAAATAGCTCTTATTATCCTCTGCTTTTGTACTATGTTTTAAAAGTTAAAGACTCAATACATATAGCCTATATGCATCTCACAAGATAGACCATGCCTCTCAGATTATTTTACACAGCTTCATGAACTTCATAACCTACACTTGACCCACAGTAATAGATAAGAGGTGCCAGTCCTAACCTGCTCATATGTTCTTATGCCAATTATTTTATAAAACATTATTTGCAAATCAGAACAATTGGTAATGTAGACTTCATTCCATAAATGCATAAAATCACTTAGTCTTTATCTAATCTGTAGGGTCAAGTCAATGGTAAAAACCTGTTGAGTAAAACAAATAACATTTTGAGGCATTGGACAGAATGATAGATTGCATGCATCCTGTTCAGGAAATGTCTCTGTTAAACCAAATCATCAAACTAATTAATTCAATAATGTTACGGTAAGGAGACGTTTCCGAACCAGTGTGATTCACGTGGTTCTTTGCAGATTGGGAGTGTTTATATTTATAATGTGTCTGCGTCATGTAGCACGCTCTGTTGGCCACCGCTATATCTGGCATTTCAACTTTGCCCCACTTGACTGGATAGGACTGTAGTCACATGAGATGGAAAATGTAATTCAAGTTTGACCGGCCTCGGTACAATTTGTAAAACCTGACCTAGCACAAAGAAACAATTTTTTCCTTAACAAAAGTAACGTTAAGTAAACTGGTTGTATCCTATAGTTGCATTAACAGTGTACAACTAATTAAACAAGTTACTTAATAATGAGCTTCGATGTATGCATTTTTTCAGCAGCTTGTTCGGAAACTTCTCCAACTGCATGAAGATAAATGTTCTGTTTTAGCTAGCTATGCGAACAGTTGGGGTATGTAGCTACCCTAGATGTATATACGGTATATACATCTATGGTAGCTACAACCTACGTAGCAGTCGTTGCTCCCTTGCTTTGATTCGATTTATTTGTCGGTTGAAAATGACTGCACGCGCGAACGGCAAGCGTTATTTGAACGGAGACGGAACACACTAAAGCCCTTTTGTTTTTCCTATCTATTCTTTAGACAACCATCACTGAGTAAAGGCCTGGGGCGATGGCAGAGGCTCACCAAGCGGTGGGCTTTCAGTTCACTGTCAGCACCGAAGGGATCGACCTTCACCTGAGTCGGGAGGTTTTGAAGCACATTTACCTGTCTGGAGTGACGTCATGGAGAAAGCGAGCCATTCGGTTCAAGGTACATGTTAACGTTAGCGAGCTAGCCCGCTGGTTTGCTACAGTGGGAGGCCTCATCTGAAGTCTGAATATATATTTAAAAAAGTAACGTTATTTAACTCTGAAATAGTATTGACTGTTACTTATAATCTCACCAAATCTATTGACAAAAACAGTATTTATTTTGTCTTGTAGAACGGAATCCTAACTGGAGTTTACCCTGCCAGTCCGTCGAGTTGGCTGGTGGTTGTCGTGACGATAATGAGCACCATGTATGCCAGGATAGACCCCTCTATGGGAATGATTGACAGAATCAAAAAAACAATGCCTGTAAGGTTAGTAAGGTCAAGCTTATGATAGCAAAACATACCCAGGTTTCCAGAGCCACAAGGTCTGCAGGTTTTTGTTTTACCCTAAAAGAAAATCTATCCAGTTTAGACCCAATGCAAGGTGAGTCAACGTTAATTGCGAAATCAACTGCTTTAATTCATTAATTAACGTTAAGTGCTGTGTAACAGCAAAAACCAGCGTACCCTGTGGTTCTCTAGGACCATAATCTTCACCTATATGAACATATTTAGCCACATATGTTTATGTGAAACACATTTATGCTAGAATATTAATGACACTTCAATTTATGTTCTTTTACAATTACTAACGTTAGTTAAGTTCTAAATTATAAGATGTGAAAAGTTAACTACACTCTTAGAAATATCTATAAACTATAAATATCTGTAAATATAAACAAAAAAGTAAATATTTCATATTATATAAGCTATCCATACAGATCATATAAAAGTAATACCGGTATGCTATGTTTGTGATTGCCACTGCAGTGACTATTTGACAGTACATACAAAAACTCTCCTGAGCGCCATTCTGTTTGCCACGGGCCTCTGGCTGTCGCTCATCTTGATCCTGCGTTACACCCTCAAATTACTGCTGTCTTACAATGGCTGGATCTTTGAGCCTCACGGCAAAAGGAGTTGCTCCACCATGGTGTGGATGGTAGGTGCTTCACCCATATACCAGTTCATAGTTTCCCTTTACACCTATCTGAGTGGATGAACATATTTAAAATTACATCATTGTGTCTGTACCAGAGGCTTGTGAAGCTGTTCTCTGGACGAAAGCCACTGCTCTACAGCTTCCAGTCCTCCTTGCCCCGATTGCCAGTCCCCAGTGTGAAAGATACCATTAAAAGGGTGAGAGACCACCGCCACAAGACTATGGAGTGTTTTGTGCTGTGCTCACATACCATTACAGCTCTACTGCTTAAGTTATTTGTTTCGATGTTCAGCTATGGAGGGGTTCACATTTTTACACCCCAGAACAATTTATCTATTTTTATTAAGCGTCCAATCCCAGAAGAATCATGCCATTGTTGTGAGAAATTCTGAAAGTTGTGAAATATTATCCTTCCTCACACCTCATCAATTGAATACCAGTACTGTGTTTTATTTTGCTTCTAGTACCTGGAGTCAGTACGCCCTCTGCTGGACGATGAGCAGTATAACCAGATGGAGATTGTAGCAAATGAGTTCAGAAAGTACCCAGCTCCAACACTACAGAGATACCTGGTTCTGAAGTCCTGGTGGTCAACAAATTATGTAAGTATGCTGTTCATAAACACTAACAACCCCTGAAAATTATAAGCTTTTATGCTCAAAAATGGCTTCTTGGAGTAATTACGATGGACAAATTGACTTTTTTATAGAGTGAAAATAAGCAAAAAATAATATAAGCACTTGGTTTTATGTACCAACAGGTGAGTGACTGGTGGGAGGAATACATTTACCTCCGGAGCCGAAGTCCCATCATGGTTAACAGTAATTTCTATGTGATGGTAAGTACTGAACACAAAGGCCTTGATAAATACATGCTTTTAGTCATTTTCTGAGGGCTCTCATGTAGAAAGTGAAACGCAATCCGGTGACACGTTCTCTCCCCGCTGCAGGACCTGCTGTACATCACTCCCACGCACCGCCAGGCCGCCAGGGCAGCCAACGCCGTTCACGCCATGCTGCAATACCGCCGCAAGCTAGAGCGTGGAGAGCACGCTCCGGTGAGCTCCTTCCTGTGCCCTGCACCCGACTGATCCATCTGTCACTCCCTGTGTCCTTAAACACAGTCCAAGGACCTGCACTAGCAACGCACACGCCTTATTTCCACGTTCGCTTTACAAGCTGGAGAGTAAATGTGCAGATGTGCTAAATCGTGTTGAAATACTAAGTATGTTCAGCAGTGTTCTTCACGTAAAAACGTTCCCTACACTTTAATTTGGGATTAATATATGATGGCTTCTCTAACAACAATGCTGTTCAATGTTGGTTCATTCTATCGGGGCCACAGCAAGCACCCGTGTGTAGTTTGCAGCTGTAGCTCATAAATTAATCAGATATGTCAAATCTAATAATCGATTGGGTTAATTATTCAAAGTAAGGGCAGCATTGGGTCAACCCTCGTCTAATTTAATTCCGTCTCAGCCAGAGAACCTGCAGTGCCACACACCCTTAGACTACCCCCTGCCCTCCCCCCAAACTCATCAGTATCAATTTGCTCTTATGACACACATCTCCGCTAATTGGTATCTCGCTGTGTATCGATCTGTAAACTCAATCTCACAGTACTTCACCCTGACAGTCCAAGTGACATACTTGCTTATTAACCTTTCGCGCCGGCTGATCCTAATGACAAGCGCGTAATAATAAAGAAGCTCACGGGAGCAGGGAAGAGAGTGAGGACGAATCCATCCGTCTTCACAAACGAGCACGGCCATTTTCAAGCAAAGCGGCAGTGCGAAAATAATTCCGAAAAATAAAACCTCTGGAGGCCGGGAAATATTGAACGTGTTTGCGTCTGGAACGTCTGGACAGAAAAAGTCAATATTTCGGAGATATATTCAAAACCGATGCAACGCTGCAAATGAGGATTGGAGAAATTTCCATCAATAACAGAGCTGTATAATGAATGCTGAAGGGGCAGTTTTTATGAGTTTGTGCAGAATTCTTAATGTGCCGGTCCAGGTTTATTACCCTGCTTTGATTGACAGGGAGCCTGCAGTGTGAGGGAGACACTCACTGCACTGCTGACTCAGCACAACGAGAGCCGTTTGTCTCTCCCACTGTGCATTCCATTCCATCTGTTACTGTGTCTATGCTCCCCCTGTCTTTCCCTTCCTCTCTCCCTTACTCCCCTCTTTTCTCCTTCAGATGAGAGCTCAAGGGACGGTCCCTATGTGCTCGTTCCAGATGGAGAGAATATTCAACACCACCAGGATCCCTGGCATTGACACAGGTAACCGCAGTAACAAGTTAAAGTCTCAGTAATACAAATATCCATAGTCCACTCGCTACCCTTCTGCCTCAACGGCTAGCAATCCTTTTTATAGCCCTATTTGTCTTTGCTATATGGAGCTGCAAACACAACTGCCTTTTGTCTTTCTGGCCCTCGGTCCGGTTCTGTCCAGACTTTGTCCAGCATCTGAAGGACCGCAAGCACTTGGTGGTGTACCACAAAGGCCGCTTCTTCCGCGTGTGGCTGTACTACGGCGGGCGTCACCTGTGGCCCAGCGAGCTGGAGGCGCAGTTCCAGAAGATTCTGGACGACCCCACCGAGCCTCAGCCCGGGGAGCTGAAGCTGGCGTCACTGACTGCCGGAGAGAGGTAAGCCGCTCCTCCTCAGACGGACTCACGACCACAGATTTCACAGATCCACCGGAAGCTCAGCTCCTGCAGGTCTTCCATCCTCTGCTTCTTAACCACTGGGGGGTTTCACTTGGTAGCAGGAGTTCTCGGGGCTACATGCAATCATACAAGTTTGTTGCCTCAGTATTGTCACGCAGTACCTTTATGAGTTAGTCACTCACCTTTATGAATGAAAGAATCCCCAGAAGATGCATGCAGTTAGAATGTTTAGGCTTCAGTGGTGTGGAGACAAAAATCTGAATGTTAGGTACAGTAGCAGTCAAAAGTTTGGACACACCTACTCATAGAAGGTTTTTTTTCGTTATTTTTACTGTTTTCCACATTTTAGAATAGTAAAGACATCAAAACTATGAGATAACACGAATTAAATTATGCAAAGACCAAAAAAGTGTTAAACCAATAAAGTCTTATATTTTAGATTCTTCAAAGTAGCCACCCTTTGCCTTGATAACGGCTTTGCACATTCTTGCCATTCTCTCAACCAACTTCTGTGGTAAACAGGTATTCCACAGGTAAACAGGTGATGCTATAATGACTCTGTATAAAAGGATATCAAAATACTCTTGATATCTTATTTCCAGGTACTCTTAGAAGCAATACTATAACCTCTCTGCATTTGAATGGATCTCCATGGGAATTGGTGGGTGGGACTAGATTAAGCTGTAAATTACATGGGAATAGTATGGAACCCATGGTTGGCTAAATGGCTGTAAGTCATCAAGGGTCTTAGGTATTAAACAAGCCTTAAACCATCACTCTGCTGCCAAATATGCAGTAGATATGGATGGATCTTTTTAAGGGTTGTTTCTCCTGACTCATTTTCCTATTGAACTCTATGGAAAAATAAGGCAGGAGAAACAAACCTTCAAGTGATCCATTCATATCTACTGCATATCTGGCAGCAGAGTGATGGCTTGAGCCTTGTTTGATACCCCAGACCCTTGACTTACAGCCATTTAGCCAACCATGGGTTCTGTACTATTGCCGTGTAATTAACAGCTAAATCGAGTCCCACCCACCAATTCCCATAATGATCCATTCAAATTCAGAGAGGTTATAGTATCACTTCTAAGAGTACCTGGAAATAAGATATCAAGAGTCTTTTGATATCTTTTCATACAAACTCATGATAGCATCACCTGTTTACCTGTGGAATACTTGTTTACCACAGAAGTTGTTTGAGAGAATGGCAAGAATGCGCAAAGCCGTTATCAAGGCAAAGGGTGGCTACTTTGAAGAATCTAAAATATAAGACGTTTTTGATTTGTTTAACACTTTTTTGGTCTTTGCATAATTTAATTTGTGTTATCTCATAGTTTTGATATTTTTACTATTCTAAAATGTGGAAAACTGTAAAAATAACGAGTAGATGTGGCCATACTTTTGACTGGTACTGTATATGGAGCCGAGAGTCAGGAGGTCTATAGTATCCGTGCTGTCACCCAGCTTCTCAGTAACGCCCTCAGGCAGCCCTTTTCTTTTTTGAACCCTTCTGACCAGTGCTGCCGTTCTGTTTTCCCAGAGTTCCTTGGGCTAAGGCTCGCCTGAAGTACTTCAGTCAGGGCGTCAACAGGTCATCGCTGGAGACCATCGAGACGGCGTCCTTCTTCCTCACCTTGGACGACGAAGCGCACGGCTACGAAGCGGAGAAGCTCAGGTCCCTGGACTTGTACGCCAAGTCCCTGCTCCACGGGAAATGCTATGACAGGTAGGCAAAGTGCAGTCGGTTATTACCACAGTCAGGGATGTGGTTTTTCCTGAATGAACAGGAAATACAGATTTTCAGACCTGAAATGTCTCTGGGGTCAATCGGTGTTATTGTTGAATATTCTCTCCTGCCATCAGCTGTGAAAGAGTACAAAAGCTCTTGACGTTGGTGTGTATGACATACCCACCAGTAAAAAGCAGTAATTCTTGATTCATCAGGAAAATTCACATCCTTGCACGCTAAACTGGCATGAAGAGACATTTAACCGGACGCTATGTACAAATACTGAAGAACGTGTATTCCTGTTTGTGTGACATTGTCCTCTTTTAGGTGGTTTGACAAATCGTTTAACCTGATAGTCTATCGGAACGGGAAACTGGGTTTGAACGCAGAGCACTCTTGGGCCGACGCCCCCATTGTGGGCCACATGTGGGAGGTAATGTTTTTACCAATAAAGAACACACACTGCTGAGCGTTGGGACGGCCTGCGGTCGTATTGACAAAATGTTTCCGCTGGCTTTTTGTCTCAGTACGTTGTGGCCACGGACTGTTTCCAGCTGGGTTACACAGAAGACGGACACAGCAATGGGGACATAAGCAAGGACTTGCCCCATCCCATTAAACTGCAGTGGGACATTCCTTCACAGGTACAGCATGATATTGTTTGAGGGATATATTTCAAATACATCAGTGTGAAATATGGATTTCATATAGTACAGGTTGCTAGCCTCTTTTGTACGGTATATACCATCTGCAATGCAGCTTACACATCCACCATTTTGACTGTAGTTTACAGATACATTTATTTGAGAGGCAGTTTGTATTTTGTAACAGGCACATTTTAGAACCCATGTTTTACACAAAATATCGTGGGTAAGTTGCTGAGTGTTGAGTAGTACACGTGGCAGAATTAAGCAGTGCTATCGCATGGATCTGATCCAGACTGCGCCAGGCCCAGCACTGGCTGTGGCTGGGAGACCTGCGGGGTGATGTATAATTAGTTAAAGCATCACAACATGGAGTGAGGGTTTCCGTTGTCAGGGTAACCCCTGCCTCTTCGCTCACCAGCACCTCCTATGGTCTGTCAAGTGCACTGCAGCCAGGCTGCGCAGGCCTTCTGGATTTCAGAGGGGAAAAGGAGCTGTTAGCTGCCTGCATGTGGTTTGCTGCCTGGCATTCACAATTGGGGCAAACTGTAATATTTTTAAGATGGTTTCGGGTTAGCTTGAAGGATGAGTAAGCTGATCCCGGATCAGTCGTTGGGGGAAGAACCAGCAGGAGTCCTAAGATAAGTTTCCATGGAGACCGCTGCTGACTGCCAGAGGACACTCCCCCACACTGGCAGTGGACTGTGCATAAAGGTGCTGTGTCAGGAACAGTCAGCCGCGCTGAGTCAGCTGTGGGAACAATCTGTGCTGGAATGGCAAAACACCCACCAATCAATTTCACTCTTTACCAACGCCATCCAATCACAACATCTAAGGATGTAGTTCACAAACTTTCTGAGCCCACACGATACTTAATTGGCAAATACTTTTTCGTGACCCACCCACACGCGTTCATGCAATTATAGTGTTTAACATATGCCAAAAAAATGCATGTAGGTAGTTCAGTGCTTGGTAAGTAATGCAGTGTTTCAATGAGACTGCTGTGAATGTCTTTGGAAAGGGTCGTAACTACAGAAATACATTTTTTTACTTGACCAATTTCAACCCCTCTCACAAACCACAGATCGGGAACCAGTGATCTAAGGGCCTAAAACTTAAAATAACAAAGTATGAGGCAGTGTTAAGATCTGTCCATTTACACACCTGTCTGGTTTGTTAAAGCTGGAATAATGTAAGCAGCAACATTACCTTGGTGAAACTTGGCTATTTTGCTGTGTGCTTTTTGTGAGCCGCTAAGCTACAGGGCCCCCTGTGTATAACCAATAACCATCCGTATTCTGTCACTCGCTGTAGTGCCAAGGGATTATTGAGCGCTCCTACACTCTGGCCAAAGAGATCGCAGACGATGTGGATTTCCACGGCTGCCTGTTTGAGGATTTCGGGAAAGGCCTGATCAAGAAATGCAGGACCAGTCCTGACGCCTTCATCCAGCTTGCTCTGCAGCTAGCACACTTTAGGGTAGGCCGATATCTTCCCTGGTTTGAGTTACTTTCACCGATCTTAGCAGCACGTATGAGTTATTTCACTACATTCTTCACGTACTCCTGATAGTTTTGAAGTAAATGTGTTGTTGGACATGTGCTTGGTTCTGCTGATTTAGAGACAGTAGTTTACACAAGGAATTAACTTCTCACTTGTTTTGTATCTGCCCCTTCAGCAAAGCTGGGGCAGCTTATCTCGATTAAGCCTAATTACTGGTTCCATTTATTGTTCTAAACCAGTTTATTACACTTATAATTCACTTTGATTATGCCAATACTACTAACGTGTAATATTGAGTATACAAATGAAGAGTTGAATCCATTAATTTAGTCCATTATTTAAGTTGAACCCTGTTCGGCAGTATCTGCATCATTGGTTTTGAAAAAAAAATAAAAATGAAAAACCTTCTACAATGGCCATTATGTCTTTGTTTTGATGGGTTAGGACAAGGGAGAGTTCTGTTTGACGTACGAAGCATCGATGACCCGGATTTTCAAAGAGGGCAGGACTGAGACCGTGCGCTCCTGCACCAACGAATCCACAGCATTCGCCAGCGCCATGGACGACCCTCTCAAATCGGTACGATGGCCGCGGCTCGCCCCTATCCGCGATCACACCTCGGACCGGCGTGTCCTCTTAATGAATACGTTTTCAGTTCAGTTCTTTTCAGTTTCAGTCCTGTGACTGAAAAGAAGACTGTAAAAGTGTATGCTCTCTACTCAATGGAGCCTGGCTCAATTGCATAATTGGCCTAAAGAAGAATGTGCCAGGAAAATTATGACATTCTCATGCCAGCCAAAAAGCCAGTTAAGCTGTATAAACAGCCCTGACGGTTCTCTATGAACTCTCTACCACTCTATAATCGATTTGTTTCTGTTCACTCATATTCCCACAAATGTGCCCTTCTGTCCAATTCTGCAACAGCTAGTTACAAGTCATTCTAATCAAAATAATTAGAGCGGATTGTAACTGATCCCTGGTCCCCTGATGTATGCAGAATGACAAGAGGCTCGAGCTGTTCCACAAGGCAGCAGAGAAGCACCAGCACATGTACCGCCTAGCCATGACCGGCTCCGGCATTGACCGCCACCTCTTCTGTCTCTACATCGTGTCAAAGTATCTGGGCATCGACTCGCCATTCCTCAAACAGGTCAGCAAGTCACTCACAGAGCCTCGGGTGACTCACTTGGGCCGTTATGCTGTATCGATACTTTTTTGTCCTTCGATCATTTATGAGAATACAAGATTTTCTACTAAATGGCTGGGGTTAGAATGAGGTGATTTTAATGATTTTAATAATAAATAATAATGTACTCACGAGTACAGTGATGCTTCATCCACTACACTCCCCCCAGGTTCTCTCTGAACCATGGAGACTCTCCACCAGCCAAACACCCCAGCAGCAACTCAACCTGATCGATCTCAAGAGGTTTCCAAAATACGTCAGCGCTGGTGGGGGATTCGGACCGGTGAGTTATCCCTGCAGGTCAACAAATGTAAGAACAGACAAACAAATCTAGGCATCTTCAAGAATTCAAAAATTCTAAGGTAATTAACACAACTGAATATGTCTAAGCATTGAGTTGTAACTTAAGACATACGATATGGTATAATTCACAAGCCTTAACCATGATTGGTTCACTTACAATCCATTCTTCTATTCTTAATATTTTAAGTCCTGGAGGGATGTATTTGACTGTTAACATTTTCCACAAAATCTAATTGGTTCATCCCTCTGAACTGTCAAATGGAAACCAAATTGAACAATTGTGAAAATCTGGTGTAAGTACAGTCTAGTCACACCAGTCTGCGTTTTCTTCATTCCGCTAAAGCATTAAAATGATGATTTTTTTTGCTAAGTTCAGATTTTGTGAAGTTAATTTCTTCTTAAGGTGGCTGATGATGGATACGGTGTTTCTTACATCATTGTTGGAGAGGACCTCATCACGTTCCACATCTCCAGCAAGTTCTCCAGCCCAGAGACGGTGAGGATGCATTCTTATTTGTTGGGCCCTTATTTGGGATAAGGTAAAAACATGCACAACAGGGAACACAGGAAGGTGCTGATGGGAAATGAAGTCTGTAAAGTAGTTATGGAGTAAATTTAAACTCAATCTGTACTCCACCACCCATCACCACTTAGACAAAATTGAATAATGTATAATTCACCCCAGGGGGTGTTCAGTTTACTTGCTGCCAAATTGCCACCATGTGAAAGAACAGACGTTCCAATGAGAGTTGATGCCATGAGCTATTGGTGGCCTCTGCAATTTGCACTTCCATCCCTTACCTCAATAACGTGTTGGTGTACCCCCAATGAACATCCTCCTACATGACCCTGACCTCTAACACTGCCGCTCTTGATTCCAGGACTCTTATCGTTTTGGACAGAACATACGGCAGGCCATGTTGGACATCCAAGCTTTATTTATGAACAAAGAAAACAGGATGTGATGCAGATGCATTCACTCCTATATTGCCATCTCTTCAGGATGTTCACATTGGGATAAATTGTAAAAAGGATGTACAGTGTATAATTTTAGAAATGCCCTGCTTTAGAATGCACATTTAAAATAAGAATTACCCTCATTTCTAATTCAGTATTGTGTTCAGCAGGCTGCATTTAAGAATACTGATTTTAAAGTTTTTCAAAAAATTTATATTAAATAAGCAGTAAGGTTATGTTATTTTGACAGTTCTTTAAAATATACTTGGTGTATACGTTTGTTGTAAATATCACTACTTATTTAAGCTCATTTTCAACTTTAAAGCATTATATGTTAACTGTTAATACAAAAATCTAAGTGAAAATAAACTGATTTTCAAAATACAACTGCATTCCTGCTTCACTCTGTCTGAGTTTTGAGAGAAGCACTAAAAGTATCTTTATGATATCCTGTAGATAATGTGAAATGAAAGATAAAAGCACCAGATGAGTTAACAGTAAGCTGCCTTTATTGAAGAGGCACAGAGAGCAGTGTGAACCGGTTTTGAAATATCCTGACCGCTGCATTCATTCCATCTACCATCACCTTCCTTCACACCCCATTAAAGTAAACAGCCATTTCCCTTTATAACAAAGCTGTCTCCCCATTCCCTTTGTAAGCTGCACCTCCCCGCTGGTGTGACTGATGGTGGGAGCAAGTGCAGTAGTTGGTTCCAGACAGCGTCCACAGCACTGCAGTACCTGCCTGACATTTCCATGATGTCAGAACAACATTTTGACACAGAACATCCAAAATGTAGTCTATGGTCACAGTATCTTTTCCTGAACACGGAGTACCAGGATGACGACGGCAGAGGAGCTCCTACTTGTGTTCCTATATCAGAGGAGCCCATTTGAATCTAGTTCGGTTCACGTTAACGGTTACGCGATTGTTACGGTTTCGACATTTACACAGCCAATTAATCTGATCAAAGACAACGATTTTCCAACGCTTCTCAGTACAAAAAGACAAATGCATCTCTGATACAAGAACCGTAAAAAAAAATTATATTTTTATTTGGGTGAGAGTTGCCATAAGCTGGAGTTTTGGCATAAACTTCGAACAAGAGTGTGAATCATTTTGCCAACCAGCCGAGAAGAGAGATGATGTGTACGGAACACTGCGGTTCCTATGGAGACAGAAGAGAAGAGTCGCCTACTGCTTATACTGCTATACAAAGCGAGAAGCCGTCACAACAGATCACGAACAAATTATTCTTTTTTTTTTACAATTACATTTAAAATCAAGTACTTTATGTCTCAAATAATAAGCATATATTATACACTAACTGCTCTTTCCCAGTACATTCTCTGCAGTACTACTGCAGACCAAATCTGCAGTGTTCTTGCAAAAAAACATGATTACAAACATGTGTAGGTTGCACACAACACTAAGTAGTGATGGGAGAGCAGGGTTTTATGAACTCAAAAATGGTTGGAGCCATTATGTTGCAGTATTTTGATTGGTTAATACAATTCACTGATTGACATAGGGTAACTACTGGAGCAGAAAGGGTAGCCAGCCATTAAGGAGTTGACAAAATCTCACTCCCCCAACATTAATGCAACATCATAATAAACGATGGAGAATCTTTTGCGCATTGCTTTCATCTCCTGTTGACCATGCAAAGTCAGCACTTCAGATCCATCTATAACTTTTTGGGAGGGGGTGGGGGTGAATTGGTATGAAACATTACAAAAAAACAAATTTGAAAAACAACATGCAAACCCTTAATGTATACACCACTTTCTCTTTATAATATTTTATCTTTCAAGGCATCTGTTACAGCTTGTACTCTAGTCCTAGTTTTTACATGTACACATAGTGACCGGACAAACAAAAATGCTATCATGGTACTTGTTGGAAAACGGATGCTTGGCAAAAGCACCTCTTTAAAACAGCCTATGCGGCAATAGACCAGAAGTGTCTAAAGATTCAAAATGAATCAACAGTATCAGATAATAATATTCTCAACTTAGAAGCTGCCTTAAGATTAGGTGCGTCTTCAGTTAATGTAACAGAAAATAACGAGACAAAAGAAACGGATTTTACGTTTTATGTTGTTGGGGTTTTTTTTTTTAACGTGCAATCTGCCCTACGATCAAAATCTGAGCAGTCAGTATACACATTAACGTGGTAGCTTTAGACTATAATCATAGCCTAAGATGATACTAGAATGTCTAAAAAGGTGTGGCCCTTCCTTCTCCCTTGCCCTGGACTAAGAGGTGGCTCCAGGAGTGGGGTTGACGTTCTGTGTGGCAACCTGCGGGGCCACCTCAATGATCCGCGGTTTGTCGATGATGCGGGCAGTGCGGTTGCCCTTCTCCACGATGCCGATGATCCAGGCCTGGTGGCCCTCGCCATATTTGGGAGACTTGATCTCGGCGCAGAACCTGGCAGCCTGCTCCCGAGGGAGGCAGATCAACAGACCTCCTGCAACACAGAATCCCTCTCTGTTTTAAATCACTGTACAAATGGGGGTTCAGGTCTGGTTTTTGCCCAATTTTCTTTCTGGTCTCTGTACATCGTCTTTGTGACAGTTCTCTGTAAAAAGCGCTATAAAAATATAATTGAAATTGGTTTATTTTCTGAGACCCAATTTACTGAGTGCCCAATCATTCCCGCCTCTTGACGCGAGTCTCCTGCCGCCTGTGTCCTTACCTGAGGTCTCCGGGCAGGTGCCGTGCATAAGGCCGAACATGTTGCCACAAGCTTTGCTCACGGCGGCCATCTTGGCCAATACGGGCAGGTTGTGGATGACGAAGGAGACCTCGCTTCTCTGCTGTCGGGCCAGGTTCTGCGCATGACCCAGGATCCCAAATCCCGTGATGTCTGTTGCTGCGTGGGCGTTGAATGTATGCATCAGCCCAGCAGCTGAAGAACAAGACAAAAAAAAAAAAATGTTTTTAATGTTTTGTGGTCCACACAACGCTCAGGAAGTCTCTAGGTCTCCACTAGACATTCAAGTTAAGAGACGTGTATAGGAGATTACCATAGGAGAGTGATTTGGCAATTGTATGATGTAACTGAGACATTACTAAGTTAACCAAGGTAATGATTATACAGGTAAAAATGTAGAAATTGTATAATGTATTGGTATTTGCCTTGCTTTACCCCATGTACTTCTACATCTTGATTATCATGTGTTCTTTACAATAAATCACACTTGATTGGGATGACTTCCCACGCTGTGTAATTTATCTCAAATCGGAATTCTAAAGCACTTCATTAAAAAATGCCTGCAGTTGTAGCTCATTTGAACTAATCTGCAGAATAATCATTTTTCAGACTGTGTGTACACGGAAATAACATGGGCGATAAAGCAAACTTACAAACAGGTCAGCGGTGTGGAGATGATGTTGTCAAACTGTACTTAACCACAACTGCTCGAGTTGATATCCAGTTGACAAAAAATGTAATCTCGGTAAGCCACCCTGGATTAGATGTCTGGTTTTGGTAATTATTTTACATCTTCAAATATTGCAAAAATAGTCTCACCTGTTCGGTTCAGTCTCGCCATATTCATCATGGCCTCCTGATACGCCAGCTCAACATCCTCTTGTGTCACTACCAGTTTAATCTTATTCCATTTCTCTGGCTGTAAAGACACAACACCCATGGTAAATGGGTGGTAGGGCGGCAGTGTAGTATAATGGGTAAGGAACTGGGCTTGTAACCGAAAGATTGCAGGTTCGATTCCCAGGTAGGACTCTGCCGTTGTACCCTTGAGCAAGGTACTTCACCTGCATTGCTTCAGTATATATCCAGCTGTAGAAATGGATACTAATCCATTGTAAATGTTACTGGCTGATTAGAAGGAAAACGTCATCATGCCAATAGGTTAGAACGCTGGGTCTACTCTCTGGGTCTCTTGCTGGGCACTCCACATCCTGGTCACTACTTATTCCAAATATGGTTTAAGTCCATCAAGAATAAAATCACCCGACATCTGAATAGGGTTCTTCCCCTGAGCCGTGGACCTCATCTTGTTTTTGACTGAAACTAATTTACACAAACTTACGATATCAAGCCACTGGTGAACAGCCACAGCGACCTGTGTGCCCAGGGGCTTCGTCAACACCAACACATCTCCAGGCACCGCGTTGTCTGGCCTAAGACGTAAAAATGAGAAACACGAGTGACGCGTGAAAGAGCAGAGAAGAGGTTTCGGAGGAAAGGAGCAGCGGTTTTGGGGGAAACGGCCTGAAAGCTTGTTCGTGTCTCCTGATAAACAGATACTGGTTTAAATTTACAACATGCACACGCATCCAGAAACCCCAAAACACAAAACCTAGCTTCTAGTAGCTGTATTACGTGTATGTTTTTGATTAATTTTCAGGGAACGCTAGATGTAGGAAAATAAAGGGACGAGAGGATAGTGAGCGAGGGTGTAAGGGGAGGGACAGATCTGCTCACATGATGAACTCGTTTGGCTGACACACCGCTGTAGCCACTCCCCCAAGGACAATCCAGGGGTTCATTACTGTCTGGCCTCCCGTTACCGACGTTCCCGCCTCTTCCGAGGCGTCCTTAAATCCCTGAATTACTAAAGGCATCACCTTGTCCCTCTCCTGCAGACAGCAGCAAATCACAGCCAAAAAAAAACAGGAGCATTACCCCACCACACAATGCACTTCATCAGGGTCAACATCAAATGACATTTCATGGAATAAAATTGTTCGTATAACGGCGAAACTACTTCAAGCTAAGCAAAGTCCATTTATCAAAAATTATGAGTGTTACCAACTAATTCTTCAACATGTCCAAAACAAATCCAAAATAGTTCCAACTTAAGCAGCTGCCATATTATTATGTTGGTGATTTCACAATTAAAATCATTTAAAATTAGATTGAAGTTGTTCACAAAAACCATTTACCTTATCTGACAATTTGTTACTGATCCCCAGGAGCATCAACATGTTGTCACATTCCGTGACCCCCATGGCGTAGAGGTCACTGAGTACATTGGCACACGCAATTCGGCCCTGAACATAAAAGTAAAGGCAGGACTCATTACTAACATATATGTGAACAAAGAAATTAACTTATAGCGTGTGCATTTAAATTAGCAACAACATGCATAGCTGTCAAGAAAATTCCCACCATCATATAAGGGTCATCCACAATAGGATAAATGTAGTCTGTTGTCTGAACAAGCGAGAGGCCACCATGTCTCAAAGGAATGACGCACGTATCCATTCCAATACCTGTATGTACGAGACAGCAGACAAGACATCTCAGTGACTACAATCACACAGTTAAGAAAAAAATGGAGCAATTATCATTGGATTTCACAATCAAATGGAGTTTATAATAGATTATCTGCTGAACAGCCTGTGAACATTTCATCCATACATAGAGCTGGACATTGTATCCCTGCTTAATGGTAAAACTGGAACATCTCACCCAGTCGGTCTTCTGATCTGCAGCTTGATGGTCAGGACTACTGCTCCATAAACCACATTGCTCCTTAGAACTTTAATAGATTTTATAAGGGCCACGTGATTGACAGGACCTACCCAATCTAGGCATGACTGCCCCAAGGAACTGCTCATCCTCCTGGTAGTGATTCTCCTGTAGGGACTCCAACAGCTTCTGCAAGACGTCCTGTGGAACCTTGCAGCCTGTTCCCTTCAGTTCCGTGAAGCGGGTTAGCCTGAAGTTCTTATCCAGTTCGTAGCTCTCGGGGTTAAAGGACTCCCGGACAGACATGGCTGGGAAAAGCTACTGGCCCTTCACCACTGTTCGGATGTCCTCTCGTCAACAGCTCTGAATCTGGGAAAGACGTTCCTTTCTCACAGACCTGCACAAAAGCAGGGAGGACAGATTTTAAAAGTTGGAGGAACCTTTGGTTGGCCTATCACATGCTTGAAAAAACACCAGCTTCCACAAATTTTAAATGTCGCAGAATCCGACTTTGTAGAACATGCCAAAACTCCGTGTGTGTAATGAACGTGCAGCCTTAATTTCTCCCGACTTTGTTCCCGCAAAACCTCAAAGCTCTTTAGCACAGGGTACTCTGTGGACATCACAATAATGTGTGCAGAACTTTTGTCTGATGTCTCACACCTCTGGATCCCAAATATATAATACAAAACTCATCTCCAGAACCATATAATCTGGGGTAGTAATGATTATGATATTTTACACCAAGAGCAAATATTAATCTATGAACCTTTATTATTTTAGGACATAGCTAAAAATATTTTCTGGGGCAGTATTTAGTTATTAATTTTAGTAGAATATTAAATTATGTAAGGTGTTTCAATGCAAGAGCAACATGGAGCACGTATTGTACTTAATAAATCAATGGACAAACAAAGCTTTATTATCCCTTATAGAGAAATCTGTTGATCGGATATTTTATAAGACCCGATATAACGTTACGTATAATAATAACTTGAATGGTGCTTGAATCTGAGCTAGCTACAGGTGATATTTAACAGGAGCAAAAGTGACAACGCTAGCCTGCTAATTGTATCATAAGCATATGTGACCCGTGTGCTATTCATGAAGAGATGCAGGTTACATTGGCGGGACACTAACATATGCTTTTCAGCTAGTAAGCTGGCTACTTTAACTGGCTACTTTAACTGGCTAACATAATCAAAAACGCCTACTCAATTGAAACAAGGCCTTCTGTAGCAACTTTCATTATTAAGTACCATTTTAATCACGTGGAACAGTTAAAGCCATAACTAATGTTAGTGTAGTTTCAAACAATGTGCACAAGTAGCCTACTGTAGTTCGGGTTACCTTAAATCTTTTAAAGCTGCTGCCTTAACGCGCTGGGTGAGGCCTGTAGTTTTTCTGCTACGCTGTGAAAATAAGTTCTGGGTGCACAGTAAAAGCTAGTAGCCGCATACTTTTTTGATGCATATAGATCGTTTACGTAAGTTTGCTAAATTAAATAATAGGGGGAGATTTTTGAAAAAGAAAAACGACTGGAAAACTGCTAAGAAAGTTGCATGTGTTAACCCCTTGTTTATTTTCCTGCAGCCCATGCCATGGTTATATACGGGATGCGCAGTTTGCTTGTTAGCTAACGTTGGACAACTACAGCAGGGCACGTACTGTAAGACCTTTAACTGTCCAAACACTTTGTTTTGTCACTAGAATCCATTTTTCTGCTTTAAATACTGGCTTGACAACCGGGTGAAACGTTTTGTCGTTTCGAAGAAACCGGGCTAGATGCATCTAAAAATGTCGGCGGTTGAAAAAATTAACCCTTGAGCAACCCATGTGAGATAAGGTACAACACACTCTGCACGCTTCAGAAACTAGCACATTTCTTGCATTCTGCACAACGTTGGTCTTTTTGTCTGCGTAAGAAATATTTAAAGTAGTACCCATCACACTTTTACAGAAGGAGGACGATTATATTCATATTTCATTTCCCCTTTAATTCTGTACTCAGGTTTATCCTTACCGGTTTCGCTTTTGCGGCGCCTCCCGATACAAGAGAGGGGACAGTCCCAGAATGCATTGGGACCAACAGGGGCGCCTTTAAACAATGCCTGAAGAGAATTCAGATTCAAGGCAAAGTGATTTTACAGTAAATTAACAAGCGTAACGTTACTTTCTCAACACTCTGAAGCGCATGCAAGCTTTTTTTAATGGCAGAACTACAGTTTCCGTAAAATAAGGCCAGAATGCATGAAAATAAATATAAAAGAACGGGATTGGAGAGGGTCCTTTACGTATATACTGGCGCCTTTACCTCCCCTTTAAACAGCATTTGGAAGTATGGCAAGAATAAAGTAAACAATGAAATGTACCTTTAATTGAGGGTTCCGTTCCATACCCATTATAATAAATTGTTCTCCAGATTTTGACCCCGTTTAAGGAATTCATTTAAAACCACTTTTTGTTCCCGTTGTGAACTGACAGTTAAATATCCCAAGTGTGTGGGGTTCCAGTGTCTTTCTAGTTCTTAAATTCATATTTCTGGTTCATCCCCAAAATAATATAAATTGGTGGGAATCAAAACAGAACACCAACACTATGAGACAATGTTTTATTGTGTCAGGAATACTAATGCTCTAGGCAAGTCAAGGGGCAATAGATATCAATATTGGAAGGCTACTTGTACTTTACATATATTAAGACAAAGGAACCAATTACAGATTTGGGCCTTGTACACACCATAGAAAACACAGCAGTCGGAGCCACGGTAAATACTATATATTTCACATACAAATTGTAAACAAGTCTCTTACATAAACACCAAGTAAACACCTGTACAATTTTACATTATGTCCACATCTCCGTTGTTCCTAAACAATAACTTCTAGAACTTCAACATGTACATTAGCGGAAGCCGTTATATCTTTACATCTTGAGTATATAGACCGATTTGGTTCATTCACTAGCCCAACTAACCAAAATAAAATTAAAGTGCTCAGACGTTTATCCTGCATGGGCTTTGTTTTTGTTAACACACTGTAATATAACATAATAAAGCATCTAATAGAAATAGCATATTTTAACATTACATCTTAACAATACTGAATATTCCTTTAAAGATATTAACTTTATTTACATATTAAAATAACAATTACTCACACTATGAAAGGCATGGAGTGATTAAGAAATGGCCACAAAAAAATCACTATTTGATGGATTAATTTGTGTTATTTTTAGTCATCTTTTCACTACTTAAATTATATTAAGTTCCATCAAAATTCTTTTTCCATCATAATTCACTTGCCGTTTTTAGTGAGCAGGCAATTATTGTAGATAGCAGAAAGCCAATTTCTTGTATTGTTCCAAATTGAAAAAGCTGTTTTCCCATAAAAGATACTCGAACAAAGGTAATGCCTCAGCATTTGTTAGTTCTGGCAGAGCTATGATGTCCAATTTGAATTGTGTGGAATTGAAATCTTGTTCTCTCAAATGTAGAGACTTAATAACAGCTCCTCAGTTGCAGCCAATTAAGAAAGCATCCACAGCCAGCAGTGAAAGAGCCCTTACACCACTTACATTCACAAGGAACGATTATGAGCAGGACGATTTCACAGATATGACAAATCATTTTATGTGGATGGGCTGATATAGGGCATAGTGTAAGATGAGCCACCGGATAACATCTATATCAGTAACTATTCCCCGCTCATGTGGATAATTCATTCTCATGAGCATAGGCAATCACCAACAATGACTTCCTGTAAGATGTGACTATTGTGTGAAAACAGCAGTATAAACACACACAAACAAACAGCACTGCAGAACTCGGGTTGGAAAGAAAATACAGCACACACATCAAACAGATAGGCATCTGAAATGGGGCCATTGAAGACCGTGGAACATTCACCAGTAACACAAGAATCTGTTGATACACACATATCTGGATAGCCTCACAGATGTCACTCTCAGTGATACCTGCGTTTAAATAATGTACAGTCTGGAGTGTGATTAACACATTCAAATGCAGCTGATAACTTGCCTGTTCCAGGGACTGTGTGGGAGGTCCCCAGAGAGCATGGCTACACAGTCTAAAAGGTCTTAGTTTGACAAAACAGTCACATCATGTTGCAGAACACTATGAAAGCAAATTAGACTTACCTCATACTTTAGTAATGGCCTTCTCGGCAACAATGAAAAATTAATCAGTCTCACAGTAAAATAACTACAAGCTCTCCAGAATGGGCTTTGGAAGTGGCACACAGTTAAAAGTGAGGGGCGCGATGCCGCCATATCGCCAACACACGGCTGCTGTCATTCGAAAGGGAAACGTGGGCTAGGCTGTGACGTCCTTCTCAGCAGCAGCATGGCAGTCTTCTGCCGACTTCTCAAAATCACAGCCTAGCGCACAAAAGATAAGAACTGACTACAGCAAATCTTCATTCCTCTCGATATATGGAATAGTTTTTTTCAGCATGCAATTATTTTGAGTTAAGATAAACCACATTTAGAGTTATCACGTTACCAGCTGGAGGTAATACCATTTCCCTCCCATCTTCAGAACAGTGAAATTCTTCTACTGAAATGAACAACAAAAGAAGACATTCAGCAGTCGTTATAGCTGCCTTCCAGCTTTGGAACCGCACTGCAATATCATGGTGCAGTGTGTGCATGTCACTATGGACATGAACAGCAAAGTGACATATCATGATAGAGATGACTAGTGCCATGCCGTACTGTGCTGCCACATCTGTAAACGCTGCACTGCTCTGTGTGCGTGTGCACGCAATTAATTTGTCATTCTGGAGCCCTCACAAATACGTCCAACAGGACATGCCAGGTTAATATAGGATGTGGCCGATTTACTACTGGGTCCAAAGGTAAATTTCCTCAGGGACGTTTTCATAAGGGAGGGCTGGGGATTACAGAACAAAAAAAATAAATACCCCAAGGACACTGGCCTAACTGAGTTATTGATTCTCTGCTGGTGTGCTGGGTCCCTGCACCCGGCTGTACACCCAGGCTGGCTGGTGTGCAGACCAGGCCGCTCTAGTGAATGTCACTCTCCTCTCCTGCACTAAAACTGGGGACAAGATTTACAAGGGAGGCAGCGCTTCAATGAGAGAAAAATATTGTCCTTTCAGTGCACCCATTAACTGTTGTAGTTCAGAAAAGGAGTACATCCATGTATACATCTGAACATGCATGCCTCCACTTCATTACGACTCCAACTTGAATACAATAAAAAATGTAATCAAAACCATAATAATGCAGACTTAAACTGGCACTGCCCTGCAGACCTACATAGCAGAGTTACTATGTGCAGTTCCGAGACGGTAACAGTGCCTGGGGGGTTTTTTTTGTCTTACAGCGTCTGCGCCTTAAAGAGAGAGAGGGAAACATTCTGGTTTTGTAGCCCTGTTGGGACAGTAGCAGACCTGCTTTAAGGTAAGCTCCAAAATGTTCTGTCTGACCACTCCCCATACACAGACACACACACACACACACACACACACACTCCCATCTGTTCAGGACTCGCTGGGCTGTAGAGTCAGCGCTGTGCTTTGGAGATGATTGGGAAGCAGAGAGGACAGGGCAGCGGTCAGCCGTTAAAGGCAGGGGGTGGAGAGAGCGGCGGCTGAGGATAATTAGCTGACATTTCAGAAGCCGGAGATAGCCGTGGGAATGTCAGATCTTCCAGGGATAAGCGCGGCGGAGATTTATGGACCAATAATGAGCCAATCAAAGAGAGGGCGGCGCAGGGAAGGAAGCTAGGACGAGGCGGCGACTGAAAAACGCCGCACGCTGCAGAGCTTGAAGCAAGGGCGGGCACTGCACTGTCCAACAGAGACACGGACACAGGTGCTGGGTCTACAGATGAGAGGGCAAATGGGTACAAAACAGGTGCAAATACCTGTTTTAATGGAGGGTCTGTTGAAACTGTCTTCGCAGTCTGTAGCCTCTGCTGAGTCAGAATAAAGAGAGACGTTTAAGCGGAAGAGGAAAGTTCAGTCAAAAAAAATTTTTCAGTGAGAAATTTCCATATTGTCCTTCCCCGTCTCTCCGAGGTAAATCTGCAACATGTTTTAAGTTTTAATAATTACCATTAGAAATGGCAGTTGTTGCATAACTCTACTTCAGCTCATTCATAACTTTGAAGTATTAAAGGCCACACCTTTTCCTTAAGCCGTTACTGTATTGTTCGTCAAAGTGTATATCACAATTTAATTTCTTGGCTTTGGTTACTGTGGCACCCCCTGCAATTACCTCTTTTTAACCGTCTCCTGGCCAACTTTATCTGGTCCTGCAGGATCTGCACCCAGTCTCTGGGTCCTGGGAGCCTCTCGATTCTGTTGGCGGTGCAGTACTTCTCTGTAAAGGCTGTGCAGAAGAATCAAGGTGAACAGCTTAAAAAATAAGCACTGGAACTGAGGCCCAACACAGGAAACTGACTTAAGACAACATCCAGGGCTGCAGATCAGGTTAACATTACCAGGTAACGTGCGAGCTTGTAAAAGAAATTAGATTCGTATTAAAAAGGTATTTTTAAATGTCTGTAAGCGTTTGAAAATGAAGAGGGAAGGTGACGAGGTGAGCGGTGATCCGTGCTGCAGTGGTGTGCTGGGTCACTTTTGTGCTGGAGACCCACCCCTTATGGCCCCCACGATGTTCTGGTCGAGCCCCTTCCTGTTGTCGTTGAGCCCCCTCTTCCGCTTGCCGTTGGGGAGGGAGTTGGCCAGCGTCGTGTCGTCGAAGAACGCACACACCAGCTTCCGGAACAGCAGGCTGCCAGAGCGCGTGTAATTGACCAGGATAGAGTCCAGCTGGGACTTGGGAATGTACACGTCATAGTCCTCTGCCAGCTGGACCTCTGGCTGTGGGCCAAACTCAGGCACGCACGCACACACGCACACAAACACAAGTACACACACAACGATACAGACATGAAACACACACACAGAAACATGACACATAACAATACACAGACGTAAGGACACACAATCGGAAACCCACACGTACACACATTCAGGCAGACACAAAGCACACAAACACAAACCCACAAGGACGCACACGCAGAAGATGAGTCGTTAACATGAATAGCACTCTAGTTCTTAAGACTTCCCTTTCCTCTTGATGTTACTTTCACAAATTCAATAGATGTCATGAGACTTTTATCTTCGACAAGTACTGTTAAAGTCAATCCTCTCTTGTGAATACTAAATGCATGGATATTAACAATGGCGACACTGCTGTATTGAAAACCTTACTAAAAGAAAGTGAAACGAGGTACAGAATTAAAATAAAATAATATTAACTACCAGTAGAAACCAAAATTTCAGCGTATTATATATTCCTGGGAGCAAATCTTCCATTCTCTTATCAGACAAAATGGCTGCATTTTGCTTGCCCAGTCATCAAAGTAATTTTACCTTATTTCACCTGGACCTAATTTTAGTTTGAGACACATTTTAAGTAAACCGCTTTGATACTGACAGTCAGAGAGTGTATCGGTCACGTCAGTGCAAATGACACAGGTGCCTGCACGAGGTTTTTGCACCTGTAGCTTCTAGACTTGATACAAGGCACCAGGAGGCGTGGATTCCCTGCATAAGCTCTCAGCCCCAGTCTCTAACACTGAGGAAGCTGGGAACACCCTGGCCTATAACCACACCTTAGCTCAGGTACCTGGTATGGAGATGAGAGCTGAATTCCCTACCTCAGCAGAGAGTTGCTCCCTGATCAGGCCGTAGTGAGCGAGGGGGGCGTCGGCGGGCGGGGGCGGGGCAGGAGGGATGTTAGGGGCGGGCAGGGCAGGCGTGTCTGGCTGGGCTGGGCCAGACCTTTCTCGGGAACCCCTCTCCCTCCTTCCGCAGGGCTCGTGTGTGGCGCTGACGGCCAGAAGCGGGGCCCTCTTGCTGGGGGCAGCGGGCGGTGGGGCCGCCTTGCTGACAGGCCTCCTCTTGCGGGGCCTCTTCCTCGGACCGGGGGAACGGACGGGGCTGATGGAACACTGGACCCGCTGTTTTTCCTGAGGCCCTGAAGCCAACAAGGATCCGGCTACTCGATTGATAACCCTTTGCGATTAGCCGGCTTAACCATAGAACAAATAAGCGATTTTAAGCATTTAAATAAATCTCAAATTTCATTTTTAGAACTGTTTTAACACAGGGATCTCAAACTCAAATCCCGGAGGGCCGCTGTGTCTGCTGGTTTTTGACGTGTTCCTGCACTTAAGTGCGTAATTTAAGCCACTGATTGTCTGCATACCTTGTTTCCAAGGCCTAAATTGACTGCCGATTGAACGGAAATCACAAAAACCAGCAGAGACTGTGGCCCTCCAGGACTGGAGTTAAAGTAGCAGAGACTGTGGCCCTCCAGGACTGGTGTTAAACCAGCAGAGACTGTGGCCCTCCAGGACTGGAGTTTGAGACCCCGGGTGTAACAGGTCTCATGGGATTAGTCTCGGGATACCAAAAGGCCACTGTGACCCCGTTTTCTCAGGGTCACCTGAGTGCATCTTCTTAATGACAGGTTCACTTTGTTATTTGGGTCTTGGACTGGGCCTCCGTCTCAGTTGAGGACCAAAAGCTGGTTATGGGTGATATCAGCAGGCACTGACCTTTCTGTGTCTGCATCAGCTTCCTCATGGAGCGCAGCTCCTGCAGAATGGCCTGGAGGGTGGTCTTGCAGTTACACATGCAGCAGCTGGGCTCCACCACGCTGGTCAGGGACGTGAGGGTGTCTGTGGAGCACAGCGCCGAGCCTTCACACCCGGGCCCAATACCACATCCCTCCTGTAAAACCTGCCCACTTCGGATGATGTCATAACATGGACGGCGCCGTTATGAATGGCGTGGCCCTCGCGAGCAGGAGAGAGAACAGACACTCTCACCCGACTGTTTTTCGCCCCTGGTCTGTACTGGCGGGTCTGGCGACTGCCCGCTCCAAACCGTTCCAGGCACTGCACGGCCGGGACTTCCCACAACTTCCATGAATTACAAGCCTTGTCTTGATTTGAACAGCTGTCACTGTGATGTCTATCATACACTGTTAATGCTTGCCAATTGGCTTACTTGCCCTATCAAATCTGCATACAACAGGAAAGATTCTGTAAGGGGCACAACACCAAATACAATTTGATTGGCTGAGTAATAAAATGTGTGAGCGATTGATTGGTCGATCTGTTATCAGAGTGCAGTGAGTGCATTGCTGATATCCTTGAGCAATGAAGGTGGCAATGCTGCCCATTTTCCATCATTACAGTGACTTCACCTACATGCTGACCAAGAAGATGAGGGGCTGTGGAAACAGACACCCCCGTTGCCCTTGTAAGCCTGCCAGCACTTTGCACAGCAAACAGCATTAACAAAAAAAAACACCTCTAACATGGAATTCACCAGAGTGATTTTGGCTGCTGAACAGAGGAGATATTGGCTGTAGTTAAGAAACAAGATTTTTTGACTGTGATTATAAGCATGTTTGTTAAATATATCCCAGATAGAAAGCTCTCTTGGACCATCTGCAAGAGGAATATCTTTCATAGGACATAAATCCAGAAGCGTTTTTTTCCCGCCTACGCACAAGTAAAAAAACAACGATTAAATTGGAAGCAGCTGATGGAAATTAAATGCTGTTCTTGGACATGACCAATGAGGGGACCGCTCCAAGGAGAGAAGGTCATGTGGGAATACCCTTAGACCGTTAGAGGAAGCACAGAAATAATGCTTTAAAAGTGACATTAAGACTGAAGACAGCTAGCCTCAACCGTGCACCCTCAGAAGAAAGGGTTCCAAAAGGCTCATCTATGTCTCCATAGAGGAACCCTATCTAGTTCAAGGGCTTTTTATTGGGTAAAATGGTTAAATCTGGGAGCTTTCACACTTTTCACACCTACCATAGAGGGTTTCATAATGAAGAACTAAATAGGGTTCCCCTTTGGATTCCGAGAGTGTATCTCGTGGGGTCCTATGAGATTTATCACAGCTTCTCAAAGAGGATGACAAACAAGGAGGGCGAGGTTAACTCATGGAGCAAGTGAAGGCAGAGACCCAGGTAACCCACCGTTGACTTTGACCACGTTCTTGGCCGTGTTGAGCATTCTCAGGGTCTTGGAGCGGGTGCCGTACTGGCCGGAGACCTGGGGCCTGAACGGGGCGTCGGGGCCCCAGTCGCTGTGCTGCGGCTCCTCCTGGGTCAGGCCGACGGGCTGACGCATCCAGCTCAGCTCCAGGTCCTGGGGCTCCTGTTTCAGGCTCTCCCCCTCCTTGCCCACCCGCTGGTACATGCGACCCGCCTTGTCGTTCAGCAGCCTCATCATTCCTGTGATCTGCCTCTTGATCTCCACGCCCTCGTCACCTAACCAAGCTGGAGAACAGCTCTGTGTTTGACTTGGGGAGGGGGGATATCTCACCAACACATATGCTCCAATACAATTAAATCCCTAGAACACACACACCTCCAGTATATACTGTGATATAAACAGTTTCAGATGGCACACAACAATTCTGATTTCAGAAACATCTGGTTTTAAATCCTCCCGATGAATGCACTTATACAATGCAAAGTGTCAGGTTTAGAAAACAATTATATAACATTTAAAAAGCTGCCCACACATCCTTCGTACCTTCAGGCATGGTTACGCTTTTCATTTCCCCATTGACATCAGCTGTTTCTGCGTTGTCAAAATATTCAGCTTCAAAATCTAGAAGCAGAGATAAGTACCATAGGTTACCAAACTCGTATCGCAAATAGAATATATTATTCAAGTGTTCGGCAACTCATTGTGCTATCATCTACTTCACAGTTATTAATATAACCCATACCCTCTAAATATAACTACTTTTCTGATATTTGGGAATTACAAGTCTTTAACTGAGCAGGATGGCGCCCATCTGTGACTATGGGAAGTCTACGTAGAGGGCTGGCAGCTAATATTCAGTCCTCCACTTGACAGCCTAGTCTCTACCACCTGTAGGTGGAACATAAGTCAGTCCCTGACTTAGCCTCACATCACATTAGACATTTTTTCTAACGTCTCATACATTACTGCATGATCCACTCACAAAAAGTAAATGCTAGGCATGACTCATTTTCCAAAGCGTGAGTACATTAACTAGCAGATCTTTCCATACTGCTACAGTAAAACGAGTTTAAGAGAAGCCTGGTTCATTGAGTTTTGGCTAAATTGCCACCATTCTTCATAAAAAAAAGCCTGACTGGCTAGCTCGCTAATACAGTGGTTGAATCAAAAAGAGACTTAGTTCGTCATGGTTTGAGTAGGTATCAACTGGTATGACAGAAATATAGACATTTTCATTTTGCAAGTTTACTCTATTCCCCGTGGGTGAAAACATCACCAGAACTGGGCAGACATTGCAGGTGGATTCTTCGTTCTTTGTCATATTTAGTCTCATTTCCCCCTTTTTTGTTTACATTATAACACAAGAGCGGCTACCAACACTGCATGCAACATCCTGAATCCTGTCTTACCTTCCTCATTAACCAGTTTAAAGCTTTGCGATTTCCTGCTCCGTCTCCTCTCTGAAAACTCCATTTTTCCAAAAAAGAATGAGTGCGATTCCCAGAAGCAGGAATGAGACAGAAGTCAGGAGATCGCGCCGTACATCAGAATAAACTGCAGGACCGAGGTCCGTCTCTTTAATCAGCAAAAACTCCTGCTCATTACAGTATTTCAGTTCCAACTGCTAAACGTCACATTCATCAGATCATTATAGAGTTTAAATGAGCGTTAATAGAATGTCACGTTTTTATAAACATGTGACGATTTCTTCTTTTCATCCTCATGTCGTTGCTTTCGAGTCCGTTCGTTTGGGATGTAAATAAATAAAAGGGTTATACTTATTTTCGTCATAGCCTACCTATTCCTTTGCGCCACCTTATGGTAATGTTTTGAAGGGTACAAAGTGAGCATCCAAAATTTGCATTATACCAATGTTGGCAGATAGCCCAAGTAGTAGGCTATGTGCGCTCAGTTCGACGTCTCGATCATTATTACTCACCTTAAAGTTTAAAAACGGAAAGATAGCTTCTCATGTACTTAAATTAATTATTTAAACAGCGACACAACGGTATGCATGGAAATTCAAGTAGTACAAATAAGTATCATTAGTAGGCTATAGCCTAAGTATTATTTAATGCTGTAGCCTATTGTTAAAATTGACCCATATACCAGCTGTAACCTAGCCTACTTGACATTCAATTTTAAATAATGTAGTTTGCTAACTTGCTAACCATCTTTCATCATTCCATAGGCTACAGAAAGAATCCTGTGTGCACCCCGTGAATCCTTAATTGTTTTACCCTCCAACTTTGCACTGCGCAATAAGTCCGAAAATCCATTCATGAAGACGAAGTAGAAGAAGTTGAGACTTCCATGTCGATATGAAGAGGTCCTGTTTGACCAAGGCATATGCGTCAGGTTTATATAAAGCTCAAATAAATAATTTGGAGACTATAGGAAAGTAAACATTGGGGAAGGTAATGCACAAAGTTGGAGGGTTGATCACCCATCATTATGCATGTCCTTCTCTGGCCCATATTGGCCAAAATGCACACTTTTGGGGCCCAATACAATGGGATTGGGTCTTCCTTTGTTACATTTATTTAATGTCTAATTTGCTTTAGGTAATGAATCCGCACCATGCTCAGGATGTATGAGAAAGAGGTTAGTATGCTATGCCTGACACAAACTTCACAGGAAACATCTCAGCACCTGACAGAAATGGGACACAAAACAACCCCCTCCAATGGTTTTACAGGTAATCCCATGTTCCAGTAACCAATCCAAATAAACAAGATGTATACAGTAATAAATGACACCCTCAATGCCAGGTAAGATAGACGTCATAGGATAAGTTCGATGGGTGGTGAAGTAGGCTACAGCCATCACTCATGAATATTTCTCTTATAACATGTTGATAGAATGTGTCAGCAGCATTGGAAGATGTAGGCCTATGTCTTTTTTATCTTCATATTTGCTTGGAAAATAAAGGTAGGCGCATATATGGAATAATGAATTATGATCACATGGACCTCTATTATATTCGGTGTCAAATTTGTTATTTTTTTCCATGAAGCATTTCACAAATAAAAGCATGACTATAAAACAAATAAAATGGCATGTACAGTGCCCTCCACTATTATTGGCGCCTCTGGTAAAGATGACTAAAAAGGGTTATAAAAAATTCACCGTTTGGTGAATTAGCTTAATCTCACACTGAAAAAATGAAAATAATCCAACCTTAAATTGAAGTAAATTTATTATGAGAAAAAAAATCCCTTATCAAGAAATAATTGTTAACAAAACCACGTGCGCCACAATTATTGGCACCCCTGCATTTATAGAATAAAGTAATAATTTTTCATATTTGGTCGCATATCCTTTGCATGCCATGACGTCCTGATGTCTGTGACCCAACAACATCAAAAGACTCTTGATATCTTATTTTCTGGTACTCTTACAAGCGATAACGTATCTGCATTTGAATGGATCTCTATGGGAATTGGGGGGTGCGGGACTAGATTTAGCTGTAAATTATGCTGGAACAGTGTGGATAGTAAAATGGCTGTAAGTCATCAAGGGTCTGAGGTATCAAACGAGCCTCAAACCATCACTCTGCTGCCAGATATGCAGTAGATATGGATGGATCACTTTAAGGGTAGTTTTTCTTGACAAATTTTCCTATTGAACTCTATGGAAAAATAAGTCAGGAGAAGAAACCCTTCAAGTTATTCATCCATATCTACTGCATATCTGGCAGCAGAGTGATGGTTTAAGGCTTGTTTGATACGTCAGACCCTTGGTGACTTAGAGCCATTTAGCCAACCATGTGTTCCATACTGTTCCAGTGTAATTTACAGCTAAATCTAGTCCCAACCCCCAATTCCCTAGAGATCCATTCAAATGCAGAGACATTATAGTATCGCTTGTAAGAGTACCAGAAAATAAGATATCAAGAGTCTTTTGATGTTGTTGGGTCACAGACATCAGGAAGTCATGGTATGTGAAGGATATGCGACCAAGTATTAAAAATTATTACTTTATTCTATATATAAATGCAGGGGTGCCAATAATTGTGGCACATGTAGTTTTGTTCAAAATAATTATTTCTTGAGGAGGGATTTTTTTTTCTCATAATAAATAAAGTCAATTAAAGGTTTGATTTTTCTCATTTTTTCAGTGTGAGATTAAGCTAATTCACCAAACGGTGAATCTTTTATAACCCTTTTTACTCATCTTTACCAGGGGTGCCAATAATATTGGAGGGCACTGTAGGTGTCCGAATGGTTCAAAACTGCAAAGTGAAATCATTGTTGTATTTAAAACATAAATATATAGCTGGTAATCTAGTCGGTGATGCTTTACGAGCTATGATGACCTACATGCAAGCTTTATTAATACAAATTTGAAAGGTCAAATACGATAAATATGGATACATCACGCATAGAAGTAATTGTCTCTTGTCGCCCAGAAAAAGGTGTATGACTTATCCACACTCCTCCCCAGTAGGTGACAGCAAAGCAATAAAGCACATTTTAATTGGAACGGTAAAATTAAATTTGTGTAGGGGTGTGCCTGCGATGTGGCAGATGTGGAGAGTGGTGGATAATTTATACACGACACGCATTCTGAGAAAAGGCTTCCGCAAAGGCTACACTTGTGCTTCCTCACTGAAGAATCCTCCGGGAGCCTCCTCGTTCCCCAGTCCTCGCTCCTCCGAGGAGCATTTAGTGGTTTGGAATGTCCTTAAAGATGGCGAACCTCGATCGATTTCCGGGTCAGGCGAGGACCGAGGAGAAGAGGACAGATAAAATATGTGATTGGAATCCACCCATTGTCTCTTGGATCGGATCCATTGGGATCTAATTAGCTCCGTGAAGCCAAAGATGGTGGTTAAAATGACAAGCAACACATGTTATGAAACAAGTCAATGTAGAACGGTGTCCGCAAGGTGTTGTCAGCCTGTAGTCCGTCGGGGAGCTGACTGGACATACGTTCGGACGAACAATCCTAATAAATATATTTACATGAATATGGACTGAGCACTGAGCAAAAAGGGTATTAAAAACTAGCACTGCAGCATGTGCAGGTAATGTAGGAAAAGAAGACAGCATGAACAGATTAATTATTCAACCCAGATCCAGAACTAATGTAAAATATACTTTTAAAAGTGAGAGGAATTAATATGCAGCATGACGCTGGTGATATGTCAAATTATTTATCACAAAATTGACTTAATGTCATATATGCATTTTTAACAGAATATTTAATTGACCGTATAAATATTACTTATCCATTGTTTAAAAAATATGTCTCATTTCTGTGAGCAAAACAGCTCAATTTTGACAAGGCTGCAAACAATCCCATTGACTTCTATTCAAAACTCAATAGTACTCCCCTGCATAATATTTTAGATCACGCGGACAGAACACCCAGCAAGTTTCCGTTCTCGGACCCCTGCTCATTCCTGTCTGGGTGAAGCAAAATTTTATTTGATTTTCGGCTTCCGCCCTGTATTTGTGAAATCTTCCTACCAAAATAAAAGTTTGCTTTTGTTGTGTTTTAGGGATTAGATTTATTCACATTTCTTTACGGATGTAAAAAAAATAAAAAATAATCATACCATATAAAAACAATATATTCTAACTCAGTGAAAGCGAGAAGAAATACATTTCTGTAAATGAGTGGCTACTCACCATTTCTTCATAGAAATTGTTGCTGGGGTGTAACTAACACAGATATACCAAACATACAGCTTGTTTGTATTTTATTTGTATAAAACCATGACCTACTGCAAAAGCAAACAATTTAAACAAAAGTAAAGTGAGGTGAATACAAACTAGTTTGAATGTCTAGTTTCTAAATCAGGTCTCAGATCAGTGTGTTGTCAAAAGAATTGTTCCTGCAGCTGTAATGCACACATTGACTAGAAGGCCTAGAAATTGTCCTGCAAAACGTGATTGCTGTTAACGTGTTGAATATACCATGTACGCAATACAATTTGGAGAGAGAGAGAGAGAGAGAAAGATAAATGTGTAAAGGTCCAAGTGAAACACATGATGTTGTTGATGCGCAGTCCAGGGGCTGAAATTCTGGTCTCATCTGGAGGGTAGTGCTGGCCCTCAGCAATATGACATGCATCTATCTATTTTTTTAAATGTATACATTTGGTCTAAACAAAATCCAAGAAACATTTACAAAATCTAATTTCTAACATGAAACAATGAGACATATTTTTAGAATTAATCTCTTATGTTTATGTCTTAACAATAAAACTCGTAAATATGCAGCAAATATACTTTATTTTGACTGCATATGGCAACACACAACTAGACATTCAGAACTAGACATTCTGAGGAATCCATTTCACCTCACTTTTTTGAGTACTGCATTGATATTTTTAAAAAACAAATAATACCAAAAAGTACAGAAGATATCACAACAGCGCCTGTAAGAGTACCTGGAAGTAAGTAGAAAAATTCAACATTACCCACTGCTCAGACTTTACAACATGTATGTTTTGTGATATATAACATGTTTGTCTTTTTGTGGTATGAAGTATTGTAAATTCTGCTTTTATTCAGTGGAAACTGCGAGCTTGAATCATTAAAGTCAAAGTATTGCATGAGAGCAAGATTTGTAACAGGTTATAATCAGTTTGGCAGCACATAAAATGCTTTACTATCCTGACGAAGTTTTAGGCTTATTACTAATGAGATATTTTTTGACTATGTGGTAACCTGAATTAGTTTTGTTACAGTAATTAAGATAAATGACAAATAACCAATTCCGGCTTTTATTTTGAATTATTTCCGCCGTTTTGGTCACTGGACGTCATTTCCTCATTATGGTCTGGAACCGGAAATGTAACCTGAAAAAAAAGTATACGTGGCAATTTTCGTGATCTAATTTAATTTAGAATGTCGGAAAGAAGAAATCTCAGTGACTTTGAAAGGGGGGTGATTGTTGGGGCGCGTTTGGCGGGAGCATCAGTGACCAAGACAGCTCAACTTGTAGAGGTTTCACGAGCAACGGTGTCTAAGGTGATGTCAGCATGGAAATCCGAGGGAAAAACGTCTTCAGCAAAGAGAAACTGCGGGCGTAAGCGCATACTCCAGGATCAAGATGTCCGTGAATTAATTGAAAGTGTTAACCAAAACGGACTAGCAACAGTTAATAAGTTGACAGCCAGTGTCAACCTGGGGCGAGAGCAGCCAGTTTCGTCAAAAACGATCCGCCGAGAACTCCACAGAGCGGGATACCGTAGTCAGGTTGCAGTGCAGAAACCGTTCACCTCATCTGGCGATGCAGAAAACCGCAGGCTATGGACGACCGAGCAGTGCGGCGAAATATGATGTGCTCTCAGATTAATTTAATTGTACTTCACCCAGTTATCCACAAATACACGAGTGCGCCTGTGGCATCAGTCTAAAGAACACTACAGCCCCGAGTGCTTCCGTCCTACAGTAAAGGGTCCTTCCGTTGCTTTCGTAATGTTTTGGAACCAAGTGCGATGTTAATGATACTGATCTCATCTCATGTTACAGAATTTATTTCCTCCAGCCAGTGGTGTCTTTCAAGATGGCAATGCCCTCGTCCTCATGGCACGATTCGTCGCCCATAGGATTGAGGGGCATGACACAGTCCTTATGCTTATATCGTGACCCTGTCTGTCACAAAATTTCAACCCATTCGAACATTTACGGGATATTGTGGAAGGATAGCGTTTTTCACCGCTTTTCAGTGCGTACACTGCAAGACCATGCATTGTGACTTTACGTTAGTCTTTCTTTTTTGGGTCTGCAATCTGTATGTTACATATCTTTTTAACATGTTAACTACAATTAATAAACTTGTAGCAATATGTGCACTGTATGTTTGTTTCCATAATTGCTTGCTAGTTATTTCGTGATGCGTCTTACTGCTGTTGTTGCGACTTCACTATTTAACATCTTCATTAAGTTTCCATTCTTCCTCATGCGTCCTATTTAGCCATATTTTATATACAAACGTAATAGTTATCTTGAAATAACAGCAACATAGCCTACTGTTGGACAATGTGGAAACTACAACTGCCAATTATAATTTAAAAAAAACACAAGAGGGTGCTGTTTCATTTACAATTTTTCAAATTCTGCGATCTGATCAATGTCCTCCAGGTGCTTGAACAAACTCTGGGAAGTGGGAACAACAGGCAATGAGAGCATCTGACCATGCCAGCGTTCTGGTAGCAGTGAGGGAGCCTTTCCCTTGAAAATGAGAATCTTTAAACCTTTGCTCAACACAGAAAATATGATATTGTAAGACATTTTTGACTATGACAGAAAATTCTGCTCTACACCCAGTGGATGGCATGGTAGCTTGCTAAATGGACAACAGTAAACTGCAGTCCCCTTGGCTTGTTACATAACCCATAGAAACACTACACACCTTTTCTCTGTGGTCTGCAGTGCATATTCTACAGGAATGGTTTGTACCTGAAGGAGGTCATGGGACCTGTGACTCAGCCGGTAACTGCAGTGAGTGGCCACGCCCATATGTGCTGAGAGAATGCCCTCTCCAGACATGTCACTCAGGTCCTCAGCATCATAACGACAGCCTCATAACAAAAGTGCCCAAGTCATTTTTTGGACATTTTGAGATTTTCTGCCTAAATCACTTGATTTATCATTCGTCAACAATGTAAAAATGCTCAAGTCACTGCAGGTTGCTGTGCACTTCCTGAACCACTTTATGCTATTCTGCCTAAATCCTCATTGACGTAGAATTGCAGCAGTTTTTTTGCCTTTTTCTCAAAACTACAAAAAATGACTTAGGCACTTTTGTTATGAGGCTGTTGATAATCCAGAGGAAGTGCATCTATGTGGGAAGTTAAGCAGGTCTCGAATCACGACAATTTTTCATCACCTCACTCTTACCCTTTATCTACCTCTACGTCTGCACATCCCCTATATTCTAATTCATTAATTAATTTAATAGCATAGAGTAGTTCATTACCTCACAACAGCTATTGTTCCATTGCTTGTTTTTTTAATCATCTTCTTTTCTTTCAAATTTATTGTATTTTTTTATCCAAATATGTATGTCCTTCAGGATCAAGATGAATTCCTCTTTCGCCCCAATTTTGTTCTGTCTTGTATTTTATGTCAGATAAAGATATTCTTATCTGATTAAAGTCGCATGATGAATCACTTCTCCACTGACCTTTTCAAGCTTGTGTTGTTCAGAGCTTTTATACACTTGCCAATGTGTCTCTGCTTATGAAATCACACTTCCCACTCTTTCGATATTGCAGTTTTACACAGTTGTCTGGCAGACCAATTTACAATATGCAGTTAACACACGGCCACCAAGCAAGCTTAAAAGAGACACCACCACGGCGGAATACCAGCATAGGCTTCAGACGTTCAACCGTAAACTTAAGAGTCTAAGTTTCCTCCATCTTAGTGGAGGTGGAAATGACAAGGCCCTTATTACTGTTAAGAGCTGCACAATGAAGAGGCAGTTAAACAGAAAATGCCTTTGACCCTGCTGATGTACCTCTGTTTAATATTAGTCTGCTGTGAGGTGAATGTTGAGCTCTGTGATGGCGTGTCTCAGTGCAGTGGGTGGTCTCAGCTGCATGTACCCTTGTGTGCGGGGACTGAAAGCATGTTGCTGGTGGGAAGAGGTGGGCGTGGGGGCACGATTGCGCTCCCCAAAGAATGACGGTGTGAGAGGATAAGAAGTGAACCCAGCCGATTTCCACGTTCACTGCCCAGAGAAAAAGGGACAGGGGCAGTAAAGCAGATTTAAATGGGAAGGGAGGGCATCTCCTCATCGGGTTTCCTGTGTCAGAATCGCTCAGACTCTATACACCACTCACCTGCTGTAGTGGAAAGCCCCGTGCAGCAAACTAAGTCTGTTTGGATCTGCACAAAACATCTGCACAAAACTGTTGCGAGTAGGAAAAAAGCAATGCCTCTACAAGCAATGCTTCCTTACTGTTGCTTCCTTACCTTGGGATTTAGGTAAACTAGTAATTAAATGGTCATTAAATAATTGTTAAAATAGGGATACATACAGTATATAGGTTCAGCGTGCCATAATGAGATCCCTTTGTGCTCTCTGGGAATGTAATGAACAGGACGGGTGATGGCCGCCTCCACACCAGTACCTGAAGAGCTAAAGCGTCGACCTCCAGGTCTCCATTTCGGGGCCGAGTCTGAGAGCATTTAAATCTCATGTAAAATGCAAACAGTCCCCTGACCTTTCTTTTCCCACTGCTCTTTCCTTTTCTTATATAAGGATGTAATAACAGAGCACTGCACGGTCCCCAATGGCCTGTCCTGATAAATATCCTGTGTGTGTGTGTGTGGGGGGGGGGGGGGGGGGGTGTTGAGTAATGGCCTTCATTTCTCTCAGGCCCTGCTGCAGAGCGAAGGCTGAGCCCGATTCCCTGAGTGGGGAGCGGCGACCGTGAGAAGGCTCTGAATCATCCTCGCGATGCCGCTTGCTCGCCCGATGGAGCAGCGAGGAAACCGGAAGGTAGGACACGGGTAGGACAGGGCCCTGATCTCCGTTAGCAGCCCTTAGATATCGGGGGCTTTTCATTGACATCATTTCCTGGGTCAGTAATTCCACGTCTGGACACATCACAAACCCCGGCTGCTTATTTGGTTGTATTTTTTAGGCCTGGCTGCTTAGAGACCGGATCAGGAGAGTTTTACCAGTCGTCTGTCCCAGAGTGCCTCCGTCGGCTCTGTTTATGGTCACAATGACATTTGTTTGGTTTAATGTTCCACAGTAAAACAGGACTATGCAGTAACAGAGGAACACAGCTGAGGCTATTTGTTTCCCCCCTGCATGGCAGTGTTTTAACATTTCTCTCTGATTGGGTGTTAAGATAAATTACCATCAATATTGTGCAGCCGTAATATCTCTTGCAAAAATGTACCGTCACTACCCACCCACCCCCCCAGTTAAAGGGGGCTGCTTACTAAGAAAGTGATGGTCTCCTGTGAACATATGGAATACTTTATCTAGAGATAAAGTAGGGTCATTACACATCAATGCCGAGGTCTGTCCCAGACGTCAACGCCGTCTCAAACAGGAAACAGTGGAACGGCTGTAATTGCAGCGCGGATAACCGCTGGTTACACGCGTGTCACGGCTTCATAAACGGATAAAAGTCACCGTGTTTGAGATGCCGTCGAAAACGTAAATCTCCATTGTGGTGTTTCCTTCCTCTGAAGAAACACAGCACTAGTAGGCCAAGTTGTAACCTTTCAAATAAGAGCTGAATCACTCCAGAGTCAACACAGCGAGGGCTGGACTTGGCTTTGATGTTGACAGCACTGGAGATCGACGAGCAGGGGCCTATATTCAGTCCCCAGACGGGAATGAGATGACCTGTAATGCCTGTAGCGTGAAGCCCTGCACCATAAACATGCACTCTGAAACTTCAATACCAAAAAAAAAAAAAAACTTTCTCACGGCATGTTCATCTAACAGCTTCCAGCTGTCCTGAAGGCCTAGGCAAGCATCAGCCTCTGGAGTGTTGCTATAGGAACGCTGTTATGGTAACTGGGTTTCATTAAAGATGGGGGTGGAGGAGGGTCGGGGATGCTTGCATCTGGATGTGCCAAAGTTTGTGGCTTTGCAGAAAGTTATTTAATCCTGTGGGGGTTACGGGTTCATGTTGAGAAATATGTAATCTTGGCCCCTTTTGATTGGCTAGTATGGGTGGGTAAGCTATGAAGGGTACAATAATTCACCTTCATGTAAAATGTTGTTTCAGTTGGGGGGGGGGGGGGGGGGGAAACATAATATGATTTGACGCCTGATTGTGTTGCCTGGGTCCTGAAGTAGAGATGAAAAAGTCCTTTGATCTGTTCTAATACAATAACCATAAACCTGTCTTAGCTGTTTTCCCAAATGATTAAACTGAGACAACTTCCTTAGTTTCAACCTTCACTTAATGTTTGCAGGCTAGTTCAGTACACAATGCATTTAAATCCTCAACAATCCAAACTGAAGACCGGCTTACACTGTAAATACAATTGAGGATTAAACCTAAACGCTAACAAACCTTGTGGAGCTTCTGCTAATTGTTTGCACAGCAGACACCCTTACCCCGGGCGATTTCCATTAAATAGTATTTACACTTCATCCATTTACACAGCTGGATAGTTAGCGGAGACGCAGGTTGTAAATACCTTTTACACAAAGGGGTAAAACTGCGGTGGAGGCGAGGCGTGTGGCAGTCTGTAGGGCGTGTGGTGCAGTCTGTAGGGCGGTGGACTCTCGAGCCACATGCGAATCCCCCGCGTAGGGGGGGATTCACTGCCCAACATGGCATAGATAAGAGATGACCTGTCATCTCTTATCTATGTTCCCCTCTCTTCTATCTCTCTGTCTGAATAAAGCAAAAAAATATAGATATGAAAGGAGAAGGGTGGCCTGTCTGTTTCCCTAAACCCCTCGGAGACTGCTGAGAACAGTTATTGTGAGATCAATGTCAGCACTAGATTTACTGCATGCCTTTTCCTTTTTCCTTAATGGTCATTGAGCTGTTGTTTTAGGCAAACACATCCAGGCATACAAAAAATATACCTTTACAGCAGCGTTGCAAAATACTGCAGTGGTTCCAAACTGTGGTTGCTCTGGAGACCCACTGTGTTCGATTTTTGTTCCAACCATAATCGGAATCTCTGTAAATTGTCCTAGACAATGCGAATTTGTGAATTTCTCGGATTTAACTTCTTTAAAGTCCATATTAAATAGATGAAATGAACCATACCCACATTTCAGGACTTTTAATTAGTCACGTCAAGTAATACTTTCATTTTCTGTAATATGCTATGACAAATAATTCACATTGGTTAACTTTTCTTAATTTAGTGAATTAAGACTGTCAGTTCAATTAAGACTTATCTGTAACAGAGTTCAGTGACAGACAAATGGCAACAAACCAAGCCAAGCCCACATTACAGTTATAAAATTAGCGAAAGGAAAAAAATGTTGTAGAACTTAAGCACATTTTCAACCACTTTAATTGGTCAACAAATTGGTTGTAACAAAAGACGGGGGGCTTCAGGGCCGAGTTTGGGGACCACTGACATATAGGATAAGAGAAATAGCTTCTTTAGGGCATTTCCTGATTGGAGGACATGCCAGGCACTCCTTCAAGATGGATCTCCAGAGTGGAAACTGCATTAACAGGAAGGCATTTTGAAGGAACATTCTCATCAGGATATGTGAGAAACGTCCCCTAGGATCCTGTACACACCTCACTGTTGCAAGTGCGTGGTCTCCTCTGTATTTCCCCGTCTCCAGGGCGTCCGATAGCAGGAGCACAGGATCGGTTTTCCCTTCCTCCGACAGGGGGCGGGATGAAGCGAGGAATGCCGGGGGGGCCTCTTGCTCTTCCCAGATCAGGGGACTGGGCTGCTGTTGTGTTGGAGATGTGGAAAGCCGCCGCTGGCTCTGCTGGAACCTGCTCAGCACACAGACCGGCACTCGGGGAGCTGTTTCTCTTGGCAACACCACTGCAACAGCTGCAGGAGTGTAATCTCGCAAAGAGCCGCAATGGAGGAGAGCGAGACCAATGGGAGAGCCAATATAGGGCTGAGAGTGGAGTTGCAGGGCAGGTGTGATTGCAGGCAGTAGGGAAGAGCCAGTCGTTTCTGGGGGGGGGTGGGGTGTCCGTTTCCAATCCCGCGTGTGTTTTTTAGACCAGTGCCAAATATGTGCTTTCATAATATTTCCAGACTTCCCAAAGCCGTCTGAATGAGGGGGAGAGAGGGGCGTCTCACACTGATGACATCAATCCCATGTGGGGGGGGGGGGTCTGATGCAATTCACCTAAGCAGCAGGGTTTCTGTAGATATGATTTATCTGAATGCATTAGTCAACTAATGGTTCCAGAGGGCAACTCGACCCTGTAAAGAACACACTATTTCGACTGGTTAAGATTTATTTAAAGCGGCTGGATCCAGGTTTTTGCTATAAATAATATCTGGCTCCGCACTCCCTCTGGAGAAAGCTGAATATTACTCCAGTTTCTTACCACAGTGCATCTCTCAGGTTTTACAGACCCACGCTGCATTGCTTCCATTCACCGAGGCCCAGAGACCAGGCCCAGAGACCAGGCACGGATACAGGCCAGCAAACATAAAGCTCCTATGGTTTCACTGAGTACATAATTTACACAAATGGATACAAGGAATGCTACCACGGTTTCACATCAGTACAAATAACACTTTCCCTTCATTTCCCGTTAGTGCTAATATTTCTGGCCAGATGTTTGACCCAGCTCCGTCAGCAGCGCCGTTTTCACATTGTACTGGGATAATTCATTTCTGCTGTGATTTTAATGGTATAGAATAAAAAAACATTTGCACTCCTGAAGTAATGTCTTTCCACAGGGCCATAAGAGAAACAAAGCTGAAGGCCCCCAACATACCTGATGGGGGCCTGTGTGATTGTAACACTGTGCTTCATTATTAAGTGGTTAGGTTCATTATTAGGCCGTTATGTGCAAAGATCACGGTATGCAGTAGTTGTTTAAATCATTCTACATGATTTTCAAGGTGAAACTGTGAATAACACAAGTGAATAAGTCTGTTTGGGAAAACAATCACAGAGAACAGTCACATTTTGAGAACATTCAGCAATAATTTATTTTCATAATCTCAAGAACCACCAAGTTTTCTCATTTGGAAAAATTCATTATCAGTTGCCAACAACACGGTTTTGAAAAATGCAAAGTTACTATACAAATTCTTAATAGAAAAAAGAATAAATTAACAGTGGAACTTTGTTTTTTTTCTCTCTCTTCTTACAATTCCACATTTTTTTCTACAACATACACCTTTTTTGTCCGGTTATGGTTGAACAGAACCAAATAAAATCATGTTACATGCTCTACTGTCAGGTGGAAGGAGAGTGACCACGATAGTTTTAGTTTGAAACTAACGTCCTTCATTTCGCACAAGTGGTATTAAAACTATGGACGACAATAAGTAAAATTCTACACCTAGGTAACGTAGCAGTAACTGGTCATCATGTAGCACCTGAAAGGGTTGTTACTATGTCCGAACTAAAGTCTAATACTGATTTATCAAAAAATAACTCTGAACATCATTAAAACAATGGTCTTTTTTTAATATATAAACACGGTGCCCTCCATTGCGGCAAATATTGATAAATGTGTTAGTTCATTATTTTTTTGTCTATAAAAATGCTTAGTTTTTTTACAACTAATAAAGACAGCAATGGTGCTATGGTTGCCAGATAAGAGGGTAAAACACACATACTCACATTGGTTTGGAGATTACCACAGGGTCAGAGGCAGACGCAACAGATTTAAAATCTTAAGCAAAGGCGAGTTCCATTCAGGAGGTTTTTTACCACTGACTGTCATTTTTTATCGTTTTACATTCCGGGATCCACAATGTACCTTTGTTAACATGCTCTGTGGGAAACCGGGGAGAAGGGGGGCAAACGTCACTCTCAGGAAAATGGAGCCATTTATTTCACCTTTGATGGGTCATTTCTCATGACCCTAAAGATATGAACTTATTAATAGGCATTATTTCAACGACAGGGGTGCTAAAAGCGGCCCCACACTGCCAGTAGAGTCAGGAGTTCCTTTAAATTGTTAGAGAGGCCTCCTCACTGCTGCCAAACGTTGACCACGGGCGCGTCTCCCCGTCGTCTCCACGGCATGTCCCTTATCTCCATGGTGACACTCGTTGAGATGCCCGAGCCGTCAGCGTCTGCGTACTTCTCTCATTTGCCCTTCGGCTGGAGAAGGAAACACTATACCGAGAAAGGGAGAAAGACCTGCAGTGTGTTTGGGGGAAACCCCTGCCAAGCCAAACAGTCAGGCCTACGTAACCGTCAGTCCATCAACACGCGTCTCATCACGTGGGATGCTGTCAGGGGGGAAACGAGTGCAGGTGAAGAGCTGCAGGTGTAGTTTTGTTGTTGCACATGAGAACATCCATTAGCAAAATACAGTAACAAAACCAGGTTGGGCCAGAACACCCCAACCCCCCCCCAAACACAGTAAAATGTGCTTTTAAATACCTGTTTATTAATTAATGTGTGTGTGTTTTATATGCGCGCGTGCGCACGAGAGTGCGTGTACGTGTGTTTGTATGTGCGTATGTGTGTGTGTAACTGAATTCGTGCAAGATGTGCTACAAAAATGAGAAAAATTACATTTCTCCTCACATACATGGCTTTTCCCTTTATCTCTCATACCACAGACCCTCTCAGTTAAGCGGTACAGAGACAGAACACGGTCCCTTCACCAGATCCAACCAGTTCAGGTCAGGCTGATCACGCAGGAGAGCCTACAGCACAATAGACTGGACGTACACCCTGCCATGTAAGAGAACGGTTACTTCATCTGATGCAAGGGACAAGCAGCCTGTTGGCCTGGGTACAGTGAGTTAGCCTCCTGGGCTCTCAAACCCAAATTAATGGTCCCATCACAGAGCAGTTCCCCAGCTACCATATGTCGATGTACACTGTGTATTTCTGCAAAAAAAATATTTTTTTCCAGGGTAAAGGAAATCATTATGTCCTTAACCTGCACTTTAATAAGGGACTGTTGATTGAAGGTGATTTACGATGAACTGGGGTGAGATTTGTCACCACACAAAGAAAGACATTAACTCCTACAATTGTAACAGAATAAACACTGTATCCTTGGACAAAACTCACTTGTACAGTAACCTCTGATGTCGGACAGAGACGTTTAAAATACGAAAGAGGAGATTTGCACTGCATGTCCGGAGTTTCAGAATGGTAGTGACTCTGAACTACAGCTTTTTTTTAATTTTTTTAAATCACACTATCCAGGGTTTGACTCCATGATATTCTGTAAGGCATAGTGCTATCAACGATCAAAAGTACGACCTCTTCCCCTTGCACACTTACAAAATGTAAGACAAAGTCTATGTGTGTGTCTGTGTGAGAGTGTGTGTATGTGTGTCTGTAAATGTGTGTGTATGTCTGTGTGCGTTCAGCAGCGTTGGCATGTTAAGTAGCTGTGTTCAGGGCGGTTACAGTCCAGGCATTAGAGCACCAGGCTGGACAGTGCTGCCATGGGAACGCAGTTCTACCGTCGCTATGCAGGGTCAAAGCCTGAGGATAGAGCCCTACGTTTGCAACGCCAGTCGTGTGTGTAGAGCACCTCTTGATCCCCAAATCAAAACTAACCACTAAGCTGCCATCTGGACTGGCGTTTTTATTTTTTTTTGCTAGATCCTCGGCCAGACTGGCAGAGAATATCTCCTGGTTACGGTCAAATAAAAACAAAAGAAAAAAGATTCCTGTACTGTTTTTATGCAATCGGGCAACGCCGTGTGACGGGACAAGATTGGGGGCGGGGCGCGCAGAGTTTGAGTGACACGGAGGATGGGCATGGCCATAGAGGTTGCAGCAGCAGCCCGGGACCTGATGTGGCGGGATGGCGGGTAGCCACAGTCTGGCAGTCGTGCGGGCGCCTGGTGGAGCTCACAGTGGGCGGGGCGACGGCTGTGCTGTGAGGAGGCGAGAGAGGGACACCTCTGGAGCAGAGCCCAGCTGTTTGTGACACAACGGGATCTTTGGTAGCGGAGTGGGAGCACTGCGGGATCACCGGCATCCAGCTGACCAAGTTTAGTGGCGGAAAGGGGTCCTTCCTCGTCTTCACAATGTCCTGGGGCGATATACGTCCTCAAAAATATTGTCCGAGATTTTATTTTATTATTTAAAAAGTGAGAGCAGTTCATCTTCAGCATTTCAATTCTTTTTTCTTACAAAACAAAAATGAAACGAAACAGAACAAGGTAACAATCAATCAAACAAACGAACAAACAAAAAAATATATATATACGTATTGGTCTCGACAAGAACCCTTAACAAACGGGTTGGTGTTGGCGTTGTGTTTTCCTCTTGGAGTGGGTTGGGTTGTTTGACGCAGAAGATGTGGTGTGAGAGTGGGGGTGAGTCCAGGCCCTCACTCTTCAGTGTACGCATATTGCATTGGGGGGGGGGGGGCAGTGAAAGTGTTGGCGTTAGCGTTAGCGTTGGAGAGCTCAGACCACTGACAGAGAGCACCGAGCTCCTTCGGCTGATGGAGAGCTCTGGACTGTGCGTCCGTCGCAACTGAGGGTCAGGACCCACAAAGGGCCCGGCTCGCGGTCCCGTTTGGGCCCCAAAGGGGCTGGGTGTCCCGCCCCGAGAGGGCCCGGCTGGTCGCGGTTTCCCGTGTCCCCCCCCCCGCACTGCCGAATGAAGTTACAGGAAAAGAGCTTCTAGCGCAGAGCTAGTCAGAAGAGAGGTCCTGTCCAGTCTGGAGGACCCCAACACTCACTGGAGGAGGAAGAGGAGGAAGAGGGGGAGGGGACAACAGCGAGAGGGTCAGACCAGTGTCCCCGGCTTGGCCTTCTCTCGTCCATACCACTGCATGTCCGCTAATTCTGAATACAGGGGGCTGTCCAGGAAACAGCTGTCGTTGAAGGAGCTGTGGAGAGAGAGACAGGGTGCATGCCGATCATTCCGGAGCTCCTCTACTCATAAAATTCAATTTCAACTGTGTAACGACACCGACTCAGGGTCCGCCCGGATGCTGGGTGAAGCTGGGGTGAATTTTAATAAGAAGCAAGCATTTGGGGCCGTGGGACAGTACTGGGGTGCACGCAGACCTTGTGTGACACCGTTTCCTGCACCGGGGACCTTGGCTCATAGGAACAGGGGAATCACAGGGACCACGTCTGCTCTGTGACTTCCCATGAGTCTCAGAGAAAGCGTAATGCTCCGTGTGACAGCTTCCTGGCGGGGCCTAGGTTTCCCCCACAATCACCAACATGCAGCTGGGTGTTAAGCCCTCTTTGATTAGGGAAACGCAGGAACGGCAACATTTAGCAGGTTTCGCAGTTAAGTTTAAATTGAAAGGGGAAAAAAAGAAAGTAAAAGATGAAGGAGGCATGCTTCTTTTTTTTTACACAGCCAGCAGGGTCACAGACAAAGACACAGTGCATGCTGGGAGATAGTCAGAGGTGAGGAACTGTACCTCTATTCGTCAGTACTTTGGTGAGCTGGAGATTGAGTGCGATCCTCAAGAGGAGAGCTTTCTGCCGTGTCTCTAAAAGTGGACAGCAGAATCAGGCAGAGGGGAGGGTTAGTACGAAGTTGGAAAAAAGCAGAGGTTAGGAGATTAGTCCGTTCAGCATTGGAAGCTGGGCGTAAGTGAGTCTGATAAGTGAAGTGACAGAAATAAAAGGTAGAAACATTAGAGGAGGTGAGATGTGCTGAGGTTAATGGCGCAAGCTCCAGAAGACCTAGGTCTATGCAATCTGCAATTCCAGTGACACGCTTTATCGGGAATGCTTCACGCAACAGAAGCAGAAGGTTCTGGAGTCTTACTCCATAGTTCTAGAATCCTGGAGAGACAACAAAGAAAGGTGGAACCAGAAGCTCTTCACCCTCCAGAATGTTCTTTAACCAAAAGAGTGGTTGGCCTTTACATGTACAATGGAGTTGTTGGCCCTCACTTCAAACCCAAAGGCCTCTATATTCACGTGCTTATTGTTGTACAGATTATAATCCTATGCCTCTTTTTTTTTTCCATATGTAATATAAATATGTGCAGTTATGGCAATTATGGCATAATCAGATAACCTTATGATTGCCATTATGTTATGCATCTAAACATGTTTAAAGATGGAGAAGTGCTGAAAATAAGACGGTACTTTCCTTGTTGCGTCAGTGCTTCATAAAGGGTTGAACCCTTATGGTTAGGCAACACTATAGTGAAAGGCAATATAATGTATGGTAATATATACTACACTCAAGAGTTCAGGGCGTTTAAAGCCCAGTACAATCCACATGGATTCTGCCAAGACCTCTGGAAACAAAAACATAACACTGGAAGATGCCTTAGGCTTGTACGTCATTGGTTGGCCGCGACCAACTCCTATATTTCCACAATCGGCTAAGCCCTTAATATGCACCATGTCTTAAATTGGATTTAAACAGGTCTGACCGAGAGGGAGGACTCCCTGTCAGCACCCGAGGGCAGCAGTTTGAAGGGCGCTGGAAGCACAGAGCTCCACAATCGCAATGGGAGCCTGCTCTGCTTTGGACATCCTCCAGCCAAGCGCTGAGAAAGCCTACTCTTCCAGTGGAGATGAGGGAGGAGAGGAGAGACAGAATGGGAGGCTGGAGACTGAGGAGGCGAAAGAGAACAAGAGATGGAAATGGGCATGGAAATGGAGAGAGAGAGCAAGAGAGTGGGAGAGAGAGAAAGGGAGTGGGAGGTGGAGAAGGGAAAGAGAGAGAGAAAGAGAGGGAGAGAGAGAGTGACAGAGAGAGAGGAAAGCGGAGAAGGTGTTGCGTGATACTCACCTGCTCTGCCAGCTGAGTATGTGCTGTGGGCTGCTGGGCGGTGTGGCGGCTGGTTCACTGGATGGAGTCATACTCCTCTGGCTGTGGGGCGAGGCAGCTGTGGACACACACACACACACACACACACACACACACACACACACACACACACACACACACACACACACAGACACGCACACACAAAAACAGACACACACAGAGGTCAGACAGGTGTCACCAGGGGCTGCGGAATGCCAGCTATGTCATCTGTTTGGCGAGCGTCAGGGGAGTGGGGCGGGGACACGGAAACCATGACTAATGGATTCCATTCCACACGGGGGTTTCTAAAACACTGTTCAGCGATCGGGGCCCTCGCAAGGAGGCTGCGTCTGCTCACTACCCCTCTTATCAGGACCTCAGGTCCTCACAAACACTGCACGTGTGCATTACAGTGTTCACACACCCAGCAGTAATTCCTGACAAGCAGCTACTGACGTCCTATTCTGCGTCTCACATTAACACGCACTGGCCTGAACACTAACATGGATGATATCCTCCAAATAACTTTTCCCAAATGGTGGTGACCACACAGAAATGACAGGGAGCGACCGATACACAGCGAAACACAGAGCAGCGTCTGTTTACTGTCAAGTAGTGCAGGGCCTTGTACAGAAGAGCTTCATATGGATGGACGAGCAATGAACAGCTCAAATGGTGGTGACCGTGGAAACCCCCAGCTAATGGGTGTGAAGCACTGGATCATACACATACATGCAGAGGCAATATGTTAAATTAAAAAAACAAGCCCAGTGTTCCAACTTTAAAACACAACGCGCCCACCAACCCCCCTGAGTCCACTGAGCGCTGCTCTGCCAGCTCTCTTCTTTCTGCAGATGAAATATTTACAGCGTCTGTCTCCGATGATGTTGTAGAGACGCACGCAGAGACGCTTTTTAAACACGGCCGTGCTCCAGAGCAGAGCCACGGGGCACTGAACTGTTGACCCAGAATCTCTTATCTCACCCGTGAGAGGGGGGACGGGAGAACGGGGACCCCCTCTGGGAGCATGGGCCTCGAGGGCAGAGACAGGGGGAGGTGGGGGGACTTTGTGGCAGATTTGTGTGAGAAATTAAAGGCCGCAGATAGGCGCCGTCTCCAGGGGGCCATTGCTGTGTAGGTGATGTTATCTGTGCACAATAGATCCTCAGTCCGTCTTAGAGGGGGACGGAAGAGCAGTGTTTGTCATTTCCACCGGTTGGTACACACATGCTTATTGTGTGCTTGTGTGTGTGTGTGTGTGTGTGTGTGTGTGTTGGGGGAGGGGTGATGTGTGTGTTTGTCAGGAGGATTCTTTCTCCCTGGCTGTAATGAAAGGAATGCGCTCACTGTTTGGGCTGTAAAACCGATGACACAATGGCTGGACCTATCAGTCTGTGTGTATGTGCGTGCATGTTTGCGTGTGCGTGTTTATTGGGGGTGGGGGGGGGGGGGGGGGGGGGGTGGGCTCTCTTACATGACGGAGACAGCTTCTACCACCCAGCATGGCCATCCATATCTCACCCTGTCTGCCAGACCACCCTGACAGGGCACACACCCCTCAGGAATGCGCTTCACTGGGCCAGCTCACATTTCACTGCTGAGTTTACACAGACAGACCTCCGCTTGGACTCAACCAAAACTCACAGGAGGGGGGGGGGGGACTCTGGGAGGCTCACCTGAGGAACCCTTGGAGAGGGCGCTGGCTCTGCCCGAGCGGCCTGGTCCCCCGGGGCTCTGGAGAGTCCCGTACTGGGACCCGGAGTCAGAGGCGTTGGAGCTGGTGTGGGACAGCCTGCCATGCTCCTTCAGGGACCCAGAGGAGCGCTGGTACCAGCACCGCAGCTCGTCCGAAACCGCCACCTTCCCGCCGCCCCCGTCGCGCCCCAGGGACGGCGTCCGCACGATCTGGGAGCGGGACGGGGTCAGGCGGCCGCCGCCCTCGCCCTCCTCCGCCCCTCCTCCTCCCCCTCCCCCTCCCCAGCTCTCCTTGTACAGCCCGCCCGCCGTGTAGGAGCTGGAGGTCTTGAACTGGGCCTTGACGCTGTAGTGGCCCTCCTGGTCGCTCTCCAGGCTGCGCACCACCATGGGCGCGGCGTTGCCCTCCACGTACAGCGGGTACTCCCTGATGCGGTACTGCGACGACGGCTGGCTCTGGCTGTGCAGGTACACCCCCTGGTGGCCGTTGCGCGCCGCCAGGTTGGGCATGCTCCCCGAGCCGGACGAGCCCAGCTGGCCGGCGGACCTGTGGCGCTGGCGCTGCCTCTGCCGGGCCTTGGAGGGCGAGTCCTCGGCCAGAGTGGAGTAGTTGTGGTTGCCGGGGGCGCCGGCGGCGGGCGCGGGGTAGTAGTGCTCGGAGCTGGAGTGGCTGGTGCAGGACGAGCAGTCGTCCAGCGGGTCCGAGCCGTTGCTGCTGCGCGTGCCCGCTGTGCAGAAGTCCGGGCTGCCCGTCTCGTTCTCCGAGCCCAGCGGCTTGCCCTGAGACTCCAGGCTGGAGCTGCGGTTCCTAAAGTGCTGCGCCAGGCTGTGCAGCCGCGTGGGGCTGATGTCCACAGACCTGCAGGGGGCAGCAGAGAGCGAGACGCTCACAGGGTCAGTTATCAGAGACGGGCCCCACGCAGCCAACAATGACAACATATAAACAGAGTTATTTATGTATTAAAGCCAATGCAGGAAACCAGCAAAACAAACTGGGACGATTTCAGGACCACACTTTGTTCAATGACTTTCGATGCTGGTTAAAGCTGAAGACGCTCTAGCAGTTCCATGAGGATCTTCAACGACACGTTACAAACCAAATCCACATGAAATAAGAATTTTGAATTGAAAACTGATGAAAACAGATGTTTTTTGTTAATCTGCAGGAATTTTACTTGGGTCTAAACAGTGATTGAAAAAACAAATTAATTCACAAAGTGTTATTTCAAGTGCTATTTGACCCAGGTCTGTTTTAAAAAAAAATCAAAGTACTGATGGAAAGGTCCCAGACACCCCCCCCATTACAGTGAATCTAAACACCCACACAGTGAAAAAACATGGTTTTTATAACACCCCCCCCCCCCCCCACTAGATTTGGTACGACCCTGAATGGTACGACCCTGCCTATTGGTGCTGACCTGGTGGAGTGGATGTAGTGGGGCGTTCGGGTCCTCAGGTCGGGGGTGGACGGCATGCTGGACTGGGAATTCCACTGGGGGAGGCCCCGGACTGGGCTGTTCTGCAGGGAGTTACTGCCCCCGGCCTCCGCACAGCTCCCGGTGCTGGGGAAACGCCTGTGACTGCTGCAGGGATACAAGACACCCCCAAATCACACACGGACCCCACTTTAACCTTGTGCAAAAACTCCATAATATGCACTGTTTAACACTTCTGGTTGCTGTGGCATCTGCAAACACCTCACACTTTATATGCACTGCTAACAGAACAGAGCAGAACTCCACTCCTACATTGTAGTTTCCAGACATATTTATTGTGGGTGTACTTAGTATTTTGCGTGTCTTGCATACATTGACGTTTAAGGCAGACCCTACCTGGAGTGCCCGTGGGACGAGCGCTTCTTGATGCGCTCGTAGGGCTCGTCCAGCGAGGACTCGCTCCACTGCTTGGGCTTGATGGGGGATTTGTCGTAGTCGCTGCGCTGGTAGTGCAGGTGGCGCAGGCCCTCCAGAGACTGCGGGGGAGGGGGACGGCTGTGGCAGGGCGGGCGGGGCGGCAGGCCTCTGTGGGGGGACGCGTTGGGCGAAAAGGTGCCCGTCACCTGAGGGTCGTCTGCGGAGAAAGAGCGGGGAAAAAAGCCGGCTGGGTTTAGAGGGGAGGCAGAGGGCAGCCGAGCCAATGGGAGGCTGTGGTAGAGAGAGTATGGAGGAGCCACTGCTCAGGTGGGACACTGTGAGACTGTCAGAATCACACACGTTATGAGTCACTGTGACCCAGTTACACACACACACCCGCCAATTACAAATTCTTAACTCATATCTCTCTCACACATACACACTACAGACAAAATTAGCACAACACTTTGCTCCACAAAGATAAGTACGCACGCATGCACACATGAACCAGACATTGTGATCGTACCATCATCGAGGACAAGGGCGTCGGACAGGGAGCTGTCTTCAGAGACGATATTCGCTTCTGTGGAGCAAAAACCAAAAGAATTTTCCTTATTTTTCAGCAAAATAAAACACATTTGCTGGCAATAGGTCCAGCTAAATCATTGGTTCCCTCTGCAGTAACGAGCCCCAAAGTCTGGAGCGGACCAGGGAGGGGGAGTTTCAGTCCGCACTAGGGCATTATCCTCTCTGATCACACACTGAGCCCCTGCTCTGGTCAGCTGACCCCACGTCCCAGCTGCGCATTAAACGCAGTTCCCTTTAGAAATGACTGCGCAGCTGAGCCAGTGGACGGCACGGTTCAGAGAGGTGCTGCATTTTTGCGAGTCTGCGCAGCTGAGTTTGGGCCTCCCAAAATCTAAATAAAAAGTAAAAATAGGAGAATGTGAAGACATAAAAAAATTTAATAATTCCCCCCCCCCCCACCCCCATCTTAGAAATGGTTAGGCCTCAGAATACGCACGCCGTTGTGAGTCCATTAACCTCACCGTTCCGCCCACACAAACCCACCTCTGTTCAGTAGCGCAGCCAGGTTTTTAATGGATTTTACTTTTCCATCTCCCACGTTCCCCGTTAATACAGGCAGCCAAGCGCAGGAACTTAAACGTTATGTGCGGAGCGTTAAATAAGACTATCATCACCGCGGCGAAAATAATAGAAAAATCACAGTATGTTCTAATGCTACATTGGTCTTCCTCATTCAACCACAATTAATGGCTTTGCGTAAATGTCGTTCCGTAACAGTTTTTGACTTCCTCCAGATTGTGGTTTGAAAAACAAAGGCAGAATGCAGATTTTTCATTTTATCTGTGCCCTTTGCCTGTATTACATCAAGCGCTGCCATTTTTAATAAACAACTTGGGCGGGATAAAAACTCTTTAAAATGGACAAAGATTGCCTGGGATATGCAATTAAATATTCACTGAAATGTTATTCGCCTCAGGAACACAGAGGTAGAAAAATAAGGCAAACTTGAAGAGTGAATGCAGCATTGAGACAGACACATGTGAGCAGTCGGTGCCGGGTGAACACACGTTTGACAGAAGTCTCCAACTTAAAAATGCTGTTCAGAGAATGCTCAACGTGTCAACTCGTGCAGGTCACATGGGGCATCTTGGCCAATCGGAGCAGGTTGCGTTGAGTGCTTGTTGAATCAAACATTCCTTCAGGCTCACCCTCGATGATGAGGGAAGCCCGCTGTGTGGGCTTCTTGCCGGAGCGGACGCGGTGCTCGTTGATGGCGTTCTCGATGTCCTGCAGCTTCTTCAGGGCGTTCAGGTAGGAGGTCTTCCTCTGCTTCTTCAGCTTCTTACTGCTGACGTGGGGGTCGCTGGCCAGCCGCCGGGCCGCCTCTGTGATCTGCGACTGGATGGCAAACTCCCGCTCCAGCCTCTCCAGCTCCTCCTCCTGCCAGGAATTATACGCTTAGACCCCGTCCCTCTTTTCTTGTGACATCATCCCACTCCCCCCATAAACAGGCTGGACACCCGCTAGTCAGAGGCCAATACATGCATGCAAACACACACACATACATATACAAACACACACACATACATATACAAACACACAGAAGCAATTTATGGACAAATCCACACACAGACACATGCACACACACTGAAAAAGTCCGACCAATGCTAAGTGACCAACAAACATAGACAAACAGAAACACATTAACAGACATCGTCCGGTTGTGCCATCTTAACACAATATTTCCATCACAGCCACAGACAGCGCTGATTTTGTGTTTTGTTGTCAGCAGACACAGAAAGCCTAAAAACCACACATCCATCCGGAAAATCTCACAACTCCTGGTAAAAAATGTACCGTCCGTCAGAACAATATATTTCCACTGGCATTGCTGGCGACAAATACTCTGCTAGCAGCAACGTATTTAAAAAAAGCAAAGATAAGTCAGGCACGACAAGACTGATCATCTTAGGGACTGCCGGGCCACTGGGACTCCATCAGTTCTCACACAGCTCTGCTTCTCTCTCGTATTTCGGGGCCTGGACGGCTACTCCGTCTGTGACCTCAAGTCTAGAGCGGGGCCTATGAAAACAGAGGGGGAGGCCGAGCGGTCCGAGGGGATTACTCTTAGGAGAGATAGAAATAAAAACAACGGCACGGCGCCTCTCCCAGAGGGCCGCGGGGTTGGCAGCGCCTTCAGCGAGGTCAACGCGCAGAACAACTACCCTACTCAATCGGAATCCCTCAAGCTAACACGCTCCCGCCCTGCGCCTTAGCGACAGCTACACACCCCCGCGTTGAGTGGGGCGCAGATAACATCGTGCTCGATTTAAATCACGGCTGCCGAACAGCGCCTAAAGCGAGGCGGCGCACTTTCTCACAGGGGTTTTATAATACCATTCCTTTGGCAGTGCTTCAATGCACACAATTCGACTATCACCACTTCCTGACTAACACTGAGCTATTTATGGACTAAATGCTAAGTTGTGGAAAGTCTGCGCTTGGCAAACACGATGTTCCAGGATTACACTGGGCAGTTTCGAGCCACTGCTGATCATATATACTGGTTTGGTTAACCCTGTAGCGCAGGGTCACCGTCTGCCTTGTCAAAAGGACGCTCCCCGAGGCTAAGCAGGACTGTGAACCAGAATGCCTAACAAATGTCTAATGCATGTCTCATATCCGCACAGACAGAGAAAGGCACAGCGCACACATCTCTCTCACTCCGGTTTCCCTCCGGTTAGGCTTTCTTCATTGAAGGGACAAAGATGGACCAGCATCCTTTGTTCTACCAAAGTGCACTGGTACAAAAAGTACTTTATTCAGCCACTACTAGGTTTCTTGTTGAACCGAAATTCAAATCTGTCCTAAACTACATTTACAAACTCTGTAAGGACACACAGCCATGGTGGTGTTTTTTATAAAGATGTCTGAGGCTGGCTGGCCTGCAGTCAGGTACACAGGCCTCTGAGGCTGGCTGGCCTGCAGTACGGTACACAGGCCTCTGAGGCTGGCTGGCCTGCAGTCAGGTACACAGGCCTCTGAGGCTGCCTGACCTGCAGTACGGTACATAGGCCTCTGAGGCTGGCTGGCCTGCAGTACGGTACACAGGCCTCTGGGGCTGGCTGGCCTGCAGTATGGTACACAGGCCTCTGAGGCTGGCTGGCCTGCAGTATGGTACACAGGCCTCTGAGGCTGGCTGGCCTGCAGTACGGTACATAGGCCTCTGAGGCTGGCTGGCCTGCAGTACGGTACATAGGCCTCTGAGGCTGGCTGGCCTGCAGTATGGTACACAGGCCTCTGAGGCTGGCTGGCCTGCAGTACGGTACATAGGCCTCTGAGGCTGGCTGGCCTGCAGTACGGTACATAGGCCTCTGAGGCTGGCTGGCCTGCAGTATGGTACACAGGCCTCTGGGGCTGGCTGGCCTGCAGTACGGTACATAGGCCTCTGAGGCTGGCTGGCCTGCAGTCAGGTACACAGGCCTCTGGGGCTGGCTGGCCTGCAGTATCGTACACAGGCCTCTGGGGCTGGCTGGCCTGCAGTACGGTACATAGGCCTCTGAGGCTGGCTGGCCTGCAGTCAGGTACACAGGCCTCACCTCTCCCTTTGGCAGGATCTTCTGCTCGTCCAGTTTGAAGGCCGTGCCGATCTTACGGCGGACTGTGGGCGGATCCTCCCCCGGGTCCAGGGGGTACTCCTTCGGCAATTTCCCGGTCAGCTCCTGGCAGAGGCAGAAAGGCATGTCGGTTAGGTGGGATTTAGATTGTTTTCCCCGGGAAAGCTTCTGTGACCTTGGACAACTGAATTGTTTCAGTAAATATCTAAATGTAAAAAATAAAAACTGCCCGGTGTAAGCTGCCCTTGGAAACAAAGTCTGTCCTTGGAAATGGAGCTAACAACTGGATTCATGAGATAAGTAACGTATAAAGACATTTCCTATATCAAATGTCTGTTTTTAAACACTCCTAGCAAGCCAGTTGCAATACACAGTAAAGTAACATGTGCAGTGTGTTCCTCCATCCTACAGAAGGCGCTGTCCTTACCGCTTCTCTTATGCAGATGTTCTTGAGCTCCACCAGTCGCTGGCGCAGAGTCTCCTCCAGGGCTTCCTGCCTGGCCTTGAGGGCATTCAGCATGTCCTTCTTAGCAGTCTGAGAGCTGTCTGACTCTTGGGAGCCTGCCGACACAAACACACACGCACACACACGCACACACACGCGCACACACACGCACACACACGCACACGCACACACAAAACACATGCGCACACACACAGTCCCGTTATTATCATGCCAACTAACAATGCAGCATCTATCATCCATAATGATGTTCAGACAAAGTGCCAGCCACTGACCTCAAGAGATGGGGAGATGTCTGGGGACAGACAGACAGACAGACAGAGTGTGCAGTTCTTTCAATGACCCAACACAAGGTCAAGCCTCTAGCCCAAGTCTGTTCAAGTCTCTTCCGGTCTAAAGCCTCAACAATGAGTGACCTTACTGGCAGTGCACACCCCTCCCTCCCCACCCCCCCGCACCCAACCCACCGCTGCTTGTTGTTTTGCCACAGGATGTACCAAGGCTTTGTGACTCACGCCCGCGAACGGACGGGCTTTGATGAACACAGTCTGTGTCACAGTCAACCGCTAGCGTGTGATACACTGTGGCCTACAGTCTAGGGCAGGGGCGGGGCCACAGGAGGGGGAGGGGGGGTCATGAGGAGAAGAGGCTTGGCTCAGAGGTCGCGACGCGGGTCGCTCTGGACCGGGTAGTTCCGCGGAATGCCAGGAGGGCAGGACATGGGCGGGGCTACACCTGGTGCCACCGGCCAGGATGTTTACGGGGAAGCGAGTGGCGTTTTGGATAAGGACGGCTGGAGAGGGAGAGAGCCAGTGTGGGACAGGGGCCCGGGCGCACCCAGAGGTGGAGAACAATAACAGTAACGATGACAATAAGGCAACACTGACAGGGCTATTTATTTCAACACAATACTGAATCGATTCCGTACAAGCACCCTAACACACATATCTAATTAGTACAATGCCTCATTAAAACATGTTCTGAATGTCTTGTTTATATTTATAACTGTGATCAGCTATAGATATACTGTATATCTGAACCATTTACATGTTATTTGTTTACAGTAAATACTTATTGTTCTCAGCTTGAATGGAACATACCCACAACCATGTGCAAATGCAAGCTTGTACCAATCAGTCCATTTCATTCACCTTGCCTTCATAAAACAGACTATATTTAAATCTCTACAACATAAAGGGTACCTAAGGCTGTCATCACAAATGTTATCAGTCCCTTAGAATGGCCATTTAGGTTTTCTGAAAAAGAAAGAATTTAAAAATTAACCCCAGGGGAAGTATACCATAAAAACCACATCAACAGCTTTTTATAAGACAAATTTGTACACCAGGTACGTCCAATAAGAGGCACTAGTTAGGCACTCGTTGTGGGCTAATTCATTCTATTAAATGAATCCTTGGCTTGTTCAGATGAACTGCACTCCAATATAAACCGGGATTAGCGATAAGATACTGTCTGCGTGCTCAACATAGCTCTCATGCCCGAGGAATGCTCCCCTTGTGATGTCGGTTTTGCTCTGGCAGAACATCAACAGGACGCGTACGTTTAAACACGGAGGCCCAGGCGCTGAGCTGTCGGCAGGGGCAACGGCGAGCGCCGTGACAAACGTGGGATATCCGCCGGGCCACGGGTCAGCACCGCTTCCTGGCAGGGAGACGGTTAGCGGCCAGCGGAGGCTAATGGGGCCACTCATACAAATAACATTGTTTTATAACATTGTTGACTCGCAGAGCGAATGGTATGTTTCGGGACAAAGGGGCCGGTAAAGAGGACGCGGGGGCCGTTCTGTGGCCTGTCCCCAGTTGAAATGGCGGTGCACGGGTCATATTCGCTCACCAGAGAGTTGCCGACTCTCCTGCCTAGCGACAAACAGCAGCATCGTTCTACTTCATTTATTGGCGTGTATTAAAAAGAGAGAATCAATCTCTTCCCGTGTCAGGATTAGTTCATGGCCACGTTCAAAGCAGCTAACTTTGGGGATTATGTGGTTTTCATTCGGAAAACGAGATGACCACTTGAGGTGAAAATGTTCCAAGAAACCTAGCCTATGCAGTTCCGCACGTTACGGAAAACCTTTAAAAGTCCTCAGGATGTCCTGACAGTGAGACATACAGACCAGCCTGCCTCTACTTCACTAGCCGGTCGGCCCAAGATGCAGGCACACTTAAACTTAATGAAGGCTGGCTGATCCCAGGGCTGAGTGAGTGAAGTACCTCCACATAGGACAGCACAAGTAAACAACAGCTAAGACAAGATTACTCTGTCTCTCCATATAAGGAGAGTCACGCTCTGTTGTCTTCTTTCACTGTGGCTTCCCCGGTAACGCCCTGGGGACCTCATCCGCGCTTGATTGGCTACTTTCTGTAATGACCTTCCTGCTTAACGAGCTGGCCAGCGAAGCACCCCAGTGCCCCATTATGATATTGCCCCAGTGCCCCATTACAGTAATCATGGACTCAGACCCCTGAAGGTCTTATCTGTGGGGGCATTCATCTCACCAAAAGTGTTTTTTTTGCCTTTTTGAATAAACAAAAGAGGCAGAAACACAAAACTGTAATTCAGTTTCACACTTCTAATGGTACTGCAGACTTCTTCTGTTGACTGGCTGGTGGGTTAAATGGTCTGTTAAGAGGGTGTTCTACTTCAGTGACTTGTGAATGAACAACAGCAGGGGCTCAATGCCTACTGAGGGTTAAGTTAGAGTAAAATATTTGGGGGGGGGGGGGGTATTAAAACACAACATTGCACCTGATATGCGTTTCAGAAAAAGCTGGAGAGCTCATGGGAGGAAAATATACACAGCATGAAGTTAAGGTTTTGTGGCATATTTTAAAGAGAAAAAAAAAACAATTAAAGCTGCCCTTGGGGAGACTAATAGGCTCAAAGATTTATGTGCCACTTTTACTCTGGTCTTTCGTTTGGAAAAACTGAAGCGATATGTGTCTGCGGTGGCAACCGTCTCCTGAGTAAAATCCAAAGTGTCAGGGGGGGAAAAAAACAAAGATTAACAGATGGAAGGCAATCTGCCAAATCGAGCCACGTCACAGAAAAATGACACCGGGTCAGAAACCATACAAAAAACCCAGAATATTACATTTGCCCAAGGCCTGTACATGAGAAACAGAGCCAAGTGCTATAATCCGACCCGCCGTTATTCTGCCAGAGCGGTTTAAACGAGGCAAAAATGAAAGGTTTCTGAAAATACGCTTCCATCCCCGGGAGCGTGGAGGACATCATACTGCAGTGTAAGGAGACGCCATGGGACAGCTCAGTACAGGGGCCAGGCCAGGTTCCTGAGGGACCCCCCCTAAACAGACAGCCCCAGTGGCCTGGCGAGAGACCGAAGCAGGGGAGCAGACGGGGTTTAAGGAGCGCCGCTCCTCTCAGGAGACTTCAGGGGTGCCCGGCGAGTTCGGCTGAAAGCCTTAACTGCAGTGTTCTGGAGCGGAGAGCCCTGCTGGCTGGAGGAATGTCGCACGGTGCGGGGAGCAGCCAGGCCTCCTTCCTCCCTCTGATTCAGACCAGAGGGGATTACAGTGGGGCTGTGAAAACAGGGCCTCCAGCCAGCTCCAGTAGGGCTACTGTAGGGCTACAGCACGGCTACAGCAGGGCTATAGTAGGGCTATAGTAGGGCTACAGTAGGGCTACAGTAGGGCTACAGCAGGGCTACAGTAGGGCTATAGCAGGGCTATAGTAGGGTAGTAGGGCTACTGTAGGGCTACAGCAGGGCTACAGTAGCTACTGAGGGGATAGGACGGGCCTACAGTGAGCCTATGGCAGAGCTACAGTGGCTTAACCAAGTCCCACACAGACACTGGAGGGGCAAGGGAGGGCAGAGGCAGTGAAACCTGGTTACATCCCTGGAGGGGGGAACACAAGGCAGGTCATTGTTCTCCTCTGCAGCCCCAGAACAAAGCCAGACTGGCTGCCCACTCTCCACCCAGGCACTAAATTTAGAGGACTGGGTGGGCCCTTCTCATGAAGCTCTTGGGACACGGAGAGAGAATTAAGGTGAGAAGGGGAATAAAATGGAAGGCAGTCTCTGTATTCACTCTCAAACAAAGCCTGACCCTCTCTCTCTCTCACACACACCCATGCACACACACGCACTTGCACGCACACACACACACACGCACTCACATGCACAAACTCAAACACACACACTGAAAATAACCTCGACAGACAGCTGTTGTTAACGCAGTTTATTTAAGGCTCAGAGCGATTGAGAAAAATCAAAGGTCTGGATTCCAAAGCAGCGCACTAGCACAGGTTTTAAAAGTGACAAACCACTCACTGCAATACACTCTCAGAATTCTCCTTGCAGGATATTTAACAGTATGAGAGCTAGACTCCACTCAGTCCCTGCTGTCTTTCGACATCTCCTGTTCCCATGCACTTCTGCGTGAAGACACGCCCTTTTTTCCACACGAGGAGCCAATGAATGAGAAGTGCTGATTAGGAAATATGATCCTAATGAGGAAATGTTAACAATGGCACTTTGGCCAATGGCTTGAAAACCAAAAACATCCAGCCTCCAAACCCATCCCTCCCTGGGTTATCTGGGCCTTGGGGTTATTTTGTACAGGCACCATAGTGGCTGTTGTCCCTCGCATGCAACACATTCCCCTAATGAGTCCTTGACATTGTCCGTCCTCTGCGGAACATATTTATAATGAGCTATTGTTCCTGTTCATAACCGCAGAGCCCGAATGGGCATTTCTCACAAAGTGCGCTACGCCAAACAATGCAAGAATCAGAGCGGGCGCTAACGCAAGGAATGCCTGCCTGCCTGCCTGCCTCTCTCTCTCTCTCTCTCTCTCTCACTCACTCACTCACTCACTCACTCACTCACTCACTCACTCACTCACTCACTCACTCACTCACTCACTCACTCACTCACTCACTCACTCACTCACTCACTCACTCACTCACTCACTCACTCACTCACTCACTCACTCACTCACTCACTCACTCACTCACTCACTCACTCACTCACTCACTCACTCACTCACTCACTCACTCACTCACTCACTCACTCACTCACTCACTCACTCACTCACTCACTCACTCACTCACTCACTCACTCACTCACTCACTCACTCACTCACTCACTCACTCACTCACTCACTCACTCACTCACTCACTCACTCACTCACTCACTCACTCACTCACTCACTCACTCACTCACTCACTCACTCACTCACTCACTCACTCACTCACTCACTCACTCACTCACTCACTCACTCACTCACTCACTCACTCACTCACTCACTCACTCACTCACTCACTCACTCACTCACTCACTCACTCACTCACTCACTCACTCACTCACTCACTCACTCACTCACTCACTCACTCACTCACTCACTCACTCACTCACTCACTCACTCACTCACTCACTCACTCACTCACTCACTCACTCACTCACTCACTCACTCACTCACTCACTCACTCACTCACTCACTCACTCACTCACTCACTCACTCACTCACTCACTCACTCACTCACTCACTCACTCACTCACTCACTCACTCACTCACTCACTCACTCACTCACTCACTCACTCACTCAGACCGAGGGAGCCCATATCTGATGTGAGTCAGTTTGGTCAAAGGACGATACTCCAGGACAGGTTGGAGTCCTGGTTCTGAGGGTCCGAGACAGCAGTACTGACTGGATAGAAAATACTGTGGTATCCTGGCTGTGACTATTACTGATTTGATGTTTTGAAACTACAGTGTCCTGGTTCTGACGGTCACTGATCTGGCATTTTGAAACTACAGTGGCCTGGTTCTGACGGTCACTGATCTGGCATTCTGAAACTACAGTGGCCTGGTTCTGACGGTCCAAGTGAACCCACCTGACGACAGGAGACTCCCGCTACTCCCGCTGATGATCTTGCCCTTGCTGCCCATGTTGGCGAGTTTAGACGTCTTCAGTGTTCCGGTCTCCGTCAGGTCAATGGCGATCTCACTCAGGCTTCTGGCCGCGTGGATTTTCGACTACAAAGGAAAAAAAAAACCCCAGAAAGGAATGTTTCCGTTCCCATCTTCAAATCAACGCACCTTCCATCTGCTGGTTATTCTGAGTCCTTCCAGACGAATACCTTCCTCGCAATTGCATTTTCCAGGAATAATGCATTCCTCCTCTGCCTTTCCACATGAAACTGAATATATGTGTTTTTTTCCGTGAGGCATACCCTTTAAGAAAAAGGCCTGTCACGAGTGAGCCAATAGCAAGTGTCTGAGGGTGAGACGGAGGTGCTGATTGGCTCAACCCGGGCGGTTCTTTAAGGCTAGACTTGGTGAGTAGAAGGATGCTGAGAGACAGGAGACGTGCTTCCCTGAAGCCCAGACCCACTCAGAGCAGCTGATGTAAACTGACAGATGTATACAGTACAACTGATTGTGTACTCAGAGCTAGTCATTATGTAACACAGTACATGCATTACAGTGCTACAGCATTACCCACAGAAAAGCAAGTAATATTCAAGTCTTCAAATCCCAAGAGCTTAATCTCAAATCTCAGAGGTTGCTGCAGGAATGTAAGATAAAAAAACCCCCCTCCCACCTATCCTTCATCCCAATAAAAAATTAACAGAAAATTCCCCCAGAGCCGCTGTGAGTGGCAGTTACACCTTTCCTTCATTTGGTACTAGCTCTCCTGTAGCACTGTGTGACCTGCAGTATGGAAAACAGTGGCAGCTCAGAGATGATGCATTGGTGGAGTTCATACATCACTTCAGCTACAGTGCTCCTTGCCTGGGTTTGAGAGAGGCTAAGCGGAGACTGGAGAAACACAACTGCAGATTCCGGAAATATTCCAGAAAAAGAGATGAATGATCTCCTGGTGTCTCGTGTCCACTTCCACACACTCACCTTGCTTTGCTTTCTGTCCAGGTAGAACTGGTGCTGGCTGATGGCCATCGCCCAGATGGACTTGATCAGGGCGGGACAGGCATACCAGGTGTGCACCGCGATGCCACTGTGCCCAAACGTCCTTCGGGTCACCGACGCCCTGCAGTTGGAGGGAAGACAAAACAACTTTATATGCACTGTTAACAACAGCACTGACACTCTACAAACACCTACACTTTATATACACTGTTTACAACAGCACCGACACTCTGTAACACCTAACACTTTATATACACTGTTAACAACAGCACTGACACTCTGTAACACCTACACTTTATATACACTGTTAACAACAGCACTGACACTCTGTAACACCTACACTTTATATACACTGTTAACAACAGCACCGACACTCTGTAACACCTACACTTTATATACACTGTTAACAACAGCACTGACACTCTGCAAACACCTACACTTTATATACACTGTTTACAACAACACCGACACTGTAACACCTAACACTTTCTATACACTGTTTACAACAACACTGACACTCTGCAAACACCTACACTTTATATACACTGTTTACAACAACACCGACACTCTGTAACACCTACACTTTATATACACTGTTAACAACAGCACTGACACTCTGTAACACCTAACACTTTATATACACTGTTAACAACAGCACTGACACTCTGTAACACCTACACTTTATATACATTGTTTACAACAGCACCGACACTGTAACACCTAACACTTTATATGCACTGTTAACAACAGCATTGACACTCTGAAATACCTAACACTTTATATGCACTGTTAACAACAGCACTGACACTCTGCAAACGCCTAACACTTTATATACACTGTTTACAACAGCACTGACACTCTAACACCTAACACTTTATATGCACTGTTAACAACAGCATTGCCACTCTGAAATACCTAACACTTTATATGCACTGTTAACAACAGCACTGACACTCTGCAAACGCCTAACACTTTATATACACTGTTTACAACAGCACTGACACTCTAACACCTAACACTTTATATACAATGTTAACAACAGCACTGACACTCTGTAACACCTAACACTTTATATACACTGTTTACAACAGCACTGACACTCTGTAACACCTACACTTTATATACAATGTTAACAACAGCACTGACACACCTAACGCTTTATATGCACTGTTAACAGCAACTT